>CM052443.1:79449554-79517444 GCA_028533085.1 Varecia variegata
AAAATGACTCGTGTATTCTTGTGACATGGCCACTCTTTTTGTTTTAGTACTCCTGTACTTTCTGGCACAATAATATATTTCAGGCTTGTTTTTACTTTTTTTGCCCCAGCCCAGGGATCAGCCATTTCTCCAAGGAACCATGGTTCCTTTCAGATGGAAATGATATTTGGAAATCAAGATCTGAGCACAAATCTGCAATTTGGGCAGGGCTTTGGGGGGAAGGGTTGTTTCTGCTCCATGTGCCATCAGCTGGGATTGTGGAACTGAGAGAGAAAGTCTTAGAAACATTCCCCTTGTGAAACCACCTGGACTTGTGCTTTTCTTCTTGGAAAGCTCCCTCAAAGCTTTTGCCATTTCTTCCTTGGAAATCAATCATTTAATCTTTCTATTTCAACTTGAGTAACTTTGGTCGATTATATATTTATAGAAAATTATCCATTTCATTTAGCTTCCTAATTCTTTTACATACAGGTAAGCAGATTGATCTCATGGTTACATTTCCTCTGTATTAATATTTATCCCTTGTCATTTCTCATTTTGCAACTTTGCATTTCTCCCCATTTTTCTTAATTTAATTAACTAGCAGTTTTACTATTTTGTTGATTTATTTTAACCAGAATTTTTTATTTATTAATTTAATTTCTTTGTTTTTTTTCTCTACCTCAATAACTTCATCTTTTAACTATTCTTTCTTGTGCTTTCTTTTAGTTTCCTTTACCTTTTTCTAACTTTTTGAGTTGGGAATTTAATTTCTTTTCATTTTTAAATTTTATTGATATGTTTTCAAGGCTGTGATTTTACTTAATATTTTTAATATATATATCTCATTGATTCTGATATATAGTGTTTTTATTAGCATTGTTTTTGTAGAAATGCTATAATTTCTGTATTTTCCTTTTCACTCAAAAATTGTTTAATTAAAGATTCTTTTTTCTGGTAGAAACATATTTTTTGAGTTTTGGTGTCATTTTAAATTTATAGTTTCATTGCATTGTGATCAAAGTGTTTTTACAATTTTTCTACTTTATGAAATTTACCAAAATTGTCTTTGCAAAATAATACATGATCAATTATTATAAATGTTCCTTGTGTGCTTGAGTTATATTCTTTATTATCAGGATGAGTTGTTAGATACATACTATTAAGATCAACACTCTCAATTGTGTTCTTTAGGTCTTCTAAAACATTGCATAAATAATGAGAACTTAAACTGTCCTGTACTGAGAATAATGTGTTAAAGTCTCCTCTTTTACTATACTTTTGTCTACCTCTTTTCCATCTTCTATAGTTTCTGCTTTATGTAGGTATTTGCAGTGATATCTATACCTAAATTTATATCTATATCAATACACACACATATATATTATATATCTCATTGTGAATTTTGGCTTTCAATCTTATAAAGTGTTATAAAGTGTTTTTTACTTCATTTAATCCTTTTTTTCTTGAATTCTACTTTGTCTGATGTTAGAAGTCCAACCTTGCCTTCTTTTTGTTTTCATAACCAGGTGTCTCTTTTCTTATCCATTTATTTTAAGCCTCTTTGCATTATAGAATTTTAGGTGTGTCTGTCCGATGCAGGATTGGGCTCTGATTTTAAGTCAATTTGAAAATCATTTTCTTTTAATTTTCAATTCAGCCTTCTTACATTTGTTGACATAACTGATATGTTTGGTCTCAACACTGTCATATTATTTTATGCAACAGAATCTGTGTTGTATCAGTTTTTGTTCTTTTAAAAATTTCTTTTAGTATTTAGAAAGGTTTGTATTTTAATTTAATGTTTAGCTTTGTATCTATACCTTTAATTGTGCCCTTTTCCCTACTTTACTTTTTACTGGCTTGTTTGTTAGTTTTAGTTGTCATTTATTTATTTATTTTTGAGACAGAGTCTTGCTCTGTTGCCCTGAGTAGAGTGCGGTGGCATCATCATAGCTCACTGAAACCTCAAACTCCTGGGTTCAAAGTATCCTTTTGCCTCAGCCTCATAAGTAGCTGGAACCACAGGTGCACACCACCATGCCTGGCTAATTTTTCAATTTTTAATAGAGACGTGGACTCAGTCTTGCTCAGGCTGGTCTTGAACTCCTGAGCTCAAGTGATCCACCCACCTCTGCCTTCCAAAGTGCTAAGATTACAGGCGTGAGCCACCGCACCAGACTGTCTGTTAGTTTTAAATAATAAACTTTGACTCCCAACTATTTCCTATATAATGATCAATGATCTAATCCTAATTTTCTTTTTCTCTCTTATTTGTTGTATTTTTCAACTTTATCAGAACATAGAATGTTTACATCCTATACTTCTGCCCGTGCCCCCACCATTGTTTTAGTATTAAATGTATTAAACTCTTCCTATCAGTCTTTTTGCTAAATTTTCTTAGTCATCACTTGATTAGATGGAGCTTGTCCTCTAGTTGATCTTTCAAAAAATGCTTCTAAGGTGAACATTCCCCCAATTCCTGCATATTTATAGTTGCCTTTCTATACCTTTGCTGCTTGAAGGAGGGTTTAGCTGCGTATAAAATTCTTGATTCCTGCTTCTTTCCTTGAGTTAAGATTGCTATTAACTCTTGTCTTTCTTTATATAATATACTTTCTCTTGGGAAATGTGTTACCTGTGTAATTTTGTTACCATTATAACAATTTGTTAGGTCTTCAATTTTATTAGACTCTGTCTCAAAGTTGATCATTCCAGGCCAATTTTCCCAGGTACAAAGTAAGTCTTTTAATATGTAGATTTTCTTTTTCTCTTATTTCTGGTAAATTTTCTCAAACTATATGTATTTCATTGCCCTTTCAGTAACTCCAATTATACATATGTCAAATTTTCTTTTCCTTTCTTCTCAACAATTTTCTCTCTGACCATTTTTACTACTTTTTCTCATGTTCATTCTTTTATTCAATGATCCCTATAGTCATTTGATTCTATTTTTCTTTAGATACTTTATAATTTTTCTGTATTTTTGAGATATTTTCTTTTTCTTTAATTTCTTTCTGAAGTTCCATCACTATTCATTGTATTTCTTCCAGTTGTTTTTCACTTTTATTCTTAATTTTTAAGTTCTGATTTTAGATATTTTAATATCTTCAAATGATTGTGTAAATTTAATTAAGTTTGGGGTATTTGGTTACAGTTTTATCTCATGATTATTTTTCTTAGGAGAGTTTATCATCAGCTGCACTGTATTAATTCTCACTTTTTGTTTCTTTTTTCAGTTGCTTTATATAGAGTTGGTCTGAGTTTTTGTTTTTTGTTTGTTTATTTTTTCTATTCCAGGGCATTTATGCAACAGGGCTCATTACTGAGGAATATTCTCTTGTGCCGGAATAGTGAAGTACAGTTTTGTTAATGGATGATCATTTTGTTTTGGAAGATACTTGGGATAGGAGTTGGTGTAATCTGTATTTCTGTTTTCTTTCAGTAGGATCCTGACTTTTTTCTTTGTTATTTGCTTATGTTACTTTAATGCTACATCTTTGAGAGGGCAACCTCTTTCCCCATCTTATTCCCCAAAAAATGCTTTGCCAGAGGCATCAGTGGTACCTCTGCTTCCAATCACTTTCAAGCCTCTTCTCTCTTTTCAGTACTATAAGTTACTAAGTCCCAGACCTTGCACTTTCTCTTTCTGGGAGTTATTCAGGCTTTATGTGAGTCTTATGCACCCCTCTCCTCTTTTCCCTGGAGACCCCTGAGGCAACTCTCCACTCTCTAAACCCACCAGCTTGTAGTGGCTGTGGAAGTTCTGTTGGAATTTGGCACTCGTTTTTCTACTTATAGGTAATTCGAAGTTTGTGACATTATCTGTCTTCTAAAAATTCTGAAGAGGTGGTTTATATTTGGTTTTACTTGTATTCCTTGTTGAACTTAAAATTTTTTGGGTGAATGTGTAGAGAGTTTAGGATTTAGGAAGCTGCTTTTATGGTAGGGCCAAACAGAATCTCTCCAATAACTACTAAGTTTTTCTCTTTACCCATTATGATCTGTATTTTATTATAATAGGCCTGGATGTAGATTTATTTTATTTATCCTTTTTCACACTTAAAGTGCACTTTAAATCTGAGAACTTAGGTATTCTTCAATTTTGGAAAATTCTCTCTTTCTATTGTGTGTGTGTGTGTGTGTGTGTGTGTGTGTGTGTATAAAGCAATTCTTTTATTCTTTCCTGCAGGAACTCTGGTAGATATATGGTAATTAATCTTTCACATTTATTTCCTTGTATCTTTGAACTGTCTCTGGATGAATTTCTCAGTACCATTTTCTATTTCACTAATTCTTTGTGTTAATCTGTAATTTATTGCATCTGTTGATTTTTTTATATCGGTGAATACCTGTTTTATTTCTAATATTTCTGATTGTGTTTCTTTTATATCCACTTGTACCTTTTAAATCTGTAAGTTTTAATAGCTTGTATTCCTTCATTTATTTCTTTGAGCATCTTAAGCATATTTATTATAATTCTTTTTCAATATGTTTAAAAATATTTTTTCTGGAGTAAATTTTTGTTTGTGTAGTGATTTTTTTTTTTTTGAGGGTGTGTGTGTGTGTGTGTGTGGAGGGGGAAACTGCCCTCTTTAGCATTATCTAACTTCAAAGTTTTTTGAATTCTGTTTTTCAGGTTCATTAAAATTGAACCTTATATGAGTTTTGTTTTGCTCTTTACTTACGTCATTACTCTTTCCTGTATAGTATTTTTGTGTTACCCTTTATTTAGCTTCTTATGCACCAGACTAAAACCAGGATTTATAATAGTGGCTTGGAACTTCAGCCCATGACAATACTGGGGATACTGCAGGTTCTGTCACTAAGCTGGAAGGCAGCTTGGTTCAGTTTCTGGATGTGGAGGTGCTGATTGTGTCCTCCAGCCTGCCCACAGGTTCCTGCAATCCATAGCACAGGCTGTGATGAGCTCAGCTCGGTGAGCTCTTTTATCAGCTTATTTTCATTGATGAGGGAGCCCTATTTCATCTCCTGATTTCTTGAAGTCTGGGATAGTGTTTTACTCAGCAAATAACTAGAACAAAAGGCAAATGGAAGGAAGATATCCAGTATACCTGAGTAATGTGAACTTCATATCTCAGTTCAAATGTCATCCTAAGAGATTGTGTCCCTGACCCAAGTTCTTATGTCTGAGATGTTTCCTTTTCTCCCCACAGCACCCTGCATGAGCCTATCTTGACACTCAACCTGTTGCATTTTAATTACCAGATACTTGCTCCCCTACACTAGACTATATGCTTCATGAGGGCAGATACTATGGCTTATCATTTTACTCCCAGTGTCTAGTACAGAGTCTCAAACATAGTACAAGTTTAATATATATTGGCTAAATAAGTGAATGTGGCTTTGGATCTTTTTTCCTCTTAGCTTTAACATTCTAAGGACTTTTATGGGTTGTCATTCATAGCCCCGAGGTAGCAGATTAAGCAGCAGTTGTGAGCAGCACCACAGCATGAGGCTGCAGTTTGAGCAGTTTCCCTCTGTAATATACCGGGTTTCCAGAGTGCCTGGTGTGACACCACTATCATTTTTGCAGAACACCAATAAAAAATGATTTGATATTGTTAAAAATGATTTCTCAAATGTGTTTCTTAGGAGGAAAGGGAAACAGGGAAAAGAAACGAGGTTTTAAAATAATATTATTATTCTTTTTGAGGAAAGAAATAAGTGCGAAGACATAAAGGAGGAAAGGAGGGTGAATGAAATGGGAAGAAAAATATGATAGCCCTACAAGTAAGAGGCAGTGTTGCAAAAAGGAAAGAGCATGGATTTTAGAGTCAGAACTGAATTTGGATCCTGTCTCAATTCCTTATGAGCTGTTGGGCAGGTCAACCCTGGTGCCCTGCTTTAAAATCAACATAGTAAAAGCCATTCTATAGAGTTGTAGAGGATTAAGATACTTTCTGTAAAGGGCTGATACAATACACGATCTACGGCAGATGCTTAACAAATGGGTGCTGCAGCATCCTCATCCCCACAACGACCATTGTCATAACTGTGAAATTAACCAAATGAGAAATAGCAGAACACAGGGGCTATGTCTTCTGATCATCCCATCCTGGGTTTTTGTGTCACCTAGTGGACTATTTTGATCTGTAATACTTGGTGATTTTTTTTTTTTTTTTGTCTCAGGTGTATGTAAATCTAAGACAGATGAAAGTGAAAGAGACAGGTAAGAAGACAGAAATAGTAGAAGGTGATGACATGGAGCCCTCTTAGTCATTGATTCAGCCCTGAGGGCCTGCTTTACAGGTGGTCAGAAGGAAGAGATGCCTGAAGAAAGAGGGAGCTGACCCACGGCTCCTTCACCATCAGACCAATGATCCATTCAAGCGTTCTGAGCAGGAAACATGTTGAGTAACCAGATGACATCATATGACACAATTTATGTCACCCATCTCATTGTGACACAGATATTTTATCATTCATTTTTTAGATTAAGAAATGGAGATTTGGAGAAGTTAAATAAATTGCTAAAGCTGACATTACGTAAGTTTTAAAGATGATGGCTGGGATTAAAATTAAGGTCTAATTATCTACAAAAGCTGTAGCTATTGCACTACAGCAAGGAAGAGCCAGGATGCAGGAGAGAGGACAGCTTGGCTTACAGATGTTGGAGTTGTTTCTATTTGACAGTAGGGTAACAGAGAATTATAGATTCTGTTATTATAGATGCATGGTGAGTGGAAATATGTTTAACCTAGCTGCCAGAGACACCTTACAGGGTAACAAAATGGTAAATGCCTTGAAAGTAATTTACTTTCTAACTCTTTGGGGGTGGTGTTATAATTCTCATTGTTCCAGCTGACTGATGTAAAAGTCAAATCCCTTAAATTTCTTCAGCTTGTGAGTGAAATATTGTTGGATTAACATTAAAAACCTAGTTTTCATGGTAGCGAGCCTCAGTTTCTAAATCTTTAAGGGTTAGAAGTCCAAGTTTTCATGAAGTTTCCCTACTCACAAGTATTTCCAGTAATTTCCTAAAATGAACCCTTAGATTATCCTGGTGTCTTCTTGCTGCTTCACTAGCTGTGCAAGAAGTGTTTAGTCTCGGTTCCAGGAAATTCCACAGAGATGCTAATCCTAGCTCTGAATCTGTTCCAACTTCTGTGAGAAATTCCCCTTAGATGTGAGTGGAGCAGGAAGCCTACTAGTTCTCCACCAGGCTTTCTTTTTTTTTTTTCTTTTTTTAAATTTCAGAATATTATGGGGGTACAAATGCTTTGGTTACATATATTTCCTTTGCACCACCCAAGTCAGAACTACAAGCATGCCCATCCCCCAGAGTGTGCACCACACCCATTAGGTATGAATTTACCCATCCCCTTCTCCCTGCTCCCACCTGCCCAACACTGTTGTATGTTACTACCATATGTGCACATAAGTGTTGATCAATTAGTACCAATATTTATTTATTTATTTATTTATTTCAGTATATTACAGGGGTACAAATATTTAGGTTACATATATTGCCTTTGCCCCACCCGAGTCAGAGCTTTGAGTGCATCCATCCTCCAGACGGTGCCCACTGCATCCATTAGATGTGAACATACCCATCCCCTCCACCCCCCTCCTACCTGCCCAACACCCGATGAATGTTACTACCAAACGTGTGCATAAGTGTTGATCAGTTAATACCAATTTGATGGTGAGTACATGTGGTGCTTGTTTTTCCATTCTTGAGTGAGCCTGCCCTCAAGTTCCACAAATGCTGTTAGCAGGGGTCAAAGGTCTGTTCTCTGCTCTGGGCAAAGCTTCCAGGGAGGGGTTGAAATGGCCCCACTCAGCCAAAAAGTGTGCCTGTGGAGATGGGGCTGTCTGAGACCTGCAGTGTGGAGCAGGCCTCGCTCCTTTCCACCCTCCCCTATTCCTATTCCTGGGTTTCTCTGAGGCCTCTGCCAGCAGGCAGGACCTCAAGCAACGGATCTCCCCTGACTGTGATGTGAGCTGGGAGGTTCCCTGCCCAGGATCACGGCCTGGGCTGGGGAGCATGGCCCTCCTGTGGGAGGAGGGTTGCCCCTCGAGCATGCTGCAGCTAGGACCCACTCTGATCTGTCCCTGAAGGCACACACACCTCAGTAGACTAGTTCACAACTATCCCTTCTGTGCTCCCGGGCAATGCGATAGAGATCTGGATGTATGGGATCTGGCCTGCAGACATGGCCCCTGGTCCCTGATTAATCCCTAACCCTGCTGGGGAGAAGAATGTTGGTCTCAAGTCACCCATGGGGTGCCCAAGCTGGATCAATGTCTCTCTGTGTCGGGGTTTGCCCCGCTCTGCTGGAGTCACCAAGCAAGCAGCACCAGGGAGGGCCAGCAGGTAGGGAGCTCACAGTCCTAGTACCACTCAGTCCACTGTAGGGCCCCAAAAGGAAAGGTCCCATTCCCTGTGGATGCCTTCGGGTGGTGGCTAAATTGTCTCTTTCCGCAGCCGGTGGGAGGGGAAGGGAAGGGGAGAATGAAGCAATATGGTGCCTGACAATTGGCTTGGGTCTGTGGGATGGGATGTGCCCCAAGGGAGCCGGGAGCCTGGAGCCCTGTCTGCAAAAGGCTCACTGCACACTGGCGGCAGCCATCTCTGGGGTGGTGTTGGCAGGTCTCTCCAGTAGCTTGGGAGCCCACCCGCAGTCTGAGATGCAAGGGAGGGAACTTAACAGCTCCACCTACCCTTGTCGCTGGTCTCCAAGCCTCTCGGGGTTTAGACCCTGCTGATGCCTTTCTCCTTGCAGTTCTGCTCTACAACCTCTTCCGGTGGAGTCTCCTGTAGTTTCAGGCACCCTTCCTTCGACCCTCATCCGATCGATGATTGGATGTTTGTTTGTTTGTTTTTGTTTGTTTTTTTCCATATTCATCTAAAATCTTTCCTTCTTTCAGAGACACTCTGGCTATATGTATTTCTCGTCCGCCATCTTCTATTTACTCTTCCCAATTAGTACCAATTTAATGGTGAGTACATGTGGTGTTTGTTTTTTCATTCTTGTGATATTTCACTTAGAATAATGGGGTTCAGCTTCATCCAGGATAATACAAGAGGCATTAGTTCACCATTTTTTTGTATGGTATTTACCCAAAGTAAAAAAGACATTCTATAATAAAGACATCTGCACTTGAATGTTTATAGCAGCACAATTCACAATTGCAAAGATGTGGAAACAACACAGGTGCCCATCAATACATGAGTGGATTAATAAAATGTGATATATGTCAGCTGTGGAGTACTACTCCACCAGGTTTTCAATGCTGGTAGATCTGGAGCCCCCAGAACAGCATTCCATGGAATTCTCCATACTTCTGGAAAAGCAGCAATCCATAATGACACTCTTATGACAAGAGAAAGAGTGTCCCATTGTGTTATGCTCAGTTAAGTTCAGTCTTACAGCAAAGATGCTCAAGCCCAAACATGTTACAGTGCTTAGTGATACAATCCTTTAAATTTAGAACCTCTTCACCACCAGTTGTGCAGATGAGAAGTTTTGAAATTAATCTCCCAGAACCCTGAATCCCCTCCAACCCCTAAGCCCATTACTATGTTAATATATTCATAAATTGTGATGCTGATGTACAATCCTGTTTCAATGCCTCAAATTTGATAGCACTATGGGGTGATACTAATCTCAAAAGAGTGGATATGAAATTTTAGGCATTACTGTGAAAAACATTTGAAGTCAGGGCTTTTCTTGGTGCTTCAAATCACATATGCCTAAAGGGAGGGTTGACAAATTTTCTGTACAAGGCCAGAGGGTAAATATTTTAGGCTTTGTGGGCCATAGAATCTCTGTCACAACTATTCAATTCTACTGTTGTGGCATAAAAACAGGCATAGACAATTATGTAAACAGATGGGCATGGCAGTGTTTTAACAAAACGTTATTTAAAAAATCAGGTGGTAGGAGGTATTTAGCTCATTGGCGATCGTTTGCCAACCTCTAACCTAAAGCATGGCTTTTGGAATTATTTTTCCATTTGAATTCTCATTCTGTCATTCATTTCTATGCTGCATTCAGGCATGTTTTTTAATCTCCTTGAGCTGTAGTTTTATCATCTGTAAAATGGGATTATACCATCCACCTCATTGGCCTGGTGTAAAGATTGAAAAGATATATGTACAACACACACAGCCCCCACAAATAACCTGCCTAGCACATAGATAAGCATCCTGTGAAAGTTCATTCATTCTCTTCTGCTATGTTTTGAATGTTTGCATTGCCCCAAATACAAATGTTGAAATCTTAACCCCCAAGGTGATGGTATTAGGAGATGGGGACTTTGGGAGATGACTAGTACCCTTATAAAAGAAAACCCACAGAGACCCCTTGCCCCTTGCACCATGTGAGGATGCAGCAAGAAGTCACCATCTATGAGTCAGAAAGCAGGTCCTCACCAGACATGAAATCTGCTTTTATCCTGGACTTCCCAGCCTCCAGATCTGTGAAAAATAAATTTCTGTTGTTTATAAGTCACACGGGTTATGCTATTTCATTATAACAGCCTGAATGAAATGAGACATCTGCCTTTAGCTCAAAGCACTTTTTAATAATTCTCAGTCTTGATTAGAGGACTATAGCTGGGGCACTAAAGAGCCAGGGAGGTTTTATCTTAAGTGTAGTTGCCTAAATTGGGAAAACAGGACTGAGTTTCAGGATCAGAGACTGTGGAGTCCTGAAGTGAGCATCTCATCACATGTAGTTGTCTCTGTTGATCCCTTCATAGAAACTTGAGATTCAGGCAAAGAGATGAGATGATAGTTAGAGGGAAAAAAAAAACCATTTATTTGTTGTACTTGGCAAGAAGAAGGACTCCAAAGTCTCCTCTGCTATAATACCATGTACCCCATCCTGCAAACTTAAAGGTTGTCAGTAGAAAAACAAAAATTAGGGTGGTCTGCATTGGGATTGAGTGGAGAGCTCATGTGTATGTGTCCCATAACCCCCAACCGCGGAGCGAAATCACACACATCTGGCTGCTGGAAGGCGGAGTGCCCTCTAATGTTGGCGATGTGGATAGCTTGGCTGAGGGAGGAGGGGGGAAGCAGGGCGCTCTGGGGCCCAAGATACATTTTATGAGGCTCCCTCCTACTTCCCTTCCCTTTATGATGTGGGATGCTTTGCATGATTGGGAGCCAGGTGTGCTTCTTCCTTTGCACAGCAGGAGCCAAGGTAAACTTCAGGAGAATTTTCAACAAAACATCTTTACTTATTTTCTGGCTGCTGAGTTATTAGTCTAATGAGTGTTCCATGCCTTCATTGAAGCTACAAGGCTCAGGCTGTGAGACTGGCTACTCACTTCTTTGCTTTCTGATGATTATTAGCTAATGCTTCTGGAATTGGAGTTCCTGATCATTTGAGATGTTGAATGTAGCCAGGTGGCCAGAAGCTCTAACCTTCCCTGCTCAGGTAAGCCACAATTCAATAGTTCTCCATCCACCCTCTCACTGCCACCACCACCTTTTGTGGCTGTCCTAAGAATGCTGTTCTACTCAGCCACAAAAAACAATAGTGATATAGCATCTCTTGTATTATCCTGGATAGAGCTGGAGCCCATTCTACTAAGTGAAGTATCCCAAGAATGGAAAAACAAGCACCACATGTACTCACCATCAAATTGGTATTAACTGATCAACACTTATGTGCACATATAGTAATAACATTCATTGGGTGTGGGGCAGGTGGGCAGGGGGAGGAGGGGATGGGTATATTCACCTAATGGGTGTGGTGAGCGCCATCTGGGGGGTGGACACACTTGAAGCTCTGACACAGGTGGGGCAAAGGCAATATATGTAACCTAAACAAAACATTTGTACCCCCGTGATATGCTGAAAAAAAAAAAAAAAAAAGAATGCCGAAGAACATTTCCCAAGTGCACTCACAGCAATATTGTCAAAAGGCAAGTTTGTAACCCAGAAAACATCTCTAGGGATTATTTGTACACTTTTACATAAATTTATTTATTGGTTGAATAGGAAAAAGGATGTAAATTTGGAACCTACATTCAAAACTCACTTTCAAAGAGGACTTAGATAAGTTTTGGTTTTTCAGAGCCCAAGTTTTTTTTTTTTAATTGGCAAAAAGAAGATAAAAAAATACATTGTAGCGTTGCTCTGACAATGAATGAGAACAAATACATAAAGTGCCTGTTACAAAGGCTGATATATCTTAAATGTTCAATACATGGATGCTAGAATAATTATTATTAGATTAGGAAAAGGTGAGAAGTGGAGGGGCAGAGGTAGGGTGTTTGGGAGGGAAGAGTGGCAGGACACGTGGTTAGGGGGTGAGTTGGGGATAAATTCCGACGGGCCTCAGAGGTTCTGGAAAGTTTGGATTTTAGTTAGTAGATTAGATCTACTTAAATCCGATTAGATTATTGATATTAAAAATAAAGTTGGTGATTTAGAAAGAAAAATATGCTCTGTAGGTTGGCCATTAATTGAAAGACAATGACTTGACCGGGCAGTGGACTTAGACATGCAGGGGTAGCAAAGTACAAAACGCAAGAACAGGGATGCCGGAACCCAGCTGCCTGGGTTTTCCTGGCTCTGCCATTTATAATCTGCAGGACTTTGAGCAAGATGCTGAACCTCTCAACAGCTCAGTTTCCTGCTCTCCAAAGTGAAGATAGTTATAGTGCCTTCCTCACACGGTTGTAAAGCTCTTCAGGCAGGACCTGGGACACGATGAGCATTTTTTAGACAAAAACGTAATTCATGTTAAAAAACAAGTTGCACTTGACCACAGATTAGGAGTGAGGATGCAGGAAGAGCAGAAGATGGATCTGAGGCCCGTTTTGAGGAACTGAGTGAGTGCTGGTGCTATCCTCTGACATGGGAAAACGAGGAGGAACAAATTTGGGGGCTTATGTAATAGTCTGGAGCCTGGAAGAGGGTCTTGACTGGAGATGTAATTTGGGAATTGCATCTTGGAAAGTAATGGGAGTGAATGAGCTCACCCAATGCAATTAGGTAGTTAGACAAGTAGAGTGCTATGGAAACTTGGGGTACATTTCTATTCTTCAGATGGGGTGAAGTCTATGATTTGAGGGATCTGATTGACAAGAAGAGAACTAAGAGACTTTGGCAGGGGTAATAAAAGCCCAAAGTAGAGAGAATTATGTCTGAGAGGGTGGTCAACAGGGTCAAAGGCCATGTAATTCTAAGAGTTTATCATTGTACAATTTACCTCCCATGGGCCATGTCTCTAATGTTTCTGGTAATGGGATCTGCCTTTTGCCCTGTGAATTTCCAGCTGCTTTCTATTTTCAGTTATTTAATGAGTCCCAGACACAGGCACACATCAACTGTGCAGCAGAAAGGAGAAGGACTCCCCCACACACCAGCACACGTGCACCCAGACACACAGAGAAAAGCCTAACCTGGGAAATGAATTAATTTGGCCAGAGGGAATTTTTTGTCCATAAGTTGAACACTAATGGTTTTCTGTAAGTTAATGAAAATGGTGCTAATCAGTTCCCCTGCCCTGCTTTCCAGAACTCACTGCACCCCACCAAACCGCAGAGCTTCTTGGATGGCCTTGTTTCCGTATTTTGACCACACAATGCATATAAGTCACCGCTGAGACATAGGCTCCATTAACTCAGCTCATGGGGTTATCACTCCTATTCTTAAAACCTGAAAGACTTGACTCACTAATGGTGGGGTGAGCAGGATCTCAGGTCCTCCTGATGGGAAGGGTCATGCTGCAGTCGTTGAGGCCATTTCTCTGCCTCTGGGAAGGACTGCGTCTCAAACGCCCTCAATAAAGAAATCCTTTAGGATTGCAGAGAATGAGCAATGCTTGATTCCATTTGAAAAAGAAAAGCCCGCATTAAGCACTCACTATGGTCACATTCCTGAGCAAGTAGCTGAGGCTGCCCCCATGTAGAACCCCTGTCTTCCAACTCACAGCGAGTTGGGGAAAAGAAAACCCATAACATGGGAGAGAAAGAAAAAAAGGTGCTTTGGGCGTTTGAAGAGGTGGAATAAGTATGAAGTCATTGGCTGTGTTTCAAGATGCTAATGAGATGAAAAGATTGGAAATGGAGAAGTGATTATTATTGACCTTATGACATATTTCAGAGTTGCTCTTATTTTGGGTGGAAAAAGTGAAAATTGAAATATACAATGAGAAATAATAATGCCAAAGAGACTTTTTATCAGAGCAATTAGAAGAGGTGAGTTTGATCATTAGTTAATTAACTTAACACATATTTATTACATGTGTGCGATGCAGCAGGAACTCTGCTAGGTGTTGGGAATATAGCCAGCCATGTTGGGAATGCCAGGCACTTGCCGGCACTTCCTGAAGGTCCTTGTGTTCTGCAAAGTGAGTGTTGGGGAGTGAGGGAGGAGGCTGTGAAGAAAGGGTTACATCCAATTCTGTGTTGTTCACATTCCTGGAGAACTCTTCTGAACCTTGACTGAGTGAGTGGTTATTTTGCTGATGCATCAAGCATTTTCCTCCTCTCACTTCCACCATTAGTGATGCAAACCAAAAGGGTGAGCATAAATTGTCTATTCCACAAACCATTTGTAGAGATGTTTAGTTAATGGATAGAAAATGCACAGTATTTAAATGTTAATTAATTCCTTTTTTGAGCTGCATATTCATTTTATGCATTTATAAGAGTTATCTTATAAACAGATTCCTATTACTTTGGTTCAACCATTGAATTTCTGTAAGTCACTTATCCTAAATGTTCATTAATTTCAACTAGCTCTAGAGACTAAGTTCTCACTGAACATTACCACAAAATGCAACTCAAAAGCAAGGACCGTATCTGCTTCATCCTCTAAAAAATACCCGCTGAGGAAGGAGAAGTGCTTGAGGGAGCTCCAAAGATAGGAGTTGATGAAGATAATGATGATGATGATAACGACAGGGTAATAGAGATGGCAATGATGGTGATGACAATATTGGATCTATTTCCTCTTTTGATGCTGAATGAAGATGAGAACTGTGGTGTAATTTGTCTTCCCAGGTATATTAAAGGCATTTTGTGTTTTTTTAGCAGGTGCACAAACACTAAGATGACTGGGGAGAGTTTGTTAGACCTTCCAGCTTGGAAGGGCAGCTGAGGACTGAATAGACCGAATAGATTTAACTGTCTGCCAGGAAAATGAAGTAAACTTTCAGCCAGTCTAGGGGAAGGACTTGAGGACAACCTGGCCTAAGCACAAATCCAAGGTCAGTTATGTGATTTTGGGTGATCACGTAAATGCTACCTCCCTTTCCTCATCTGTAAATGGAGCACAATTTCCTACCTTTCAGGAATGTTGTGAAGATTTAATTGGGTCATGGAGTAAAGTTTCCGTGTAGTTCCTAATGCAAAGGTTGGTCTCACAAAATGTTCTCATCTTCCCCCTCTTCCCCCATGATCATCAGTTTTCTCACCTATAAAATGGAATAATAACAGATGCATCAAGTGCGATAGTGTATGTGAGAGCACTTTGTAAAGCGGAGTCTGTCATAATCTCGCGGGTATTAATGATATCCTGGTGAAGCACGGGGTATTAGGAGTGAGCAGGTCCTTTTGAAAGTCCTTACAAATCTTTGGGATGTTTTCGAGTTTCTCTGACTTTGAATACAAATTCAATGTCAACGTCACCCTCCAGTGGAGAGTGACAGCCATCATCTCAAACAGTGGGTCGCGGGGAGGCTGGAAAGGGAAAGCAGAGGGTGAGAGATAATGGAATTGCCCCTTTGGGACTCCACTCTGCCATCCTGGCTGTGGAGGAAATGCTGATCCATCTGCAGTCAGCTTGGGGGAGAGAGCGAGAGACGGGGACACTGCAGAGGAGCTGCCAGGAATTCATGAGGCTTTGCAAAGTTCATCTGTTCCATTGTTGCCACAAATGGCAAAGAGAGCCAGGCCCCAGCTACGGAGAGGGAGGCTGCTGGGGGAGTGTCATTGCCGGGCCCATGTGATGCCCTTTGCGGATGGTCCTGAACTGGTCGCTTCTCTTAATGGCTCAAGTGGGCCAACAGCATGACGCCTGCAGCTCCTAACAGCTCCCACTCCGCCCTGCTCATTTCTCCCCTGGAGAGAGTGGCATCGCGGCAGCTCTGTCTGCAGCCAACAGAGGGGAGGCGAGAGGCAAGGCTCTTGAGTGTGGCTTCAAGATGATCTGTCTATATTTGGGCTCCCTGTCAACCCGATCAACATGCAAATAACTCCCTTCGTTCCTGCCAAACTTCTCTATTGAAAAATTGAACCATCTTGTCTTTATTTTATATTTTAAACGGGCAAATTAATTTTATTAGTTAAACCACTCTGGAGGAAGAAAGGGGCTTTTTACCTCCAATACCATGACATCATCTCATCTGTCACCTTTTAAAAGCCCTGTGCTTGGAATCAAGCCCCTTGGCAGCCTCTGTACTGCGCGGCAGCAGCTTTAAAAAGAGAAAAAGGGAAAAAGGGCCATAAAGTGAACTGGCTTTTGGAAATTTAGTGACATGGTTACAAAGAATCAGACAGGAGAGCCAGAGCTGGAACAGCTGCTCCAGCCTTAAGAGTCTGAGCTCTGGAGGCAGCCAGCTCCCAGCACATCGTGCACTGTGGCAGATGCCGGCTGCAGCAGGAGCATTAGTGGTTATTAGAATGGGAATAGGGCTTGAAATTGTGTTGGGGCCAGTGCGTGAAGGAATGAATGTTCCTCTCTTCCATTTAAGCACTAGGGAAGTTGGAAGCATCTAATCTATGAAGGGGTGAATTTTTTTTCATTGACTCTGCAAACAGTCTGCTTTCATGTTCTGGGGCCCTGAGGCCTTGAAAAGTTTAATCAGTACACTCCTCTCCCCAGTATCCATCGCCACCATGGTTGAGGCTACCAGCTTTTTTCATTGCTAGAGTCCTATAGTCTGCTGGTCATCATGCTGTCTTGGGTGGGGATCCCTGGGAAGCACAGGTTGAGATGGAGATTTGCATGCAGTAAGATTATTGGGGAGTGTCCCGGGGGTCACCACATGGGAGGAGTGAGGGCAGCAGGATTGGGCAGAGGAGAAGTACAACTGGGAGGCGGTTGCAATGAGGCCTCAGCTGAACCCACAGGGAGCCCTGGAGCTCAGGTACCCTTCTGAGCCACCTCCAGTGGAAGCCTTTGCAGCAACACTGATCTGTCCTCTGATGCCAGCTGTCCCCAGGGACAGACATAGCCTCCCTGTGGCAGCTTCCTTGAGCCAAGGGCTGTCCTCAGAGAGTGACCAAAAGTTCTGGGGAAATGTGCCTCGGTCCTGAAGCAGGGACCCAGGATGCACACCACAGTGCTCTCCCTTCACTCCTGTGCCCATCCTGTGTTCTCCATCCTGAACTCTTCCTAAGCTTTCCAAAATGCAACTGAATATGCCTCTCCCTGCTTATCAATTCATCGATGCCTTCTTATTACCTCCAGGTAAAGGCCCAAATCCATATATGCCCTACGAGGACCTGGATCAGTACAATTCTGCCTAATTTCCAGCCTCTTCTATCTTGCTCCGTGTCTCCACACTTCAGGCAAGGGCCACTGTGCCTACTGCTCTCACTCTGTGCAGTGCCCTACTTTCCTCTGCACCCCCACCCATGGGAAACTTTTTTTTTTTTTTTTTTTGCCATCCAGCATTCTACCCTACTTTCTAGTTTTGGGATCTACCATTGTGTTGGTTAAAAGGAGGAGGGCCTAGTTCTGACAGCTGACTGAGGCTTGTACAGCTGGGAATTTCCACCCCTGACTTTGAATCTTGAGTTAAGGACAAAAAGACCAAGGGACAGTGAGGCTCAACTGCTGACGTCAGTGGTCACGACATCGAGCAGGAGTGTCTATGTGCTAGGGCGTCAGGTCCAGGAGTGTTTCTGCCACCAGCTGCCCTTGATTCCTCATGTTTTCTGAGCTAATTTCTCCCTCCAGTCTTCCTTTTAATTTGGTGTATTACCCAATATCCTAGTCATACATTCCGCTTTTGATATACTTTTGCTGTATTGCTCATACTTTTGATATCAACTCATGAGTCGCTTCCTTAGGGAAATCCTCAGTGGTGTCTCTACCCAGTGCAGGTCAATTTCCCTCCATATCACCAAGTTCTCTTCATTCAGAACACATACGTATCAGTTTGTAATCAAGCTTTAATGAAACTGATTATTTGATTAATGTCCATCTTCCCGATTTAATTTTGAAAGTAAGACTGTGTCTATTTTTGTTCACGATTTTTTTTTTCACAGCTCCAGCACAATGTCTAAAGCTAATATGCAAGCACACATTTTGAATAAATAAAAGAATAATGAGAGTCTGTGGCTGGAATAGGATGTCTACAACTTTTTAAAAACTGAGGTAGATGTGAACATTGAGGGGAAAGGCACGGGGTATTTTCCTGAAGGACTGAGGAAACACCATCTTTGTTAGGCACTGTCTTCTTGCACTTGTCAATAATTTCCCATGTTTCTTTTCTTCTCTTTCTCCCTTTTGTGTGCTGTCTTAATGACATAATTGATTGCCTCTCTTACATTCTGATCCTTATCACACTTGAGGAGGGCTGAAAATTCCGGCTTCACATTTTTGGGATCTGGGTTTTCCCACTGTTTAGAGACAACTTTGCTTTGCTGTCCTTCTCACCCTTAATTGAACCTTTTAAAGAATTACTGATGAAATCAATAGGCAGCCCATGTGTGGAGCCAGATTCCTTTACAGAGACTTTATTAGGTTGCTCCAGAGAACTATAGTGGCAAAGAGAGCCCTTCAGCAGAAAGAGAATTAAAACAAGAGAGGCTCCCAATTGTTCCCGTTTTTGGATCTCTACCAAGCCTCACATTTGCAACTTCTGAGCCCAAACTCAATGTCCTTTCCCTCTGAGCTTTGCCAGGGAGCTTGGTTTACAATTGGCCTTGGGAAGTCTGAAGCCAGAGATGGATGAATGCTGTAATGATAGCTGTCCAGGACCACACAGCCACCGGGATATTTGTGGGAAGGATGAAGGGAGTTGAGTTTCACAATCTGGAGGCCCATTCAGATAGCATAGCTGGCTTTATCCCATATCAGAGCACATGGGCTTCCAATGCGTTCTCTTTGCACAGAGCTCCCCGTTATCTCTGGCCCCTGGGGCCAAAGCCAATTTGGAAAGGGATCCATACTTTCCTTTGTCAATCCCCCCACCTCTTCCCAGGGCTTTTCTCTAATACCCAGAACTAGTCTCTATGGTCACATCAATCAACAGGGAAATCACCTGTAGGGAAAGGAAGCTGTTGCTTAGGAAGACAGCTTTCCCTTATCAGAAACTTCTAGTCAAAGAGAAGGGAACAGAGAGAGTACCTAATGGGCTCCAGATCTGTGGTAGGCAGTTCTACACACGTTAAGTTACTGGATGCTCACACTACCCCCTGAAAAATAGGTAGAATTATCCCTAATTTATAGACAAGAGTATCGAGGTTCAGGAAGGGTAGGTGACTCAGCCACAATCACACAACATTAAAGTGACAGAGCAATGATTAAAACTGAAGATTGACTGACTCGAAGTCTGCGCTTTTCCCAGACCGTCCTGCTGGAAGGGCACCATGGGGCAGAGAATTCCTATGCCTGGTAAGACCTCACCCTGGTGGATGCTGCTGCTTACACACAGTGCCAATCCCTCGTGTTTGCAGGTGATGCTTGGCATTGATCTGTTGGCACAGCTGCACCCCATCTATCTTGAGATGTCTAAATTCAGAACTCTTTTTTCCAGATACCTTGTTTTTGATTGGCATGATGTCTAAAGCAGACAGGATGGTGTTGTGAAAATTGAATTGTGGGGGGGTGCTTAAAAATTACAAAATCTAGGATTTGGATTCCAGCTCAACCATTAACTAGTTCTGTGACTATGGGTAGTTACTTTACTCCTCTAAGCTACATCTGCACAATGGAAATCCTATTACCTTTGTGGCAGGATTAGCTTTGTAATAAATCAAAGTCATGCTTCCTTATGTTCTTTAAACCAATTCAAATCTGATTCTGGCTCAAGGGAATTGTTTTTCTTGAACATTACAAGAGCTCCCCCTGTTAGGGCTGTGCAAGACTTAGGTATGGAAGACTTACTTATGTGATATGTGCCAAAGGGAGGATGAGACAGGAGGGTTGGGTGAGGATCCCCATACCAGCCATGTATCTGTAAAACCACCAATATGTTCTATTCTGTGATAAATGTGGGGGAGAGTGTGGAAAAACAGATAACATGACAATACAGTGTGATGAATATTATTATAGGGGAAGTACATGAAGTGACTAAACTCATCTGGTGGGGTTGTAGTATCAAGAGAAGCTTCTTAGAGGAAGGATCATTTAAGCCGAAATCCTGACTATTTCATATTAAAACAGGGATGGGGAAGAGTGTTTCAGGCAAAGGGAACAGCATGTGAGAAAGACAGAGTATAGCACATTTAAAGAACTGAATGCAGTCCATTAAGTCTGGCACAGAGACCAAGAAGGGAGGGAGGAATGAGATGGGGCTGGGGAGTTGGAATGGACCAAATAGTTTGTATTGTCTGGTGCAGGCTTGTTATCAAGGCTCACAAAGTCTTTCCCCAAAGGATATATACAACAGCTTTATCTAAAGGGAATATTTGTAAAGCAGAATGAGAAATGCATCAAATGAGAATGATCAGTATGATTCATACATGTATTTTCTCATTTCTTTAGTGTTTTTGAACACTTACTGTGTGTCAGAAGGATTGGTGCAGGCATCATCTCATTTAAACATCACAGTGACCTAATGAAATATGCACCATTATCATGCCCAATTTATAGAGCAGAAAATTAAGTCTTAGTGGGGTTGAATAACTCTCCCAAGATCACACTGCTCATAAATTATAAAACCATGATTTAAATCTAGGGATGCTTATTCCAGAGTCCTTTTTTACCTTCGAATTTCCAATTAGTTGATTGGATAAGTTACTCTAGCAGAGGGCAGTATGCTGAGAATGTACAGGTAGGGCTAATGTGTTTTGATGTTGAGAGGAAGCTAGCTTTGGAGAGCTATACTAGAAGGAGTAAAGTAAGTGCCGTCAAAAGAAGCAATTATGATATTGGGGTGTGTGTGTGTGTGTGTGTGTGTGTGTGCACGTGAACATGTGAAGTGGGCGAGACAGTAGGTCGAAATCCTAAACCAGCATTTTAACATTTTTCAAACTGTACTCTGTAAAAATTTTAATCTGACATCTGTTAAGACACGTTTTATGAAAAAGAGGTTCTACATTCAAATAAGTCTGGAAAATCTTGGGAAATAAAGTTAGATTTCTTTGCTGTAGGATTTCTCAGTTCCTTTAAAACACTATGTAAAATATGACCCTTTAAGAGGGGATTAGTATTTTTCAAAGGTACTTAATACCAGTACTTATTATTAATTATTTTCTTTGAACATTTACTAAACAATACCATGTATAGCATAAGTTAGGAGATGCTGTTCTAGACAATCATGATAAATTTTATGATTTTACATTGGCGACATTGATTATGGTAGTTAGTATAGTTGGTCCTTTGTACCTGTGCGTTCTGCATCCACAGATTCAACCATCCATGGATTGAAAATGTTAAAAAAAAGTATAAATAACAATACAACAACAACAATAATACAAATAAAAAATATAGTATAACAACTATTTACATAGCATTTACATTGTGTTAGGTAGTGTAAGTAATCTGGAGATGATTTAAAGTAGACAGGATATATGTAGGTTGTATGAAAATACTACACCATTTTATATCAGAGACTTAGTATGAAGGGGAATGGGGGGTGGATCCTGGGACCAATCCCCTGAAGGTAAGGAGGGGCAACTGCATAAGTCAATGATAGCTTTTCATAAATATCCCCTGGAGGTATACTTTCATTGAGAGATGGGGATATTTTCATTGACTTGTTTAATAGGAAGGGATCTTTCTTATTGTCTTAGGATGGTAGTTGTGCCCTCATGTCAATCTGAGCCTAAGGGAAAAGCACTTGCCTCTCCAGACACATTTGAACCTTTGTAGATTATACTGAGATCCAATAATGCCTTCATGATTTTATTACAATGTATTTGCAGAGGTGAATGAATTTGGCATAGAAAAGCTCCAAGTTAGACTTTAAATCCAGGGACCAGAACCTTTTTTCCCACAACATAAAGTCTTTTGTCTCAGAAAGATGTATCCATGTTGCAAAGATGAACAGAATGAGAAGTGGAATGAAAATCTGGCTTTTGGAATTAGCAACAGTACAGAATGGAAATGCAAACTGAACAAGAGAGGAAGGAGAAATTTACTGAATTGTAATTTCCTTTTAAAAATCTGTTCAGAGGGGCCTTCGCTTTTCCACAGTGTTCATCCACTAAGTTTTCTCTTATTAGCAGTAAGCATTGATATGTGAAAACAATGGCTCCTGCTAGATGATGAGAATTTCATTTTAAAAAATCTCTATATCTTCTAGTTTATGGTATCTTTTAAAAAAATCTGAAAGAAGAAATTGCCAACTTGATTTTGTGGGTTTTCACTGGGATTTATTTTTCAAATTCTTGGACTGTTTCCATTGACAGAGACAATTTCAATGCTTATGGCTTGGCAGGGAAAGAACTTTTTTTTTTATTCCCAATAATTGTTTTCTTTAATGTTTCCAATTAAAAAAAATTTCCAAAAGATAAAAACTTGTTAAAGTTTGAGTGTCTAACTCTTCTAAATTCATCCTTTAGAATGATGCCAAGTGGAAATAATCCTGATACAATTTTCAAATGGATCAGCAAGAAGAATCTTCACCAAGTGGAGCAGGGTATACTTGATCCCATTCTTTGAGGTAGGGGATAAGCACAGCTGTAGATATTTGTTCCCTGTGACTCATGGAAGCTGTAGTAGAGAGGAGGCAATGCTTTAAAAGGAACAGAGTTCTTATAACTGATATGGAAAGAGTACTACTCAGTTTACAGTGCCTCCATCACACAGTAATCTTATGACATAGGTGTTTCCATCATCTGCATTTTATAGGTGGGAAAACTGAGGATCATCGAGTTTAACTGTCTTGTCCAAGTTCACAGATTGGGCAATAGAACTAGCACTTAACCCAAGCTGTGCTAAGGTTCTCCAGAGAAATAGGACCAATAGGATGTATATGTATAGAAAGAGATTTATTATAAGGATTTGGCTCATGTGATTGTGGATATGGACAAGTGTCAAGTTCTGCCATTGACAAGCTGAAGACCTGGGGGAGCCAACGTGTAGTTCCAATCTGTGTCAGAATCAGGAGAGCTGATGAGGTAAGTTCCAGTCCAAAAGCTGGAAGACTTGAGACCCAGGAGAGCCAATGTTTTAGTCCAAGTCTGAAGTCCGGAAAAGACCAGTGTCCTAGCTCAACAGTCAGGAGGATTCCTTCTTACTGAGTCTTTCTGTTCTAGTTAGGTCTTCAATTGATTGGATGAGGCTATATACATTAGGGAGGGAAATGTGCTTTATTCGGTACTGATTCAGATGTTAATCTCATCCAGAAATACCCTTACAGACACACCCAAAATACTGTTTGGCTAAATATCTGGGCACCCTGTGGCTCAGTCAAGTTGATGGATAAGATTAACCATCACACAGGCCTTCTCAGTCTAAATTCCATGCTCTGATTATTCAATTACAATATTAAGTCCTCCTTCCAAAACTATTTTTGAAGCTGTCATCCGTACTCTTGTTTATGTCTATATTTCTGCAACAATTTTACCCATTGTTGTTCATGATGTTTCTTTGCATGACTCTGTTGGTCAAGTCTTTCCCCTCACAAAGTTTTACGTTCATAGTGATCCTTTAGAGATGAATAGGGCTCAACTGGGTTTTGTTCGTTTTGTTTTGTTTTTTGGACCTGTCAAGGGGACACTTGGCCATGTCTGCAAAACATGTTTGATTGTGATAACTAAAGTGAGGGTGGACTTCTGGCATCTAGTGGGTAGAGACCAGGCATGCTGCTAAGTATCTTGCCATGCACAGAACTGCTTCCCACAACAAAGAATTACGTGGTCTAAAATATCAATTGCGTCAAGGTTCAGAAACTGTGCTATGGTGTAAGGGTTCCTACAGTCCACTGTGGATTTTAGAAGATCTATACATACCATAAAAATGTATGCAAATTTTTTATATATACAGCATGTACTTTTTTTTTTCCCTGAGGAGAGTCATGGCTTTCTTCAGATTATACTGGAGCTTCATGCCCTCCATGGTGGATATGGCCAATTAGCACTTAGCATGAAGATTTTTCTCTTGTCCCTTCCTGCACTGAAGAAGCTAAATGGCTAAAAACTATATTTCCTAAACTCACTTCTTCTTACTGGATGTACATTTGGTTTTTCTAGCTCTATGCTTTAGCATGGGATTTGGAAGGCAGAAATGAGGCAGGGACCCTGTTTCTGCTGCTTTGGTTATTTTTTTCTGGCAAATGTGCTGGTGGTCACGTAGAGTTTTTCTATAATACTTTTCCAGGGACCAGTCAAGAGTTTCATGGGTGGTAAAATGCAGTATAGTGACAGTGGCAGAGAAGGCAGTGGTTTTCTGATCTTGGGTCGCTGTTATGAAAGTATGTTCTTGAAGATCACAGTTCCAGAAGCAGCCTTCTTGTTCTTCACCTTTCCAATAGAGGCAGCTCCCATGATGGACTGGTTTTTAAAAATATTTTTCCAGGAGTTATTTCTGGAGGTTTGGCCTAAAAAGTGTTCCTCCAAACCTTCTAAAATTTGAAAGTACCCAATTCCCTGTATTAAACCTCATTCTACTTAAAATATTGAGTCAGGTGTCTGTTTCTAGCAGCTGAAGCCTGCTGAGATACAGCTGAAAAATTTAGAACCACTGATTTGCTGGCCTGTTGGCCTGGTGGGGCTGCTAATTGTTTTTTATTTACCTAGATGGCACGTTTTCCTAGATATATTAAGTCACAGAGACGTTCAAAAATGTTTGACCTGGTGCATCAGTAAGCCTGTCATTGTGGAGAACAAGAAAAGACCACAGTCCTGTGTAAAGCAGACTTTATTGATATAGAAGTGTTAATTGCATTTGCAAGAAATATTGAAAGGTTAACACTGGAAAGAGCCTAAGAGACCCTCTAGTCCAGTTGTTCTCAAACAGTGGAAATTTGTGGAACATAGTTGTCACAATAATCTGAGAGTTCTACTGGCATTTAGTGCCCACAGGCCATGGATGCTAACCATCCTGCCAGGTGTAGGAGAGTCCTACTCCATAAATAATTGCTCCTTGCCCACCGTTGTCTATAGCACTCTTGTTGAGAAATGTCAGGCCCATATCCTTGTTTTACCAAAAAAAGCAAGTAGAGCACATAGCAATGAAACATTTTTTTAAAGTCATAAAACTCATAGAACTAAGACTGACTCCCAGGGCAGAGGCCTTCGCTCGTCACAGCAGGAGAGGCTATCTGATGACACCAGGTGACCGGGGGAGACAGGAGATAGGCCTGGAAATGGGAGTAAGAAGAAGAGCTGCTGGAGGCAGGTCGGATATTCAGTCATCATGCACCGAAATGGCCAGGCTGTTGTTCTATTTTGTTACGTTGTAGATGGACAGAGTCAGTTCTGATTGCTCAGGGCCTGTGCTATATAAATTGTTAAATGTTTTGCATATCACCTTGAGGGAGACAATCTTGTTGAAGAAAAAAGTAAATGGAGAGACACTGGCTTAGCATTTGCCTTTGTTCCCAACACGGTTACTTCAACTTGAGATGTTTATTCCTCAGTGCACACGGGGAATTTTAAATTCTCCCCCTCACTGCATTTAAATTGCCAAACAGCAATCCACTAGTTACCATGTCCCAAAAGGAGCCCTCACTTGTAGATTTTTGCCTCTGCCATGATATTTTCCTTTCTGAGGTGTGATAGATTAAACCAGAAAGTTTTGCAAATGTTTTTGAGGCTCTTGAACCTGTCCCCAGACTCCTGGTGCAGAACTAATTGTGCAGGGATCAGCGATTAGTTCTTACATTGGAAAAGAATATTTCTTGGCTGAACAGAAAGCAGATTTAATGAGTAGGTTACTTCTTTCCAGTGTAACATTCAGTCATAATCACCCTTCTCTAAGAATCACGTTCCTGAATCTTTTTGAATTTTGTTGTAAGCTTGCTCTTTACTCATATAATTTCTAAAATACAAGCACTAGAAACAAGGTAAAGAATTAAGCTAGAAATTAGAACATTGTAAGTTAAATCTTGACTTGCCCCATGGGCAAAAATCATCTATGCTTCCTGTAACAGTGTACTGCTTCTTGGCAAGGGCAATGTCTTATTGCTTTTGCACCTGCACAAAGTGGACATTAATTCATTTGTTCATACTGTTGACAAATATTTATTGAGCACTACGATGTATCCGGTACTGTGAAGTATGGCTAATTTATGTAAGGTAATTTACCTAAGGCTGTGTTCCCCAGACAAGTTGTACGTTTGTTTGGGGATATTGTAATTTAATTCTTGCTATTTAACAATGGCCTGAGTTTCTTTATTCTATTTCCCATTTTGTACAATAGCTTGGAGGTAAAACTGACAGTGACTCAGAGCAGAGGGATCCCTAAAGTGGTGAAGAAAACCAAATTGTCCTTGGCTTCAGGGAGCTTATATTCTGGTAAAATGATTGTACTTTGAACTAAAGTAAAGGAACTTATCAGAGTATTACAGGGGTTGATGGAAAATAAAGAGTTCAGTACAATGTCTGACTCAAGTCCACACACAATACTTTATAACGTATGTTGTATTAGTTCTGCTTATAAGGTGAGTTTTTTGCAGCTATTTTCCAATTGTCTGTCCATCCCAAATATCAGCATATCAGACAGTTTCTTCTTGCTCCAGTCTCCTGTACAAAATGGGAAATAGAATAAAGAAAACTAGGCCGTTGTAAAATATCAAGAATAAAATTATGATACTCCCAAACAGACTGACACCTTGGCTTGGGAACATAGCTTTTTTAGATAAATTAGCTAAAATTTCTGTTTCTCCATTCAGGAAATGAAAATCATAATACATGTCTCCTCCTCCTTCTCCCAGAGCTGGGTGGATTAATGGGGGACTAGATTACACATTTATTAAGCATGTAGGGTGTAGGCTTCTCAATGGGTAACATGCTATGATGATAATAACATCACAGAAGCAAAGCAACAGATGAAATCATTTTATTCTCTATTTTAAATTTGATAGGCGTGAAGGTGGGAAGATACCATGTATATCAAATAAAAAAATAAAATTAATTGAAAAAGACTGAGGAACTTTCAAGAATTAGACTTAATAAGAAAAATAGTGGGGTGCTTAGAAGGTATTTGATGTGAACAGTGGAGAATAATGTAGGCAGCTTTGTAGAGTATGGTGTAATCATAACAGAAATTTACTCTGCAATGGGAAAGGGATGGCATCATTTGAGAAAAGAGAAAAGGCAAGTCCAGGCCCTCACTAGCAAGTGGCTTTGGGTATCACTCAATCTCTCTGGGTTTCAGTTTTCTCATCAGTCCAATATTAATTCCTGTCCTGGTCCTCAGAAATTGTCTTGAAGACTTTTGAGAACAAAAAAGGGTAAGAAACATGAAAAAACCTTATTATGAGCTGAATTGTTCCCTCCTCACCATCAAAACTCACATGTTGAAGTTCTAACCTCTAATACCTCAGAATGTGACTATATTTGACATAAGGTCATTACAAAAGTAGTTAGGTTAAAATGAGGTCATTGTGCTGGGCCTAATCCAATATGACTGGTGTCCTTACAAGAGAAAATTAGGACACAGGCACACTCAGGGGGATGGCCCTGTGAAGACCCCAGGAGGAGATGACTGTCTACAAGCCAAGGAGAGAGGCCTCAGAAGGCCCTAACCTTGCTGACACCTCGGTCTCAGGCCCCAGCCTCCAGAACTGTGAGAAAATAAACTTCTGCTCTTTAGGTCACCCAGTCTGTGGTACTTGGCTATGACTGCCTTAGCAAACTAATACAGGCTTTGATAAGATAAAGGCCCTATCCACTCTTTTGGTAGTTTCCCAGTAGCATTGAACACATAGTAAATGCTCGATAACTTGAATGGAGCTATCAATAACACAGGGTAGCTCTGCTATGCGAGTATGGAGTCAACCGCGTGGAGATGGTAGGGAAGTAACACAGTTGTGACATTTAGAAGGTAGAAGCTCTTGTACTGAACAGAAGGTGAATGAGAAGGATAAAGCCAGGATGACTAGCAGGCTGATGACTTGAGCATTTGGGCAAGTGGTGTTTCCATTTGCTGGGAAACCCAGGGAGTGGAGGAGCAAGATTTGGGAGAACTGGTTAGTTCAGTTTGATTTGTATTGAGTACAAGATATGCTCATCTTCCTAGACTGATGTCACTACCTCTCTGATTCTGGAATCATTTTATTCATCTTTATTTACTAAAACAAAACAATAGATCCAGTAGGACTACTTTTCATGAATGATCTTAAGTCCTTGCAAGTAAATAGTCGCTGACTTGTGAATGCTTCAAAGTCAGTCCTCTCACCCTCTAAATACATGGTCCAAGAAAGAAAGAGCTGGGAGGCAAGCAGGCAGGAGAGGGAGACATGGGTAGGGAAGGAGAATTGGCCACAAACACACTGCCCCAACGTGCTTTGTTTTAATTTCAAAGAGAAGGCAGGAGGCCGAAGATTTCAAGGTTAATGTGTTTAAATGTGAGTGGGTAGATGGTGATTTTTGCTAAAAATACACTTGGTAAGAGTGAGAAAAGATGATCCCTGCTTCTATCACTCTCATTTTATTTATAGCTGTTTTCTTTCCTTCAGTGGAGTGTTCCCATATAAAATGACAGACACCTGTCCAAATGACTTCACTTGGTGGATTAGCACTTCCTTGGTCCTTGGTGCCCTTGTAGGAATGACAAACTAGAGGCACGTTTACCAAATACTCTTCAATTCACTGAGGCCTGTTCCAAAGGCCACGGGAAGGAAATGGTTAAAGGCTGCTGCCAGGTGCTTGGGGCCTCCCGGAGACCCAGCTTGCTCAGTGAGGGTGACTGGGCTGCCTTGCTAAGCAAGAAGCAGTCTTACCACAGCTTTGTTGTTTGCTTGCGTCTGGAAGTCACCTTAAAGCTTTCAGTGCCAATTAGCAACTGCTACTTAACCTGGTCTTCCAGCTAAAATATTTGTCAGTAGCAACTGAGAAGAATCAGCTCGCTTTTGGAGAGACATCTCTATACCCTCTTCTGAGCCCAGAGAATGTGGATCCGGATGGAGGTCATTAGCATGCAGCAGCCATGGGAGAATGCCTTTTATTGCAGAAAGCATTTTATCACCCAGAATGATTAGCGTATATACAAAGGGGCTTTTCAAAAATCTTCCCTGAGCATAAGCCCTGGCCTGCCCCAGCCTCTTTCCCTCTCCCTCCCCCGCAGCTGTTGTTTTTTGGAATATTGACTTTGCGGCTTGCTTGTGGTTGCTATTTCAAAAGCACCAAGACTACTCTGTGTGTCATTTTGTTTTGTTTTAAGCTGACGGGAATTTTGAAGCCAATCAGCCTTTGGAGAACTCAGTGGCTCCACTGTGAGATATAAGGAATGTACTAGAAAGGAAGCAAGATTTTAAAACGTGTATTATCTTTTCTGCTAAACAAAAGGCATCGCATATGCTTCTCTGATTTTTCCAGGGTGGAAAGCGGGTAGGGAAAGGGTGTAAAAGCTAAGAAAGGGCAGGAAAACACGCATGGCACCCCAGGCACCCCACTCGCTCCAGGAGAACGTGCCCCTCCAACACACCCAGACACAGACACACACAGGCTCACGTCCCTGCCAAAGCCATTCGAGCCGCTTTGAGGGAGAAGGCCGAGGGAGGCTTTCTCGTGAGGAAGGGAAGGTGTTTCCCAGGCTCTGGTGTTTTCTGTGTTGGAGCCATTAATGGTGTTAACCGAGTAAAGCAACCACCAGGCACAGCTGTTTTATTCCAAATACTTGCTGATCCACACAATTTCTACAGAGCGCTGACAGTTGTTCTGGGCTCATAAAGGACATTTGAATAGATTGTTCTAATTCTGACTGGCAATGGAGTGTAGGATTCTGACCTCCCCGGAAATGGCATTTTTCCAAGGGGAAAGATGGTAAATAGAATATTTCGCTCTCCTTCCCGCCCCTTTATGGCCCACGTTGGCTGGGCTGAATTATTCGGAGACCCATTTCATACTCCACCTTCCTTTCAAAGAGGCTGCAACGTTACAACTCAATTACCATATGGCAATATTTAGAAATGATCTGAATAAATGAAAGCAAACAAGCACATAAACACACACACACATACAGACTCATATACTTTCTAGCTAAAAAGCTAATCTACTGAAAATGTAACTCTAAATTGGCAGTTCCTTATTGCCACCCAGGACACACATGAGGGCAGCAAATCATAACTCATTTCTTGGCACCATTAACATTTGTGCTAATGCAATCCGGGATAAACATAAGATATTAAAGCTATCATCTTTACTGGGTACACTGAGGATTTAGACTGCTCTATTTTGACAAAATCTCATTGTTTTCCAAAGTTGTAAGAACTTTATTTCTTTCTGTAATGGCTCTTGATTTCCCCATATTCCATTAGGACCACAAAACCAAAACCCAGAATCTCCTCCCGACAGCCACGTCAGCATGTCCAGTGGCAAAGACTGAGCCCTGTTCTCCACTAGGCCTTGACCTGGGCCCTGATCCTGCCTCACCCAGTGATAGCACAAATCCTGCTAAATCAGTTTAGGGAGAATTCCACACCCTTGTTATCTGATCACCCTTAATATCTGATCAAATTCCTTGTCCCCCACCTTGGATTTTTAAGTCCTTGGGGCCTTTGGCAAGAATCCTGTTAGGCCTGTTTAGCAAGAATCCCTCTACCTTTGGTGTCTCCTCTTAGTTATTTTCCATCTGGCCCCCTCACTCTGTCTCTTGGCTGTAAATCTCCAGCTGTCTTTGCTGTATTAGGAGTTGAGCCCGATCTCTCCCCTTATTGCAAAACTCCATTGCCATCATCTTGAATAAAGTCTTCCTTACCATTTTAGCAAGTATCCACATAATTATTTCTCTAACATTGGAAGGCTTATGAGTCTTGGGAAGGAGCCCCTGGGAAATTGGGGAAAGGTCCAAGTAGCCTGCACTTCTCTAACTAGATTCTGAGCATCAGGCTGATCCTGGAGTCCTCGTAATCCAACACTCTGTCCATGTTGCTCCCTGAATAGAATGTGTAAGCCAGACGATGGCTAGGGTGCCTGCAAAAGGCCTCTATTTCAGGTGTTGGGTTGGGGAATAATGTGATTATGGGGTAGAAGGATTCCTTTTATTATATTTAAATATTGTGTTTGTAAACAGCCCAGCCAACCTGTGATCTCAAGGTTAAAAGTATTCAAGCTTAAAAAGCATTTTTCTATGTACTGTTGGTTCGTGGACACCCATATTGTTCATGGAGATGCAACCTCTTCACAAGCTAAATACTAGACTTTCTGAGCTTTTGTTAAGAGGAATGACAATGGACTGTAGTTAGAAAGCACTTGAACCTTTGCCTAGAAATTACTCTAAACCTGCAGCCTTAGGGCCACATGTGGCCTTTGGGATCCTTGAATGTGGCCTTTTGACTAAATCCAAATTTTACAGGACAAATCCTTTTAATAAAGGGATTTAATAAAGGGATTTGTCCTGTGATGTTTGGATTTGGTTGAGGGGCCACACTTGGGGATCTGGAGGGCCACATGTGGCCTTGAGGTCGCAGGTTCCCCACCCCTGCATGACCTTACTATAATGTGATCATTGAATAGAAAAGGTGATATTCTTGATCCACAGCCTGTCCCACCTGCTCTCTGAATGGATTTTGTCTAATTTTTTGGTAGGGGGAAAGGAAGAAAATTATTTTGCTCCTTCCTAAGAATTGTCATATACATAAAATGTGGTGGGACTAAATTATATATTATAGGTTATTTGCTTTACCTAAATAAGAGTGAGAGGAGGACAAGGCAAGAGAAGTCTCTAGGACACAAAATTTAAGGAGATACTCACTCTAGAGTTGTGCGAGTCCCAGCCTTACTCCCAAACATGAGGATTTGGCTTCAAGAAGCAACACGGAACATCTTTATTCTGGGCCTTGAACAGAGTAAAATCTTTGTTGGTCTGTTATTTGATCCTTAACAAAGCCCTGCTAAGAGAAGTGATGTTTATGAAGGAGTATGAAAAATATCTGCTATTTTACCTACCACTCTAGATACTATAAGATTCTATTCTTGGCTCAAGTTAGGTATTCTCAGGACAATACACAGTTGAATTCTTTTTACCTTAGCTGCTTTCAGAATTACATCTTGAGTTTTCTTTCGACGGCGTTCCCTTAGCTTTTATCAGGAATGGTATTTTTAAAAAGCCACATCAAATCCGTAACTACATCTTTTATAGTAATCTTCTTAGGACATTTTCTCTAGAATATTCAGGGCTTCCTAAATTAATTCTTTCAGGATTTTGTGCTAGGAAAAGTTTTACCTCCCTTGAGAAACAGGTACAAATCCCCCTTTTCTAATAATTAATTTTATGTACTTGTCTGCATCCTCTTTTAACTTTGGGGTTCAGGATGCTCAGATTCAAACGTAGAGCACATCTCTAATACCTATATTAATGCCAGTTGATTGGCCTTTTAGTCTTCTTTACCTTGGAATTGATTTTCTACTTTTATTTATATCTTTTTTAGCTGCAATTATCTAGTTTACTTTATATTTTAAAGTAGGAATATGTAATATTTAATGAATTCTTACCATGAACCAGGTATATTATAAGCACTTAATGGGGATTATTCCATTAAATCTTTATAACAATGCTAACAGTTTCTTATCCCTGTTTTACAAATGAAGAGACTAAGACATCGAGTAGTTAAATAATTTGCTCAAGATTATGCAAATGTTAGAGCCACAATTTGAACCTAGACAGTTGTATGCTTCCAAGTCAGTATTTTTAGCCAATATCTATGTGAACTATGTTTGAATGCATTAATATAACCAGTATTTTTTTTCCTGTATCTTTATATAAACCATCTAAAATAATTTGGAGAGAGAGAGATCTATGTGTGTACTTATTTTGATTTTTCTTCTGGCCCCAGTTATATTTAAAATACAAGAGCTATTTAACTCCTTAGTACCTTTCTGCTTTAGGCTTTTTCAATGGACTTTTTATTTTGAACAAATTCAAATTTACGGAAGAGTTGTAAGAATAATACAGTGAATCCCCAAGCACGTTCCATCTAAAATCATCAATTGTCTACATTTTTGCTATATTTGCTTTGTCACCCTTTTTTTTTTACATCTATATCTTTGTTATTATTATTTTCTAATGATTTGGGAGGAAGTTACAGATGTCATGACCTTTCACTCTTGAATATATCAACATGTATGTCCAAAGAACATAGACATTCTCTTCCACTATAACATAATCAAATTCAAGGAATTTGGCATTTATACAGTTCACATTCAGATTGCACTAATTGTCCTAAATATCCTTTGTAGTAATCATTTTTCTCTTTCTTCCTTCCCTTTCTCCTTTTCTCCCTTCCTCCTTCCCATTTTTCTTCCTTCCTGTCTTTCTCCCATCCTCTGTCTCTCTCTCTCTCATTCTCCTATATAGGATTCAGTCCAGGATCATGCATTACATTTAGTTGCCACACCTTGTTATGTGCTTTAAGGATTAAATGTCCCCAAACCTTTCCTTTCTCTACTGGCTAGGCCAGGCTTCCTCTAATTTGGAGCTCCAAATTCCTTCTTCTTTCCTTGCCTCTAAATGAGTTGGAACTATTTCACAATGAAGCATGGGCTGCAGGTGTTTCTAAATTTCAGGGCTCCTCCTTCCTGGAGAAGGATCCACTTTTTCTATCTGATTTCTTAAAACGATTGCATCCTATTCCTTCCAAGCATTAAAACCATCAGAAAAATCATGCATCAAAAACTCAGAGTTAGTTTTTTTTTCTCTTCATCTTTTCATCAGAAAACTTTCTAAACTCTATTCTAGGTCAAATTTGACTACTTTTGCCCAAAAGCTGTGGAAGCTCAACAAAGCCAAAAGCAGAGGAGTGTGATTTTTGAGATCAAGTACTGAGTAGGAGTGTGTCAGAGTGTGAGTTTCTGAGAGTGAATACATGTAACACATCCGGGGGAATCTTAATATTATAAAAGAAATCATCAAATCAGCACATCTCTGTGTCGAATATAACTGTATTTGAATCAACATCATCTTCTAATTTTGATGCAGTAAGGACAAAAGCAAAAAAGTCTTCCAAAAGTGAAAAACATGGCTATTTTGGTAAGTTCCTAGAACACATGTCCCAGAGCTCCTTCAATGCATATGTTTGTATCTTAACCCATTGAATTAGAGACAGACATAATGTAAGGATCAGACAATTTTCCATCCCTCTTTCTCCTGAGAAACAGCATTTTCAATTCAAATAAGCTTATTTTGATGCCAAAGTTTATATTTTGCATTGTTTTGCAACGTAATTTGGGTAGTTTTTATTTTTTAAAAATCTCTCTCTGTCAGTTAATAGAATATTTTAACACTCTAATTTTAAGGCTCTCTCCCTCCACCCCCAGTCTTCATGTCAAATACTTAATGATCTATAAATATTTAGAAAGTTCTAATGGAGCATGCTATTAAAAGCAAACCCATAAGAAAGTCTGCATTATTTGAATAATTTCCCCGAATTTATCTCTTTGTAAGTTTGGATATATGAATATTGAATTTTCTTAAATGAAGTCTTACCCTGACCCATTGTATTGTATTTCTTCACCCCTCTTTCAAATTGACAGGGAGATGAAAGGACAGATCTTATTGCCCTGTGGATAGGTTATTAGTCTCTCAACTTCTTGATTAGGGTATCGGTTGGATAATTAGGAACAGTGAGTTTCTGAGAGTGAATACATGTAACACATCAGGGAAAATGTTAAAACAGTATTGTCGTTTAGGAAATTACAAACATGACTGGTAATAATGACACCCAATCCAGGAGGTTGACTTCTCTCACATTTTTCATATTTGTCTTCTAGTTAAGGTTCCAGGGTATGCATGTTGTGTGTTTATGGACCTAGTGTTGTTTCCAGGGAAGTGCAATGATCTGGGAATCAGGAGATACTGGTTTCTAACTGACTTTTGTCACTAGCAAGCTTTGCAACCCTAAGTCAGAAGTCCCACCTCTCTGGAACTTAACAGCCTCATCTTCAAGTGATGGACCAAATAATGTCTTGTTTTTTTTCCAGCATTAATACACACTCCTATGAGATATATGACCATCAGGTGGAAATATACAACAGTTAATTTGCATTTTTTGGTTGGTATTTATATACTCAAACAATACCTTTACATTTAATGTTGCTTTATCTTTATTTTTCTAATGGTTTGACAATGTTCTCCTGGCTATGAATCCAGGTAAGATTATAGATATAAGAAAATAGTGGAGCATAATACAACTATATATAATTGTGGTTAAATGTTTTCATTAAAATTTTAAATTAAAAAAATAATTTAAAAATATGCTTTTACAATCACAGCAGCAACAAAAATAAACAAATGGGACCTGATCAAATTAAAAAGCTTCTGCACAGCCAAGGAAACTATCATTAGAGTGAATAGACAGCCTACAGAATGGGAGAAAATATTTACTTTCTACACATCCGATAAAGGGCTGATAACAAGAATATATATAGAACTTAAGAAAATCAACAAGAAAAAATCAAACAACCCCATCAATAAATGGGTAAAGGACATGAAAGAAACTTTTCAAAAGAAAACAGACTAATGGCCAACAAACATATGAAAAAGTGCTCATCTCTAATCATTAGGGAAATGCAAATCAAAACTACAATGAGATATCACTTAACACCAGTGAGAATGGCCTCTATCAAAAAATCCCAAAATAACAAATGCTGGCATGGATATGAAGAGATTGGAACACTCTTACACTGCTGGTGGGACTGCAAATTAGTATAATCCCTGTGGAAAGTAATTTGGAGATACCTCAAAGAGCTAAAAATAGAAATACCATTTGATACAGCAATCCCACTACTAGGCATCTATTCAAAGGAAAAAAGACATTCTATAATAAAAACATCTGCACTTGAATGTTTATAGCAGCACAATTCACAATTGCAAAGATATGGAAACAACCCAAGTGCCCATCAATACATGAGAGAATCAATAAAATGTGGTATATGTATACCATGGAATACTACTTAACTACAGAAAACAATGATGAACTAGCACCTCTTATATTATCCTGGATAGAGATTGAGCTCATCCTTCAAAGCGAGGTACCACAAGGATGGAAAAACATGCACCACATGTACTCGCCATCAAACTGGTACTAACTGATCAACACTAAGGTGCTCATGTGGTAGTAATACTCACTGGGTGCCAGTCAGGCACCCACAACTAATGGAAGCAGAGTGCACTGTATGGGGGAAGGACACGCTTGTAGCCCTGGCTTGGGGCTACAAACACATTACATGTAACCAAAATGTTTATACCCCCATAATATCCTGAATTAGCAAAAAAAGAATATGCTTTTATTCAAATGCCTTTCCTGTAGAACTGTATTTTTTATTGGATCTTAATTTATTTACCTTCTAAATAAGGAGCTTGTACTTGATCTAGGATGGCAAATGGGCCTTACCTCAACTACTGACTAAGGGTCAGCAAGAAAAAATGCTTGCTGTGTGAACAAGCAGTGTCTGTTGGGGGTAAGAGAAGTACCTAGTGCCCTCTATTTACTGACCCTGCACCAGACCATCTAGAGTCCTTCCTAAACATAGTCTTCCTCCGCTGCCATGTCTCCTTGGGTGACATTATTCATCCAGTTGCCCAGCCTACAGCCCAGGAGGCATCCTTGACTCCTTCCCTCCTTTTATCCTCCCCTTAGCATCTCCCCTTATGGAGAGAGCATATTAACACTTGTATATTTCCACCTGATGGTCATATATCTCATAGGAGTGTGCATAAATGCAGGAAAGAAAACAAGACATTATTTAGTCCATCACTTGAAGATGAGGCTGTTGAGTTCCAGAGAGGTGGGACTTCTGACTTGGGGTTGCAAAGCCTGTTAATGACAAAGGTCAGTTAGAAACCAGTCTTTCTTGATTCCCAGATCATCGCTCTTACCTGCGGACTACACAGGGTTCATAGACACACAACATGCATACCCTTGAACCTTAACTCGATGACTTTTTCTATTTACCTCCTAATTAATTCATTACCACCATCCTCATTCAAGCCAGCAGCATCTCTCACCTTAACCACTGCCTCTGTTTAATAATGGGTTTCCCAACAAGTGGTTGAACATGTGCTGAGGGTCCCAACAAATCAGAGACATATTTCTTCCACCACTCACATAAACATACGAAAGGAAGCAGAAATATTGTAGAAAAAGTGCTGATATTTAAATGAAGTAAAAGCTGATATTTAAATACCAGCACCCATGTACATTTGAGTCATTTGAAGATTAAATACAATTTTACATGTTGTATCATCACTTTTATTTTGCATTACAGAATAGTATTCTGTGTGTGTGTGTTTGTGTGTGTGGTTGTGGGATATATTGTAACTGCAGAGCATAATCCTTGTTTTAAGGAATAGTATCTCAAAAAGCCGGATTTTGGCCCTCCTACTAATCAAGTCTCCATAGTGCAGCAGAGTAATCTTTTAAAAGTGAGACTTCATTTTGTCATTTGCCATTTCCCACTGCCCTAAGGGTAAAGCCTAACTCCTTGCTGTGGTCGCGAACACTCTGGTCCATGCCTACATCTCCTGCCCCATGTCCCACTACATTTTCCCTTTCTCTTTGGGGTCCAGTCATATTGGTCTTTGCCAGTTCTCCCAAAGGACACACGCAGTGATTTATTCCTTTCCCTACAAAGCTGTTCTGCTTTTCTTCATGTACCTTTTGGTATTGTGACTCATGCTTCTGATCTCAGGTCAAATATCTCCCCAATAAATACTGATGGAATGAATGGATGCTTCTATGATTCCATGCACCTTAGAGTTCCTGAATAAAGCACTAGAGTAAAAGCAATCTAAAGAAGTTTAAGCCTTGTTCTTAACATTCAGTATTTAGTCATGACACAAATTCATCAATTAGTGGGTGAGAAATATCCCAGGTTTTTAAAAGGTCTTGATTATATTAACAGTAATTACCTCACACAACTGTACAACTAAAATCTATGATTGAAGAGAAAATGTTGTGGCATCTGATCTCATCTGGAGGGCTAGGGGGGCAAGCAGAACTCTTGATACCTCTCCCTTTCCCCCCATTAAATACTATGCTCCTCACTCAGAAGTCCCCTTTAATGGCTCAAATCCTTGATGTCAACCTTGGCTTCTTTCTCTCTTCTTCTAAATCCAATCTATCAGCAAGCGATTTTAATTCTATCTTAAAAATATATCCAGAATTTCCCTCCTCTCAACCCCTCCTCTGCTCTCACCTCATTTCCAGTCATACTTATCTCCCACCTGTGCAAATTCAATAAGCTCCTTACTGGTGTTCCTTTCTCTGATCTTGGCTCCCTCAGTCTAATCTTCACATCGTGGCCAAAATAATTTTTCAAAAAGCGTACATTAGACCACAGTATGCTCCTTCTCAAATTTTCCTTTGGCTTCTTGGTTTTGTTTTACCTTTAAAATAAAATAACACTCCTCAGCAAGGCTTCAGTGCTCTAAATATTATGGCTTCTGCCTGAATCCTTTCTTATCTTATTAGTCACCTCCCGTCTTTTGATAGTTTTGAGCCACAATACCAGCCTCCTAGCAATTTTCCAATGAGACAATATACAGTTTAACTTGAAGGCATTCATGTTTGCTGCCCCCTTTGCCTGGAATTCTGTTCCCTGTCTCATCACATGGCTGGCTCCTTTTCAACATTCAAGTCACAGCTCAAAGTAAGAATCCCCTTAACTCACTGTCACTCTGTATTACACCCAGCTTTATTTTCATAGCATAATAGCATTTATCAACATAAATAGCATTTATCAACATTTTTAACTGTCTTCCTGCACAGACGTATAATGTTCAAGAAGGAAAAACTCTTAGTTGCCTGGAAAAATGTCTGTTACTCAAAATATAGTTGCCAAATGAATGATTGGAATGGATTTGTGCTGGATAAGGACTAAAAAACAATTAAGATGTTTCGGGAAAACCATTTAGAAGGACTTTAGTTCTGTAATTATTTTTATGCTTTCCCAGCCTCAGGCTTCTATCCTATAGAGAGTTTGTCCACAGCTTTACCTTGGAGCATAATCAATCAAGTGGCTATTTTTGAGGAGTAAAATCCTATGATGGATTGCATCATTTTAATGATTGTGACTGTTAGCATTTGGATTTTCTCCAAGAAAGCATTTTTGTTAAAGTAAGTAACTAATCATTGTTTCTTCATGGCACTGGTCAATCAGCTGATTACTTAAAGCACATTGAATTGTTTTCTAAGTTTCTTTCCCAATACTTTCAGTCTAAAATTCACATTTTTATGCCATTGCATCACACAGGAATCCCCCATTTTCATCAAGCATTGAATTTCTAGACACTAGAGACACCTGGATGGCAGTATCCCTAGTTCACATAATCATCCGCTGACTTTGCTGTCTGCTGGTCCGGGTCTGGCCACTAGGTGGCACACAGAAGATGCTACGGCAAAATACTGACGGATTGGGGCTCTAACCTTGTGAGGGAGTCATGGGAAAATCTTGAAATGAGTGTATAAAAGTCAAGGGCTAGTGAAGTGTAGGTAATTTCCAAAAAAGGATATATGAGAAATGTGAATCACCAAAATGTAATATGGAATTACCACTTGAATTTCCCCAGGGTAATCAGTACAAAATTTAAAAAAACCATGAAACAGTATTTAGTGATAGATGTAGAGTTTGTTGATTGCTTATCATACTCTGGCAATAGTTTTATTAAAATTTTTAAATCAATAGCTTGAAATATTTTTATATGCCTCTTTGGTACTGAGGTAAAAAAATCTAGTTAAATGAGAGTTACATTTAGTTGAAAGATAAAATGAGTTGTTTTTATATAATTTTATCACAGTATTAAATGTATATGATAAAACACCAAATTCTACAGAAGGGCTTATAATATAACAACTAGTAACAGTTCTCCATCTTACCTTCAGCCTTATTCTCCAGAAACAACTTTTTAAAAAACTTTACAAAGTCATTATTTAAATAGGAAAATCATTAAATAGCTTTGACTGGAAAATAGATATGATCTTTCTAGTAAGATGGATGTACAATGATAATATAGTGTGGGTTTGATTCTGTACACTTGTTTAAAACTGCTAATGCCATGGGTTCTTTGTTGTTGTTTTTTTTTTGTGACAGAGTCTCACTCTGTTGCCGTGGCATCAGCCTAGCTCACAGCAACCTCAAACTCCTGGGCTTAAGCGATCCTACTGCCTCAGCCTCCTGAGTAGCTGGGACTACAGGCATGCACCACCATGCCTGGCTAATTTTTTCTATATATAATTTTTAGTTGGCCAGATAATGTCTTTCTATTTTTAGTAGAGATGGGGGTCTTGCTCTTGCTCAGGCTGGTCTCGAACTCCTGACCTTGAGCGATCCACCCGCCTCGGCCTCCCAGAGTGCTAGGATTATAGGCGTGAGCCACCGCGCCTGGCCGCCATGGGTTCTTTGTAATAAAATCATAGACATCTGTTGAAAATCTTCTTCAAATTGTGTACAAAATGTTTATACCTTGGGGGGAAGCCTTTTTTTTTTTTTATAAATAATTCTACTCTAGTGAATAAGGGAGTGGGAAGAGTGAGAAAGAAAAAGAATAAGTGATAGCAAAGCCACAGAATAGCAAATGGTGGAGATAAGGACAGAGAAGACCATATTTCTGGTCTTTTAGTACCTCTGGTTGGCTAATTCCTTATAGGTTGACTCTCAAGTCCATCAAAACCTGAGTGAACTAAACTATCAAATCCTGCAACTCAATCTTCTTCTCTGAGAACAAGCTCATCCAAAAAGCTCTGGTGGTTATCTAGCTCGCCAATGAGATCATGTTACATATAGGTAGGCACTGCATTTGCCTGGATAACTGGAACATCTGGTTTTCTTACCAGTTATAATTGCCTTTGTGAACCATTTCTTAGACATTTAATTTTCCCCATTGGCTACTTGTGAGCTGGATTATCCAAGATGGTTGGGACAGTTTTGATTTATGTATAAAATTATGTTTGTGAGGATGCAAAACCTCCTATGAAACCTTATAATAAACCTTCTAGGAAATAATCTTGATGGCACTTCCAGGAGACAGCCTCTATTTCTTTCAAATCCCCAACCACCCATTTTCTATAATCCATAGTTTAAGTGAGACCATCCCCAGTACTTATTCCTGACACTTCCATTTCTGCAATTGACCAACTTTACTCATGACATATTTATTCTCTGTAATGTCATCCTCATAGGTCATATATCTTAAAGTTCTGGGGTTGCCTTAGACTACCTATTACCTATTTTTTTCTCTGCTTAGATCCAAGCTGTAGAATGAAAATAATGAAGCAGAAATTATATTTCTATCATTTCCTCAGTGATTACTTGGGCGCTAAGAAGTCCTCTTGCTCCAGACTCTTGAGGACCTGGTGAGACTTTCCACACGATCCCTTTTACATGTATATTGGGATTCTCCCCATGACATTCTCACAGGCACTGGAGAGTTGGCTAAACCCAAGGTGGCTAATTTGTTGGTGCTTCCCTGTCCAAACTCTGCCCTTTTGCCTTTTTCTATTCCTTGATATTGGGACAATTCAGCCTCTTCTCTTAGCTGCTGCCTTTTTCTTGATCATTCTGATCATGGCAGTGGAGTTTTAGGAAAATTGGCTTTCATCCAAATTGACCAGGAACTTGGTACAGGAGATCATGAGTATATCAACCTAAGTCTTTCTGTAGCCTGATCCCAGTGAGTAAATCAGGAAGTAACATAATCACATAAATGCAGTGCTTCACAAACATCATGACCCCAAAATAATTATATTTTATATTACAATCCAGTATACAGATAGACACACATAAACATGATATATAACTAAAAAAATTATAAAATAATACCTTTAGGTTACTATTAAAAAGTAAAAACATAATAAAGTTGATTTAAATCTAAGCATATAGTAACAGAAAAATTCTTGAAAATACAAAATAAAATAAATGACAACAGTGACAAAATGCTAGCTGTGAGTCTGCAAGTTAGTTTCATGACCCACTGATATGACTCTCAGTTTGACATATATAGATCTTGAATAGATGAAAGAAATGCTTCCTGATTACTATGGTGGGTGAAGGCTCTCCTTTGTACTCAGAATAGCACTAAACACAAGTCAGCACAAGAGATACCCACTAGTGTAAATTCACCTAAAAAACCTCCCAAACCCACAACTTCTATAAGACAATATAAAAAGAGGTAAAACAAAGCAATAAGAGACTACCCAACAGGATGAACAGATCAACATCCCACGTATCAATGCTATCAATCAATGTGAAATGGACTGAATGCTCCTCTCAAAAGACAGGCTGGCTGAATGGATGAAAAAATACAACCCAAATATCTTCTGTCTTCAGGAAATACATCTAAACCACAAGGATGCACACACTTATCATGAAAGGATAGAAAAAAATATTCCATGCAAATGAGACTGCCATTTTCTTTGAATGTCCTTTGATTTCTGCTGCGTCGAAGTACAAATATCCCTCACATCCCTTAATTAAGTTCTGGGTCTGGGAAGAGATGCCCTGAGAAATCGTGATTTTTGAGAGCCTGTAGAGTTTTTCCCAATTTTTCCCAGGTCCTATAAGAATGGAGACTGAGTCAGGTCACTAACATTTTCCAGAACCATCAGGGAATCAAAGATGTTTGCTATGTTGAACTGGACCATTATGATGAGGTAGAATAACATTGTGAAGCCACCAAAGAGCTGGGACTCCAAGAGGAGTTTATCCAGGACATAGAGCTGGCTGAAAAGTTGAGTGGGCTTCGCCTTTTTTAGGAGGTAGGTCCTGTACAGTAGCCAGGCCAGGAAGTTGTGGTCCAACCTGCCACTTGGCAGGGTGCTGACCAGGCATCAACATCTAGGGGGTGAAGGAAGGACCATATATTCGTAAGATTCTCCTGAAGGTATTCTTGTTTCATCTGGGATACTAGGACTCATAGCTCATCATTGGTCAGCCCCATTCCAATAATCTCATAGAAGCTGTTCTCTTACACAACAAGTACTTCCAAATATAAGAAGTGACTGGGGAAAAAAGAATCTATCTGTGATCTGCAGAAACTAAAAGATCTTTTCCACTAGGATGATACTGTCTAGAGGATCCTCCATGTGTTCAGAGGTGAATGTAGGTCTTTGCTGTCATAAATTCCTCCTATTCTCCGATAGTTTTCCTATAGGCTGTCAGCACAACTGCCTCAGGTCTGCATGTCCTTGGAAGCTCTGGACCCCAGGACATCTCCATGCAGGTGGAGACCAATGTTTTGCAGACTGAGTTCACCTTTTGATCATCCTTGGTTCTATCTTAACACTGCCTATAAACTCACTTCTCAGAGGTATAAATTTAACTCTAGTCTAAATGCTCCTGTCTTAATTATGTTTATACCTCATCAGAAGCTGAGAGCCTAGAGGGAGAATTTTGTACTCTTTCTACCATTGGCTTCTACAGCTTCTCTGTGAAGCAAGGCAGCTACATTGCTTTTTTATAATTCTAGAAGTGATCTCCATACCTTTAAATGACATGATTATGCATACTTCTGCATTATTTTGAGTGGTAATATGCATCATATTGGAACCATCACTTTCTTGTTTAGTTTTGTTTTTCCTAGCTTTTATATTCATTCAGTCTATCTCGAACCAAAAGACTAGCTGTAAATGCAAACCAAAGTGCCCTCAGGGTGTTTACTTGAAAAGGTCAGAAATAGCACTCCCACATACCTTGGGAAATTGCTTTAATAACCACGCATACCTCTGGCAGTGCAGTCCTATAAGAAACCATGAATGTTCAGAAGCATCACAGGGCCTAAAAGTACAACTAGCAGATGTCCCTCCTGCCCTATAAGTTCAGTTGGAGATAGAGCTTTACTTTTAACTTGATTTAGTTGAGCAAGAGACTAACCAGCAGAAAGCTTATATCGTAAAGGCCTCTTTTGGCTTGTAGATTGGGATCTAGTCTTCAACCTGTAAAAGATAATGTAGGGATAGTGTCATCCATTCTTGGTAATATGGTTCAAGACCCTGGCCATTGCAATACCAGGAACTTTCCATTCTTATATTTTCAGCCTTCCTCTTTCTCATACCCAGAATAACATGCTTATAATTCCCTTCCTTGCCAGAGAACGCACATGTTCACAAAAGTCTCACTTTGTACAGTCTACTCTCTGCAGGAAAAGTGATACAAGGGAAGTGAGTTTTCTCTGTGACTGTTTCTCTGTGTTCCCTTCCCGCTCTCAAGCATCTGTTTCCTGGAGTAAGATGGATTCATTCATTCATTTAACAGGTAAGTGCTCAGGGCTTTTTATTTTCTAAGCACTCTAATAATAAATGAGACAGATAAGAGATACTTGCCTTCAAGGGGCTTACAAGGTAGCTGAGAAGACAGACGATTAGCAAGTGTTAACAGTAAGGCTGGATAAGTGCTGTAGCAGTGGAAATACAGTTACAAGTGGGATGATCAAAGACACAGTCCAGATGTGAGAGAAGGCATTCCTGAAGGAGGGCCTCTTTCCCTGGACCCTGAAGTAGGATACAGAAAGTGTTCTGCAGGGGGAGTTTGGTAGAAGCAAGGAAATGGCACACTAGAAATCTGAGAGGTGAGAGAAAGTCTGAATGAGGTTTTCAAGTAACTGACAGCAGCCAGTGAGCTGGTGGGAAGGAGACCTGAAGACAAAGGCAAGAGCCAAATGGTCCCTGGCTTTCGATAAGACATGTTGAGGAGGCTGAAATGTCTTTATGGCCAATAAGAATGGAAATCCATCAAAATCGAGTAAGCAGGAAAGTGACATAATCATTTTATGTTTCAGAAAGACTGTTCTGGCTTCGGGGTGGGGAATGGCTTGGACAGGACCTAGTGGTGGATTGTATTGAAGGTGAGAGAAAGGGGAGAAGGAAAGAATGGATCAATATTTTGATATGAGCAACTGGATTGATGGTAGTGACATCTAGTAAACTCTAAGGAAGGTATAGATTTGAGAAAAATGTAGTGACTTAAATTTTGAACATGTAGAGTTTAAGAAGGTTACAAGGCATCCAAATTGAGATGTCCAAAGGCATTTAGACAAAGGGGTTGGCAAACTGCCTGGTAGTAAATATTTTAGGCTTTGAGAACCAGGCAGTCTCTGTTGCAACTGCTCAACTCTGCCATTGCCGTGTGAAAACAGACATAGATGGTATAGAGACAAATGCAGGTGGCTGTGTTATAATAAAGCTTTATTTACAAAATAAGTAGAGTGCCAGATTAGGGCTCTCGTGGACCCATGAGCTAGGAAAATGGAGCTGGGAGAATGCAGATAGAGAGTTAAAAACTATATTCAGTGACCGCGGTCTGAAGAGATAGCTTTTTTTTTTTCTGGATAATTTCTATAGATTTCCAAATTTTTCTGAAGACCCCTTTCAGAGAGTTAAAAGCTAAAATTAAAGTTTCCAGGAAAATACATATTGGTGTGAAGCACTAAGTTGTGTCCACAGATAATTGTATCATTTTAGTTATTGATTTTTATTTTTAGTGATTTTAAATGATACACTGCAAAAGTACCATCAATTCCAAGCCAGGAGGGAGGAAGACATTGTTGGATGGAAAACGTGTGAAACAAAAAGAAGGTGGTAGAACCTTAGTACATGGGGCAGCGTGTCACCAAAGCAGGTAGAGAAAGGTCTAGGAAAAGAGGAGTTACACGGCAGAGTTCCCGCCCTGTGATGCTAGACTTCTCAGGTCCACAAAAGGGTTGTCTTTGGCAGAGCTGGTTTGCCTTGTCAAATCAATACAGTTTTGAACAATTAAATTGCCTTTCTCAGCTTGGGAAAGGGCTGAGTGTACACCCCCTGGGGAAGAGTTGATCTCTCTTTGAAAAGGCATTTTCCCACCTCTTTCTTTCTACTCTCAAATAAATCACTATATTCTTGACTCTTAAATCATCCTTCTAATCTGAAAATTCTTTGCCTTGAACCAAAATGTTTAAACAACCTTTCAGAATATAAACCTCTATTCCAGAGGAGAACTGTTGCCTATTGTCTTCAGGGCAGTGTGTTGCACTCAGGATGCCTCTACTTTGGGACTGTCAAATCCTTGCTGTTAATAAGGCCTTAGACAGCTCCCCCAACCCTCTCCCTTCTTTTTTTCTTGGAAGCTCAAGAGACTTAGCAGGTGGTGCCTCATTATCCTCCCACGGTTGCTGGAGGTCAAGTCGGCAGGGGCCTGTCTACCTCCTCCTTTTCCTGTTGAGGGTACTAAGGCACAGTTTTGTCAAGCAATTCTTGGGCTGTTCCCTAGCAAGTAAGTCAGCCAGAGGACTTGGAAAAGAACCCCGAGATACACCTTTTCTAATATTTGCTAAAAGGAGAGTAGCGATTTTCATTCGGCGAAGCCCCAGATTCAGCACAGGGATCTTGAAGATACCCAGGGACCAAGAGGACAGCTGAGTAGGGCACTCTGAGCTTTTCACACCCCCAAACTCCCATACGCTTCAACCAGAAATAGCACCACTTTTTAACTTTTTCTTCTTGAAGTTGCGCTCAAGAATTCTATAGCTTGAAAAAGAAAAGGCTAGATATTTTTCCTGAAAATTATGTGCCTTTTGTTTATAAATCTTTGTGTCTTCCTCTCTAGTCCTCTCTTTAACTCATGTCACAGACTTCTTACTCTGGATACCCACTGATATTATACATACTTTTATTAGTACCTGCTGTGTTGTACATTGTACTTCCCTGTGAACATGATGGTGAACTTCTCTAGTAAAAGCAACATGTTTCATTAGTCTGTGTAAGCTCCTTGTCAGGTGGCACTCAGCACACATTGGCTGAGTTGTTAATGAATGCATACATGGATGGATGGATGAACTAGATAGTTTGTGCTTAGATTTTTGTATGACGCTAGCTATAACCTAAACAGCAATTCATCTACTTTTATATAACTCTGACCCACTAGCCTATGAGCTTTAAGAACCAGTTCTCATTCGTCTTTGTGTATTTTTAATGCCCAGAAAAGAGCCTGGCTCATACTAAGCACTCAATAAATAAATGATTGAATAATCAAGGAGATGACTTTATAGTCAAGGTGGTTCTTACAGCTGAATTCATGATGGGAAACACGCTGAGAATTTTGTGTGTTCCAGGCAGTAATCTTAGTGCTGGGGTTATAGGTACTGGTAAAATCAGGGCCCTGCACTAGAGGAATTTTGCTCTCCAGGGTTGGGAGTCTGACAATCCATGGAGGCTAACAAGACAGCAGGATCACACTACCTGAATAAAGACAGGAGCTGGGCTCCAGATTTGCAGCAATACTCAACAGGGTCTTAGGGATGGGGTGGGAAAAGAAAGGTTGCAAACCCAGGGGTATCTTGGAACTCTACAAAGATTCTTTAATCCAACATCTTGCCCTTCTCCTACCAAGTACTTTTCTTGTATAATAAGAAGCCACTAATAATGATGGCATGTGTATTTTTTCCTCTGGTCTCTTGGTGTCTAACATAGTTTGAGGGTGAGTCTTGCCTGCCTGGTGGCCTACCCTGAATGCACAGCTGCTCTTGGCTGCCTCAGCTTTAACCCCCTCCTGCAAGAGGAGGATAGCGTCACATGGAATCTCTTCTACCATGTTGTACACATGGATTTCGTGTCCCCTAAAACTCATATGTTGAAACCCCCACTGCAATGGTATTAGGAGGTAGGGTTTGGGGGAGGAAATAGGATTTAGGTGAAATCATGATGGGGGAGCCCCACAAGGAGATCAGTGACATTATATGGACAAGAAGACAGACACATTATAACTTCCTCTCGCCACCATGCGAGTGCACAGCAAGCAAGCAGACACTTGCAAGCCGGGAAGAAGAGAGCCCTCACCAGAACCCAATCATGTTGGCCCTGCCCAGCCTCCAGAAGTGTGAGAAATAAAAGCCTGTTGCTTAAGCCACCCAGTGTATGGTGTTTTGTCAGAAATATACATTTGGTTTCTAGCCCCGATTTGTGACACAGAGTGCCTGAAACCCTTTAATGTCCTGATTGATAGGGTGCTAAGAGCCTCTTTAGTTTTAATATTTGCCCTTTGATCCAGATTCCTCACACAAGAGCATGGAATGTCCTGAGTGGTAGACGGTAAGAGGAGCACCTTATGTTATTCATAACAAGTCCTTTCAACTATACCTGCGTTTGTGCCAAGGCAGTGAACTGTGGTGGGCTCCTGGATGGCTGTAGGATGGGGGATGGTTGCCAGAGGGATCAACCATGTGATTAGGAGGTTGACACTTTCAGCTTCATGCCTGACCTCCGGGAAGGGGAGAGCGTCTGGACATTGAGTTAATCACTAATGCTCAATCATTTGGTCAATCATACCCACATGATGGAGCCTCCATAAAAACTCTCAACTATAGGGATTGGAGAGCTTCCAGCTTGGTGATCACCTGGAGGTGCTGGGAGGGTGGTGCATGCTAACTCCACAGGGCAGAAGCTCCTTGCTCAGGACTCTTCTGCACCGTGCCCTACGAACCTCTTTAGCTGGCTGTTTATCCGTATCCTTTACAATATCCTTTTAAATAAGCTCGTAATAGTAAGTAAAGTGTTTCCCTGAGTTCTGCAAACCATTATAATACATCATTGAACAGTAGGAGGAAGTCATGGGAACCCCTGATTTGCAGCTAAGTCATTCAGAAGTTTGGGTAAGCTGGGGGCACACTATTTGTGATTGGCATCTGAAGGGGGCAGCAGTCTTGTGGGATTGAGCCCTTAACCTGTGGCATCTGTGCTAACTCTGGGTAGTGAGTGTCAGAACTGAATTAAATTGTAGGACATCCAGTTGTTGTCTGCAGAGAATTGGAGAATTTCTTGGTATGGAAACTCCATACATTTGCTGTCAGAAGTATCATGAATAGAGGAACAGTTTTTCCTTTTATAGACAGAACTGATTAAGGCATTTCACTTTAAATAAAAGAAGACCTTCATCTTCTCTCTTTCCACTTTGAGTTTCTATATCAGCTGTTAAAGTTCTACAGTTCATTGTGTCAATGAAAACACCAAAATCCTACCCTCCTGACTTGCATGCACACTTTCAGATGAAAGCCAGATTCTCCTGTTTCCATATTTATATCCTCCATCTTCGTAATCGTATTTGCCTTGAATGTGGCCTGCTCTAAGTTTCTGCTTGCTGATCCCCTTCCTGTCCGCATTCGGCTCTAGACAGCTCCAGTCCTTCTCTGTCATGCGCACACTGTCTCTCTGGATCCCACTGCCGACAGAGTTCCTCAGTTCCCCCCTTCCAGGCTAATCGTGCCTTTCTTCTGCTGACCACCTTCATCTTTGAAGTTCTCCCTGGTCTCCCAAGTCTGTCGCAGATATTCACTCCTTTCGGAAGCCTCTGTAGTTTCCCACTAACAAACGACATCTGTGGCTCCTTGAACCTGTATCGCTTGGTGGTTCTTATTAAGCACTTTGTGTATTCTGCCTGTTATGAGCATTAATTCTTTATCAGTTCCTACTTTTTAAATTGCAAGCATTTTGGAGATAGGAAAAGGGGTTTCCTCCCCTTTTCTATCCTCCACAGCATCTATCTCACTGCCTAACTAGTGATAGATATTTAATTAATATTTGTGCCACTTTCCACTCTATCCAGGATGACAAGTAGGTCTCCCTGAATGTGCCATCTCCAGTAGATTGGTAGTGGGTGCTTTGGGCTCTGGGCGGAGAGGAAATGTGTCAACAGGAAAACTGTCCCAGTGAGTTAGCAACATTTGCCACTGGTGAGGGTTGGACAGCAGGAGTGAAGAAGTGTGGTGGCTCAGATCTCATTTATTTGCCAATCCTGTTCTACCTTTCTTCATTACATTTGTTCTCACTGAGTTTATTTACTTATTTATTTTGCTTTTTTCCTACCTTGATTCTGCTTATCTCTGGCTCATGGATGATATTTCTTTTATTTCCATCAAATGCTCAGAATACATTTTTTTCTATTCAAATCTCTCTGGTCCTAGGAAGTTTTTCATAGCAAATCCTAACTGCCAGTACAATGTCTCATTCCAAAATATTTTTAATAGTCAAGGGGAAAAGTTTTCTCTTTTTACTAGAGGATATAAAATGTAGGAATGGCAAAATTGGAAGAGGGATTGTGGGGGTTGGGGGTGGTTTCAAGGTTTGCTTGTATTCTAAATAAATGGAGTCTGGAAAACAGCCACCTTTTAAGTGGCTGTTTATCATTAACTGAAAGCTGAGGGGACAGGGCTCGAAGCTTAAAGTGACTCTGTCAATTGAAATAAGTCATAAACAAATACATGACATCTATGAAATTACATTCTAACCAGGCTTTCTTTGTCAAGACAAGGAAATGGGAACAATGTTACTATCAGCTAATCAGGCCAATGAAAAATGGTTCTAGTAAATAATCAACTGGATAGGCAGCAATTTATATTTGTACTCACAGACATAGAAATTAAAAATCATGAAAGAAATTATATATCATTCATTCAAACACTCTCATTTTAATAATGAAAACTAAACCCATAGTAGTGAGTTCATGTATTTCCCAAGGTTATTCCATTTTTAATTATAGCAGGACAAGCACTAGGACACAGTTCTCTTAACTGCTTGTTGAGTTCTTTTTCCATGTGTGCTTGACACTATATCAGACATGCCCTGACCTTGTTGTCTGACTCCAGGGATTGACTACACTAGCTAGTGTAGAAGCACAAGCCCTCACTGGCTTGTGAATAAACATATTGGGGTGCAGGTTTTATCCTTTTCTTTTAGGAGAAAGAAAAGGGTGAAACACAGCCAATAGAAGATACATATATGTATAATATATAATATGTTTTACACATATATATCTATAAAATATGAATTAACTCATGCAATTTTGGAGACTGGCAAGTCCAATTTGCAGGGTGGATTGGCAGGCTAGAGACCCAGGTAGAACCAGTGTTTGACTTGAAAGGCCATCAGGGAGGAAGAGTCAATGTTGCAGATGAAGTCCGAAGGCAGTCTGCTGGAGAACTCTCTCTTACTTGGTGGAGAGTCAGTCTTCTTGTTCTATTGAGGTTTCAACTGCCTGAATGAGGCCCACTCACATTATAGAGGGAAATCCGCTTTATTCTACCAATTAAAGTGTTACTCTCATCCAAAGCACCCTTGAAGAAACACCTAAAATAATGTTCAAACAAATATCTGGGCACCCTGAGGCCTAGTCAAGCTAACACATAAAATTGACCATCACAATGTCCTTTTATGTATGTATAACACACAGGTGGTATCTTGATTATCCTTCAACTCGTACAGGCAGACCTTAAGCATCCTTCAATTTGGGCACAATACGAAGACAGTATCTTGATTTTATTTCTCACATAGAATTGACCAGGAATAAAAGTCACTCATTTGCATCCAACGTTTCAAAAGCATGTATTAACATAATCAAAAAAGTAAGACATAACTGAATGTGTCCTCACTAATTGATATTATTGCTTAAATTAATTATTAGGAACCAAGCCATTTATAGGCAGGGACCACGTCTTCTTACCACATATACATTGTACATGCTGAATAAATACAGTGACTTAATTTGGCATGATCATTAGGTCCTTTGCCAAGAAGGATCCTACACCTGAGATTTTGGAGGCATTGTCTCCCTAACTTATTTTACTTGCTTAGAACTTGCTGAAAAATTATCCTTTGGGTTTTAAATTTTTATACTTGATTTCACCCCAAAGGTGGTTGTCAAATGTTGAGAGAAACATCTGTTCAGCTGTTTCTGACACTTGGGTAGCCGGAAAAGAAAAAGAAAAAAAAAAGCCGACCCTCAGCTTCATGCCGTAAAAACCATTTAAAATTATTTTTGCACATGAATAACTCCAATGCATAATAAATTTAAAATTTGAAAGTTTCCATACCTCTGCTCCTTGCAGGGGAAGAAGCAGGGTCATTTTGGAATTTTTTTTAATGCATATCCAAAGCAGTTTCTAGTGACCAAAAATTTACTTTTTATATGCAGAGCCTGGATTTAAGGAACTGTTTCCGTAGTTCCATGTTCGATAAATACGTAATAACTCTATTTAATACTAGCATATGGATTTTTATAAATCTGATAGCAAATTTGTTTTAAGTTAGTGATACTATGTCATGTGTAGGTAGGCAAGAAGGAGGTGAGTTTTGTTTTGGGGTTTTTTTTTTTTTGTTACTGTTTTTACTTCTTTTCAAATCTGTTATTTATTTCTATGCTCAAGGAATGTTAGCTTCACTTTTACTCAGTAAATCTCAATCCTAAGACCTCCTTATTACTTGTTCCTTGTACCCCTGGGGCCCACTGTACTTGGTATTCTCTATCTTTTATTGTTATATATAGCACATTTTCTGCCTCTAATACACTAGACTGTAAGCTTCTTTTTTTTCAGATCAGAGATTATACTTTATTTGCTTTTCCCCAAGTGCTTAACCCTGAGTCAGCTATATTTTAGGCACTCATTCAATGTTGGATAACTGGATGATAGAATTCAGGTGTTCATGCAAGCTGGTAGTAGGACTCCAGATATAGAAGAGCTCGGGACCTCTAGTCTGGTCTTCTGCCTCCAAGCTGATTCTACCTCTGTCATTGGAAAGATGATCTAACCCCCGTGCTTTTTAACAACCTGTTCACTCCTACCCTCATTTTATGAACATAAAATATTCCCATTACTCTTACTCCTACTCCTTTAAGAATCTTTCTGGCTCGTAAGCATACACAAGTCTTTCTTACACTTGACTTTTTTAGTTCGCATTATGAAAATAATAAAGTCATTTAAGTTTTACAAATATGTAATATTGTAATATTGAATATGCTTTAAAAGTTATCATCTTCCACTTTTGCTACTCCAAGATGCTGATATGTCCCCAAAGTGTGGGCATGTTATGCCTCTTAGCCACCTGTGTACCCCATTTTTCCCACCCTCATGAACTCTGCTTTTAACATCATTAGGAATAGTGATGACATAAGAAGTTTGCCTTTTGAGTTCAGTTCCATGTTTAATCATTCCTGTAGTCAGGCAGCTCTGACTTAAATTTCTGTGGGTGCATATCTACTAATATTTAGTTCTGAGAACTGTTGATCAATGTCCCTTGTCCTAATCCTCCATGTAGAGAAATAAAGTAAAGGGGGTCACTGCTTGATCTTCTTTTGTGCTAGATTAAAAGACCCCTAACCACTTAAACTTTTCTCTATGGGACTGATTTATAGACTCTATAATTAATTTCAGTTGATATTCTATATACTTTTTAGTCATTATTCATTTTTCTACACTGTTCTTTATATACTGCTTTAAAAGATCTAACCAAGGCTAAGTGTCATGGAGAGAAAACTTATCTTCCTTTTTAGAGGGGAAAAGTTATTCCTCAGGATTGAGTAACTACCTGAAGATTCAGAAGGATTGATAAAATAGGAGAGAGTCAAAGAACTCAGAGCACATTCAGTGTAGAGAAGACTTGGAATCGAGAGATGGGTTTGAGTCCATCACCTGCCTGCTGTGCCGCTCATCTGTCTTCCATCAAGTGGAAATAACAACATATTCCGTTTCTTTCCTAGAGACATCATAAAGTTCATCAGAGGCCATTAGAAATAATGGTAAATTGTAAAGCTTCACACAGAAGTGTCATCAGAACTTAAGGCAGACAGTAAAATGCCCCCAGAATGTCAAGAGAAAATGAACCCCTGGAAGTGCAATGAAGCAGTTTAGCAGATATGTTTAGTGATTTGTTGCATTGAACAATAGTGGAAAGAGTCCAAGAATATCAGACCAAATCAAGATGATCAGGTGAAAGAATTAGGAAAAGCAGATTAATAAATTATTCAAAGTCCACAGTATGATTGGAAAATTACTGCATTAGTTTTAATTTTTCATATATAAAACAAAGTATGTAGTAACATTTTTCTCTTCTTTTCACAAAAGCATCCCCCCTACTCAGAAAAATGAAATGATTTGTCCAAGGCAATACAGCCATTGGAGGCAGAGCCTGGACAAGGACTCTCTCTTCATCTTCTCAGTTCTATTTTTACTTCCTTCAAAACTTGATGTGGAATGAACACATGAATCTATGAACACAGCTGAGACTGGAACCTGATGAATTGCAATTACATGATTGAAAGTGTAACACAATCAAGCCTAAACTAAATACAGTGAAACAGCTAAAGCTGACTAAGGAGACACAGAAATAGGAATTGTATTATAGAAAGATAATATTAATAGAAAAATATGGTATTAATAGAATGCAGTAAGAGAAATTTCAAAGAAAGAAAAATACAGTGTTTATCTGCTCAGTTCTGGTACACAGCCCCTGAAGGGCAAAAGAAGTAAAGGAACTCATGGGGACGAGGAGGAAAATTCTTTAACACCATCTCCTTTCCCAGACCTAATTCATTTGCCAGTGATCTTGGGTTGAACAAAGTTAATGGAAACATTTCTCTTTCTGTACAACAGTACTTTGGCAGCATGATTTATACATCAAACTCTTGAAAGTTGGGTTATTTTGTGTCAGTCCCTTAGAGCCAAACCAATGTCCAGTAGATTTTTGGATCTGCAAAGTCAAGGGCTGACTATAAACCATAGCAACCTCAGTCATATGCTAACACCTCTCAGAGGCTAGACTGTTGGCAAGCCCTCCATCTGTGACATCTGTCATGTCTCTTTGATTGCAATTACCATGATACTATTACTTTTGTGTTTAGCATAGCTTTGCTAAAATTAGCAGAATTTTATATTTTAACCCTATTGTTCTCATTCTCACCTGACCCTGACTGGTTAGGTGACTTTCTCAAATGACATAGTTAGTGACGGTACCATATTTAGACACAAACCTAGGTCACTTGAGTTCCATTCAAGTTTGCTCTCCCCATTTTTTCACTATGTATTTCCTAAATTCTACCTTTCATCATAGTTTTCAAAAACTCCCTTATAGCATGGACTAAGTTCCTGTTATCTATGTCTTAATTTCCTCTTCTTTAAACTGTGGATAACTACACTTACTTCCCAGGGATGACACGAGAATGAAATAAGACAATAGATGTAAAACCACGACACCTCACTTGATATGCAGTACATGCTAGAATAAATCCCATTCATTCCTTTACTCTAGGTGCCCTATAGACATTTCTTCAATGAATTGTGTTTCATTTCTTTTCTCCAATACACCAGAAGCCAGTGGTTCTCAACCTTGACTGTAATTGGGATCACCTGGGAGTTTTAAAACTCACTGAAGCTTGGGTGGGTCCCATCCCCAGAAGCTCTGACGTAATTGCTCTGGGGAGAAGAAGGGCTGGGTAGCGGTATTTAAAAATCTCTACAGGTGATTTATTATAAATGTGTAGCCAAAGATTGGGAACCATTTCTGAAATTATTTTAGGGGCTGGGATTTTTACTCAGCTTTGTAATCCCAGTACCAAGCTCAGCATCTCATCATAGACACTAAATTTTGGATTGCTTGGAAGGACTTAAGTGACCATGTACTCACTCTCTTGTTACTGTATTTGTTCATTCACTCATTCATTAACTCATTCAAGTTAGAGTTAATGGCTTATTAAGCCTTGCTATTGTGACTTGCTCTTCCCTCAGATTTAATGTAGGCTATACCATATGCCTACCAAGTATTCTTTCTTTCATCAAAACACATCATTTCTGTGTTCCTCGTGTGTTTTTTTTCCCCTTCATTCTGTTTTCAATCTCAGGCTTCCAGTAAACTTGGAGATTAAAGTCAATTGAAATTAATGAACTCATGTATTCATTCATGCAGGCAATAAATACACATTGAGCCCCCAGTGTATGTTGGCCACTGTTCTGGGCAAAAGAAGTACAAATATGAATGAGATAAAAGGTGTTTTTAAGGAGTAGTGAGTCTTCTATTGAGATGATCATATAAAAAAATAATTGTGATAATCACTTGATAAAGGCTTTGGGAGAAGTATGACCCTCTCAGTTACCCAGCAACAGCTATTACTTTTTCCTGTATCTCTTTGATCTAGTTTTATTCTCTATATTACATAGTATATAGATAGAATTTCACTTTGAGTCTGGATGAAGATTTTTATGGAAGTAGTCGGAGAGAGACAATCAAACTAATAAATAAGTAAAATAAATAAGAAGGCATTCTGGTGTATAGCCTAACACTCTCTAGATAAAACCCTAGAAAACTATCTGTCTTTGTTTCTATCAGAGGAGTATATTTTCCATGGAATTTTGATAGCATTGGTTATTTATAGCAAAGATTTATTTCTATTCTCAGTCCTTTTCCTTTAGCACATGAAGTATATTTTAAATTATGTAGAGTTTCAGAACAGACTTCCCTAATTATAAGGGGAAAATTCTTGGCAATTTGGGAAGATTAAACTTCTTCCTTATCTTCTGACTGAATTATACACACCCACCCACCTACTATCCTAGAGAGTCTCATGGGATTCATTCATTTTAGATGACAAGGCTGGAGGATGGGCTCCATTTGGCCAATGAAAATAAAATATTATTCTCGGAGGTGGGGGAGGAATGATAGAGAACATTATTCTAAGCTTTTCTAGTCCTATTCATTCAACTTGCATTTGGCCAGTATGAATCATTTTAAACTCAAAATCAAGTTACAGGTACTTAGTATATGGTGTTGCTTAGTCAATAATTTTGCAAAGCTCTTTGAGAATGGGATCAAAAGAGAAAAGCTTTTTTGAAGTGGTTAGAAAGACCCATATAATGAGTTGCAGTTAGATAAAGCATCCCAGAGGAGAGCTAAATATGAAGGTCCTGGAACAATATGTATATCTGCCTGCATAAGAGTTGTAGCTGGAAGAGAAAGGTAATGCTGAAATATAGATAAGGAAAATGAGCCTCCTCTGCATCATTTCTAGATTTCTAGAGCAGGATTTCTCAACCTATGTATAAATGACATTTTAGGCTGGATGTTTCTGTATTGCAGGACTGTCCTGCACATTGTGGGATGCTTAGCAGCATCTCTGGCCTCTACTAACTAGGTGGCATTAGCGCTGCCAGTTGTGACAACTAAAAATGTTTCTAGACATTGTCCAAATCCCCTTGGGGGCAAAATTGCCTGGTGGAGAACAGTTAGTCTAGGGTAAGTCCAGGGAGCATAAAGACAACCAATTTTTAAAATCTGTTTTAAAAATCTGTAATGTAGTCCCAAGTTACACACTACTAGACAGTAAAGTCAGTAAGGGCATGGATTATGTATACATTATTCACTGTTAACATTAAGTGAACAAATTAAGACTGAATTGTGAATGAACACAGTCAGCAAATGGATTAGGTATGGGAAGAGTACAGCTAAAATATTCCTGTTTATGCTGGAAATACCATTTTTCTAAGGACTTGGGAGGTAGGAGCATAGATTCTAAACTCATATATTCTGGGTTTGATTTTATTTGCCTATATATACATACATACACATATACATATATCATACATTTATTTAGTACCTGGAACTGCAGGTCCTTGGGATTTATTAGTGAGCAAGACAGCAACTTCTTTGCTGTGTAAACCTGGACAAGTCATTAGCTTCAGAGCTTGAAGACAAGTCTCTCAAGTTAACCCAGTCATTCTAAGATGCAGAAAAGAGAACAAAAAATACTGAATGATCACTCAGAGAAATATGGGATTACACAAAGTGAACTAATATATGAATTATAGGTATCCCTAAGGGAGAAGAAAAAGGAGCAAAAAGAATGGAAATCTATTCAAGGGAATAGATTCACCAAAAGACAAACATTGCATGATTCCACTTATATGAGGTATCTAAAATAGTCAGTCTCTTAGAAACATAAAGTAGAATGGTGGTTGCCAGGGGTTTGGGGCAGGTGGAAAATGAGAGCTGTTTTTCAATGGATATATAGTTTCAATTTTACAAAATGAAAAAGTTCTAGAGATCTGTTATATGACAATGTGTTTATAGTAATACTACTGTGTTGTACATCTAAAAATAGTTAAGATGGTAAATTTTATTTTATGTGTTTTTGACCAAAATAAAAAAGACAATGTATATAAGATGTTTAGTACAATGCCTGTATAGAGTAACAAAAATATAAGAACTATTACAAAACCAATGATGATAATATTTACTAGAGAGTAAAAGTCATCAACCATTCAGAAGAGGAACGTGAGTTCAAGAACACACAAGGAACTTCAAGAACTAGCGCTCAAAGACAGGACTTGAGCCATTTTCCTGCCTACTTTACCCCTCTCATTGTGAGGAAGAATTATGCAGTATAGATGTTAATAAAGAGAACTGGAAGTTCTGAAGATCTATCCTTTTAATGGAGAATTCATAGTTATTAGGAGCTGAACAAAGATTACCCACATGCCATAGATGGTTGAATTTACAAAAGAAACATATCAGAGTGGCATTCATAAGCACCATGGACCAGATGACTATCTGGGTGGGGTAAAGAGTTTTAAAGCCTGAAAGAAAAATAAAAGAAACAGTCACACAGTAGGCACATTCTTCAAAGGGGCCTTTACTTCACAGATTTTAAAAAGTCTTCTCTCCAACAATTTATAAGGCAGAAATTTCACATTAGGGTGAAGAGAGCGCATGAAGAAGCAGTTAATAGCCTTAAGAAAGGACATTTTAATGGACTCTATAGATGCTACTAGGATTTTTTATTTGAGTGAAAAAAGGAAAAGAAAATAGAAAAAGTACCTGAAAATGTTTGAGGCAACCAATTAAATTTACCACAGGCTCTGGTTAAAGTACCTTCTTGTTAGTCTCCATGCCTCTGTTGGTAAGTCAAGAGGACAATCAGAAACTGCATCCACTCCCTGGCCTCCAGGTCAGTATTTTCAGGAGTGGAAAGGGAACCCCCAAACTCTCCAGGATCTGGCAAGACTCCCACCTCTTCCTCTTCCCACTCCCAACACTGACAGCCTCACCACTGCCATCTTCCTTGAGACCAGTAAGACTCATATTTGATATCCTTGTTTATTTATGTCACCACAAGGAGCCCAGGATTTCCTGCTCAGCCCTCATCTCTGTTCAGCTCCATACAGCCATGTTCTGCCCCGACCCCTGCCACGTACATATTTAAAACCCCTTTCTTTGCTTTATTTTTCTTTGTAGTACCCATCAACAGCCGCTTGATCATACATTTTGTCTACTTTTTTGGTTTGTTTTCCTTTCACACTAAAATCTAAGTTTCACGAGGCTAGTGATATGTGTATATTTTGTTTTGGGTCATATCTCTATCACTTAGAACAGTGTCAGGCACATGGAAACCATTCAATGATGATTTGGTAAATAAAAAGAGTGAACTTGGTAAGTATGCTTGGATAGTGTGCCAGGGATTATGCTAGAGAGGCATTGGGGGAGAGGGGTGTGGAGCTAGAGGTGGATTGGTTAGAGTCTCTACCCTCAAAGAGTTTGCAGTCTAGGAAGAGGGAAGATTGTCCTACAAGGTAGAATTGGACAAGTGTCTAAAGAGTGGGTTAGAGGCTCCCAGCGCTCACATTGAACTGGTTCTCCTCTCTTTCCAGACCAGCAAAAGGAGTACAATTTCCTATGCCCTTTGCCGTTGAGCAGGGCCACGTGGCATTGCATTGTAAGCAGAAGTGATGTGTGTCATCTTTGGGCCTAAGGATTTAATTGTCAGTGGAAGACTCTCTAGCATTCTGTTTGTACTGTAACAACTGAGGAGGCAGCATGTTTCAGATAGTGCAGCTTGAGGGTGAAGAATCCTGCATCAACCTGGACTGATGAAGGGCTGTGTGGAGGACGGTTGTCCCAGAGAGTCGCCTGAAACTACAGCAGATTTTTCACTAAAGAGAAATGAACTTTTGTTATGTTATGTCAACTTTTAAGCAAATGAGGTTTGCGCTAATTTGTTCTTTCAGCATAATCTAGACTATCTTGATTAATATAAGGAGTATAGAAGATGTCATTTTTCCTGAATTCAAAATTACAGCACAAATCCTGACAAATGATTTGATATTAGGGCAGAACATTTAAAAGTGGGAACACCCTCCATGGTTTAGAAAACTGGGAGGCACCTCTGTGACTTTACAAGGAGAGGAGGGGACTATGCCTCCTTGTACAGATGGATAGTGTATTACCTTCTCCTCTGACTTAACAGAGCCAGGGGACGCTGGACTAAAGATTGAGGAAATACACCCTTCATGACAGCAGTCCATCTGGAAGGTCATAAATTGATGAGTGTTTCCTGAGTATCTATTCTTTTCTCACCTCTAGCTTAGGCACAAAGGGAGATGCCAAAGAAGACATAGTTCTCACTCTGAAGGAGACTGTGGTTGTTACTGTAAGGGCTACATAATTACTATGTTACCTATGAGGATTGTAAGAATTTAAAAGAAAGGAACATCTGTGAAGTCTGGAGGAATCTAAGAAGAGATCCTTAGGTGTGAGGATTTGACCTTGGCCTTGAAGAATTGTCAGGATTTATTATAGTGTTACTACTAATAATTTATTGGTCCTACCATGCACTAGGCACAATGTGAAGGTCTACATAGCCCATGCAATCTTTCATCAACCCTGTGGACACCATCTCTACTTTACAGATAAGAAAACTGAGGCTTGGAGATATTAAATGATTTATCCAAGTCACAGAGCTGGGATTCAAACCCAGGTTTGCTTCTTGTCAAAGCAGATGCTCTTAATCATGAAGTAGTTGTGGTGAGATGGAAAGATGAGGAGTGGCTCTTTCTGGAGGAAGAATGTGTTGGAGTGAACCCCACCTTTCTTGCTCTCAGATGTAGCAGGGCCTTGACTATTGATTTTTCAGCAGGAATTAGGGTCCTTCTTTCTTCTGGCTGTGGAGAAGGAGCTAAGTGATCTTTAAATAATATCCAAAGTAATGGCGCTGCCCAGCTACCAGCTTTGCTGAGTGAGCCACCTTTTCATACTTCCCGGTATGAAAATTCATTTCAACTCTTCACCCACATGGACATAACAAGGAAAGTAAGTGGTGAGTGGAAGTGGTCCTAATTCATTCAGACAGCTGGTTACTCTGACTCTGCTGAGGATTATCATAGGTTAATGGGATTATCAGCAACCTTCTAACAGAAAACCAAATATTATCTTCTAGGATTCCAGCAGGCCTCCAGCCTCCCAGTTTTATCTGTGATGGGGATTTGGCATTGTGTTATCAGCTGGGGTCCTGGCAAGACCCATATGGCCTGCTAAAGGGCTAACTGAAGAGAACTGAATGAAGAAACTGTGTATAGAGCTGAGGGTACAGTAAGGGAACCAACACGGAATGGTGGGCCCCAGGGAGTAACAGTGTCAGGAAGCCATTGCAGCTTCTAAGCCTGCAGGGGCCAATACAGGGGCCAGCGTTACCAGCACTGTCAGAGCTAAACCCATGTGTTGGTAGAAAGAATAACGGCTCCTCAAAAATGTCTGTGCCCTAATCCCCAGAACCTGTAAATATGTTACCTTACGTGGCAAAAGGCACTTTGCACATGTGATTAAGGTTAAAGACCTTGAGATAGGGACATTACCCTAAATTAGCAAGATGGAGCCAATCTAATTACTTAAGTACTTAAGGCTGAGTACCTTTTCCTCCCTGCTATGGTCAGAGAAACGTGTGATGAAGGAAGAAAGGTCAGAGAGAAGCAGCGTTGCTGGCTTTGAAGATGGAGGAAAGGGGCTGTGAGCAAAGGAATGTGGGCCAAGCCTATAAGCTGGGAATGTCAAGGAAACCTATTTTCCTCTAGAGCCTCCAGTTGGGATGCAGCTTTGCCAACACTTGGATTTTAGCCCATCGAGACCTGTGTTGGACTTCTGACCTACAGAACGGTAAGATAATACATTTGGTTGTTTTAAGCCACTAAGTTTGTGGTAGTTAGTTACAGCAGCAATGGGAAACTAATGCACCACTTAAGTGGGGCTACCTGGTAGAAGCTGTGGGCCTAGATAAAGGGTCGCAGCCACTGCCCAGCAAAGGTAGAGAGGGAAATAAATGCTCTGACCTCTCTCTCCACTGGCCCTCTGAGGTCCTGCCAGTGTCTCCCATTAGCTAAGCCCATTAGCTGAAAGCTAGAGGACAAAACAGCCTGGGTGATGCATGTCCTAGAGTTTGGTCTTCTAGAGCACAGAGCAGGGCAGAAATGGGTGGAGAGTGGATCTACAGGGGCAAATAGAAAATAACCAGCATAGATGTTACACTTGAGGATGGAGGTTTCAAATGGTTGTGTGTTTCATTTGACTTCACTCATTATCATAGAAGGGAGGGTCTGGCAGGAAGCATTGCCAGACCTGCTTTTAGGCAGGGGATTGGATTAGTTCAATATATTTTCATCTTTGCAGCTAGGGAACAGATATGTAAATGTGTTTCATTCAATTCAATCCATCAATCAATCAATTTAGTCATCATTCAACAAGTCTACTTGAAAGACTTGCTGTTCATTAGACACTAAAGCAGATGGGAGTGGAATGGTATCCAGGAAGATACAGACACAGCCTTTGCTCTGCAGGAATGTGAGACATGCAGAGTGGCAGTGGAGCTGAGACAGGGTGGAGAGCCATCCATAATTCATCCCTTACGGCTGTACGTTTGCATCTGTGAAGGAAGAGGGAAGCGGGTGCAGTGCAAGGGAGGTAGGGGTGGGGAGGAGAGTTCACAGAGAAGTGGTCCTTAAGCTGGGCTTTGAAATATGTGTAGGATTTTTCTAGTCTGACAAAACATCCAAAGCAGCAAAACTGGCATAAGCAGAGGAAAGGCCAAAAGCCTTGGCATTCAGACGACAGCAAGAAGGTCTGCGTCACTGGAATAAGGATGCTAGGGGCAAGCGGTACAGGGGGCTGGAGGCTTGGGGCATGATAGGTGAGTCAGATTATGAAGGGTCTTAAATGTGTGTGTGTGTGTGTGTATGTGGTTTTAGCACAAAAAATAATGTCGTTGAGCATAGGAAAATAGTTGGCATGGCCTGTAGAAATAATGTGCTCGTTATAAATACACTTTTTAAACAAAATAAAAATAAGCAAAATGTGTGAAACAAGTCATTGCTTCCATGATAGAAACATTTCTATCTCTTAAAGTTAATTCTCGTCTCATGCCCCCCCATGCCCTGCTCTGCCCATTTATTTGGGGAATTTCAGATACCAAAATAAAATTAGAAATGGAAATGCTGAGAGAATCACAAACTCTGAATCCCCTGAAGGCAAACACATGGCAGAGATGACTTTTCTCTGCCTCAGATGGTTCTTGTCCTCTCTCTCTTTACACCCCCTTGTCTCCTGGAACATACACACATGCAGGAGAAGCTCAGCTCTGAAAGTTCCCTCCTGATTGTGGGGAAATGACCAGTGTCTCTCTCTTTACCTCTCAGGACGTCTCATGCTGACTATTGGGCCATTTGGCTGGTTCACCACGTCAGTGACTTGCAATGTCCCACTTGGCACTGCTCAGATGTGCCCAATGGTCTCAAAGAAACACGTGCCTTGTCTTAAGAAAAGCCACACTTCTATTTCAGAAGGTATTTAAGGAGGAAGAAGTGGAACAGTGTTCTTCCTCCAAATCTGTCAGAACACCTGGCCAGGCTTTTCTTGATGTGGATCGCGGAGTTACATATGTTTTTCCTGTGATCAAATCCTTTCTGTAGTGCAAGTGAGCTAGAGAGTGCATGAAAAGAGATGGCTGTGGTTATGATAGACATTCTGTTTTATTACCTCTCAACTGTCTTTAGTAGCATGCACTGGAATTCCGTGGTAACAGCATGCTTCTTTGCCAAAACCTCCATAGTTGATCAGGCATGAGAAAGCAATATTGAATCAGAGGGAAAGCTCCAGCCTAGGATTCAAGAAGCCTTGGGCTCCTGTGAAAGTTGGTTTCACCTCTCTGGACCTGACTTTTTCACCTATAAAATAAGAGGCTGAATGAAATATTTCAGAGAGACAATTAGGACAGCTCCAAAAAATGGTTCAAACTCATTTGTTGCCATTTACTAGCTATATGATCTTGGGCAAGGCATGTTGGCTTATTGTGTTTCATTTATAAAAGAGGATAAAAATAGTGCCTAGCTCACAGGGACATGGGAAGGGGTAAATTAGAAAATATGTATAAAGTGCTATGCTTAGTCTGTGTGAGTGTGTTCACACATGCATGCTTGCTTGTGTTTCACAAATGGAGAAAACAAGACAGCAGAGAAGGGTTGGGGCTGTGTGGGGCAATTACAGAGCCCCTTTGCAGGCACTTAGGGATCTTTGAGTGGAAATTTAATGCTGTGTCTTGGAAGTGGGCAATGGGTCACAGGTGACTTAGATCTGTGGTGTGGGCTTTCCCCAATTCCTTCCAGTAATGATAAAAAGCGACTTGCCAGGGGAAACCAATGGAGTATCATATAATAGTGTTTACATCACAGTAAGAAAATACTTGCTGGATGCAGAAATGAAACAGTTTCTGGTTGGACAGGAACATGCATTACCACTAACTTGGCTTCACATTTTATTAATTTGGAAAATCAGTGGTAAATGATGTCAACTGTCATCCTTTCCTAACCTCTTTTCTTTGGAATTGAAGAATTAGATGAGCTTAACCAAACTCTCATCAAGAGGTTGTGAAATAACAAACACAATACAATGAAGAGGGATTCATCCTGGATAGAGTACTGCAGACCCTACCCCCTTGGACTTAGAGGAAAACATTCGCAGTCCCAGCTGTGGCATTCTCACAGGATGCAGGGGTGGGATGGAAAGGAATAACCCATTCAACTGTGTGCTGCATTTCTTAAGGTAAAGTCACTGATTTTGCTGGGTTCATGACTTTCCCCTTGAAGAATGAGGCCATCAGACAGACTGGCCAGAAGATTGGGAGCTACAGTAAAATATTTTATGGGCTGAGCCAAAGGAACTTACAAAAAAAAAAAAAAAAAAAAAACCTAAAGTGGGAACAAGAGATCTCTATTCCCTCTATTCTATCAAACTCTCTCACGACCAGAAATCCTTTAAATACTTCTCCTCATCCCTGAAATCTAAGCCAGTCACCATGTTACATGTTCATCTCCTTCACGTGTACAAAAAGTGGTTCTTTCATCAGGGAAGGTATGAAGCAGGCCCATTAGTGTGTGTTTATAGCCCCGAGTTTTATCATTATCATCACTATAAAGGCCTTCCTGTCTGTTCAGAGTTTAAGGTCTATTGAAACCATTTTCAGTATCTTGAAGGTCCCTGCCTTTAGCCCAACATTACAAAAGGATTTTCTCTACTTGGCAATGAATGGTAATTATCCTCATATGTGTGGAGGTGGCCCAGAACTTGGTTGGGCTACTACACAAGAAAAATAGTACCTTGGTTTGTGGTCATCGATTCAGTTTTGTAATGCTAAAATCCTTCATGGCTTTATTTCTATATATACTGGAGATTGTCATAAGGCCTGCCTATATTCATATATCATCTTTCAGCTCCCTCAAGTCATCCTAACAAATGTTTATACTATTGCTTCACTTTCCTCCTGATCCTAGAGCAGATGGGAACATCCATCCAACGTTTCAGCACATTCCTCGCTTACCACTGTGATGGAGCGTTCTTGGAAAACTCTCCATTTTTTTTTGCATCTTGAGGCACTGGCTACCTTCCAAGGAATGTACCTTTCGAGCCAGTTGTTATCAGCCCTGGGTAGGTCCTCCTTGTCTCTGCCACCTTACGTATCTAATTCCCCATGACTCTAACGCAGACGAGGTTACTGGCCACATCTGTCTAAATCATGCCAAGATTAGTTTTGAACAGCACTTCGCTTATTTCAGAGCACTTTCCCTGAGAACTTTGATACCTGATAGTTTTACCAGCCTTGACTTTAAGGCAGGGAAATGGCTGGTGAGCGAGTGCTTTCTAACTTGAAGTTATATTCTTGAGGCAACTGTGGAGCTGGTTTACCCTGGTTGTCTTCAATAATAAGAAAGAGACTGGGCAGACACAGTTTTGGATCTGATTATAGCCAAGAGGATATATTAGTCTTTTCAGAACACATATGGTGTAATTGTCAAGTGTATCTTGAAAAATCACCCTTTTAATTTAAAAAGAAAGACAACCTGGTATATTTGTGCATCTGCATTTCTGAAAGAGAGTATAAACAGATACTGTTTTAGTGTATTGGGATTCAATAACCACTCCCATTCCACATTTTTTAAAGACCCTGAACTATCTCTCTTGTTTATTCTTAAATGCCTTAGAGAATCATCATGGTTACTTGCTAAATCAGTATCCTAAAAGTCTTCCTCTTGCTCCTATGGTTCTGGATGAAAATTCTTTTATTATTATTACTCATCATATTTCCAAGAAAAAAACCAAGATACGGAGCAAATGAAAATTCTTTGCACTTTTGAGAAACTTCTACTTTGTAAACACACAATGCTGCCCCCTTGCAATTAATCTAAATCAACTGCAGGTGTTCCCCCAGTTTAAATTTACTGTTCATTCAGAAATATCATTGTACGTACATCTGCCTCAGCCAGTATTCTGAGTTGTTCTTGTTGGAGATTGCTGGATGCAACAGGCCTCAGACTTAGGTTTGAGCTGGAGATGTATGGAGATCTTGAGGCAGACTAGCGAAAGTCCTTAGGGCATCGCTTGCTATGATTACTCATGCTCTCTGGATGGTTTTCTCCAGGAGTTTCTTGAATCATGGGTTTGGAGCTGGAGGAAATTCTGAGGAGATGGTGTTCTATAAGGCTGCAAGATTGGAAGTCCACTGGGACACCCTGGAAAGCAGAAATCGCTATTTTAATACCTCTCTCACCTCTAAAACTCAATTCTATAATTACAGGAAATTCTCTGAAGTGTAAATATACTTTGATATTCCATTTCTGCAACACTAAAGATTTTGGAATGACCATAAATTTTCAGAACCATATCAAATTACTCTTGTTGAATATTTTGGATCAGTTAATTTACCTGCTCTGTAAACTTTTTCGCCTTAGAGGTTTCTCTCCCAAGGGCTGACCTAAGCTAAGCTAATCTGATTTTTCTTCTTAGAAATCTTGAATTGGTACATAGAGGCTCAGGTTACCCACTGCTGGAATTTGGAGTGGGGAGGTTAACCTAGCCTGGGCTGGGACAACCATTTTTTGCCAATTGTGTAAGAAATAAAAATCCAGTTGGCAGAGAGAAGAGAAAATAAAGTAAATGTAATGCAGAAAGCAGAGATGAGGATCAGATGGTCCCAAAGAGATGAAGATAATAACTTGGAGTCCTGACGTTCCATTCCTGGTTCAATTACTGCATAGGGTACATCTCTAGTTGCCTGTACATTCCCATTGGGACTTAATTTAGTGTGAGTAGTGTTATATTCTTTGGGAAAAATATAGCGAGCTCAGTTTAAGACAAAGGCCCATTCCCTCCTATATCCAAGCAGCAGACATAGCTGTAGAACACACAAACAATGTGATGGGTGTCCATTTATATTTATGCCCCCAAATCTTAAGTGAAGGTCTAGGCTCTAGTACTACCAGGCATACGACTTTGCTTCCCTGAATTAATTCAATCTTTCATTTGCTAAGACAACCATTTCATAATTTCTCTTCTTTCCTCAAACTTTTAACACTCCCTTATCTTATCATTCTCATCTAAGGATCCTGATTTTCATTTCACTGAGAATCAGGGATCAGTGAGAAAAGAATGATCCCATCTTCCCATAGACAACACATCCACCAATGTACCTGTGTTTGTCCTCATCTACTCTACTTTCCCTCATGGTAAAGTGTATTAACTACCCATATGCCTGCTAAGGAAAATCCCTCTTTATCTATACTGGGTTCCATTTTCTTTTGCTTACTCGGAGACTGTATTCTGTCAATTT
>CM052443.1:79517944-79541006 GCA_028533085.1 Varecia variegata
ACTGACTGCATCACTCTAATCTTGGGTGTTGTCGCATGGCCTTCCCCCGACCCTGCAGTCTCCTGCAGCTCTCTTATAAAGACCTTTGTGAGTACATCAGGCCAGCCAGAATAATCCAGGATAATTTCTCCATCTCAATCCTTAGTTTAATAATATCTGCAAAATCCCTTTGGCCATATAAGGTAAAATTCACATATTTTCCATGTAGACCTCATTGGGGGGCCATTGTGCAGCCTTCTATATCCGGTGAGGGAGCATGTTAATGACAAACAAAGAAGGTCATTTCCTTCTCCCCTCATTATTTTCTGTGCTCTAACGGGAAAAGCAGAGGCAAAGTGTTCCAAGGGAATCGTACTTTTTCTAAATTCTCCGGAGCCACTATCCTGCTTGGGATGCTGGAAAAAAGCATTGAATCAAATACGAGAGTGAAATATTAGTTGGACTAGATTGATCTGATAACTGAAAGTGAGTGAAAATATATAGGTCAGAAAACTTATAAGTCGAATTTATAGGTCAGCCCATTGAAGACACCTGCTACCAAGAAGAAAAAGGGGTTTGTTCAAGTGCATTCAGTAGCAGTTAGTGGAAAAATAAAATTTCCAGGGGTTACATCATTCAAGTCTTTATAGATAGTAATGAAGCAATGTTATAAACTATTTGATGCCAATAAATTTGACAGTTTAGGTGAAATGGTCAAATTCCTTGAAAAACACAAACTATGAAAGCTTACTCAAGATAAAAAGATAACCTGAGTGACCTCTTATATCTATTGAAGTATTGAATTCATAGCTAAAACTCTTCTCATAAATACAGGGCTAGATGTCTTTATTAGTGAATTCTACAAATTATTTAACGAAGAAGTGATCCCAATTTTTCACATATTCATCTAGATCATTGGATACACCCCAGCTTCTTTTCTGAGGCTAGTATTACCCTAATGTGGAGGGACATTAATGGCAGGATTGTAAAATAGTCCAATCACTTTGGAAAATGGACCGACAGTCTTCTAAAAAGTTAAACATATAACTACCATATAATCCTGCCATCCCACTCCTGGGTATTTACTTAAGACAAACACACACATGTAATACATGAATGTTTATAGCAGCTTTATTTATAGTAGTCCAAAACTAAAAGCAACCCAAATGGCCATCAATAGTGAATATCTAAACAAATTTGAGGTATACGAGGGCTGTCTGGAAAGTATCCAGCCATTGTTAACATAATGAGAATGGTTACATGGATGGATACTTTCCGGACAGCTGTCATAGACATACAACAGAATACTACTCAGCCAAAAAAATAAGGAAAAGGAATGAACTCTTGATATATACACAGCAACGTGGAAGAATCCCAAAGTAACTATGCTGAGTGAAAGAAACTAGACCAAAAAAAAAAAAAAATACTACAACATACTATACGATTTTATTTGTAAAAATCTCTAAAAAATACAGGAAAATTTTGGGAACATTGGCTATAGTCATCATGGACTGAATGTTTGTTCAGCTTCTCCCCAAAATTGATAAGTTGAAGCCCTCACCTTCAAGGTGATGGTAGTTCGTTATAGGACCACTAGGTTCATTTGCCGGCTGTGCAGTAGCAGACCAATACGCTGAGACAGCAGGGCTTGCAGCAGAGAGTTTAAAAATCGTTGGATAGCTGAACAAGGAGAAAGGAGGAACCTCTCAAATTCATCTCTCCGAAGAGCTCTGGGCTAGGGGTTTGTAAGGGAATTTTGGAGGGCAGGGGGCTAGGCAATTCACGTAACTGATTGGCTAAGTCAGGGAGGATGAAACTATAGGGATGTAGAAACTTCATCCTTGGGCTGAGTCAGTTTCTCAATAGGAGTCACAGGACTAGCTAACATCCGTGGGCCCTTTGGAATGCAGGGTCTGGAAAATATCTTAGAAAACAGTGTCAGGTTTCTTAACATTGAAGATGTTATCTATAGCAGCGATTAGGGAAGTTATAGGACTTTGTGACAAAAAGCTACCTGACTCTTAAGCAGTAAAACAGCTCTAAGCCAGTGGGCTATGGGGCAAGAGTTCGTTAATGCTTAGCTGTGCTTTTCCAAGATTTATGCCCAAGTTAAAATCTCAGCAACTTGATTTTAAGTAATTTTATAAGAAGGGTTTCAATTTGGAGGTGGGACCTTTCCAAGACTATTAGGTTTAAATTAGGTCATAAATAATGCCCCTGTAAGAAGAGGAGAACAGAGATCTCTTTCTCCCTTCTCATGTACCAAGAGGTCATGTGAGCACGCAGTGAGATAACGGCCACCCACAAGCCAGGAAGAGAGCTCGCACCAACAACCAAATCTGCTGTCACCTTGAACTTGGGCCGCCTCACCTCCAGAACTGTGAGAAATAAATGTCTCTTGTTTAAACCACCCAATCTATGGTATTCTGTTACACCAGTTTGAGCTGATTAAGACAACCAACTATCTTGATTGTGCTGATGCTTTCACAGGTTCATAGATATGTGACAACTTATCAAATTTTGTACTTTAAATATGTTCAGTTTATAGTATGTGAATTAAACCTCAATTAAACTGTTAAAAATGAAACTTTCTGTGTTTTTATTGCAGGGGGACTTTAATTTTCCAAAACCCCTACTGTGGGGTTCGACTACTGTGAGAGACATTTAGCAGGTGCAGGCTGGTAGTCAGGAGAGTGATACAGAATAAGCACAAGAAACCAATCAGAAGCCTGGTGTTGGTGTGAAACGTAGTTGTCATACAACTAGACGCTCCAAGGTATATTTTGATCTGACTATGCTGCTTAAACCACTGTCAGCTGGTTCTTTAAACTAAAAGCCAATGGTCATTTAGGCATCTCTCTTAATGAAGAAAGTGTAGCTTTGAATCACCAGCATACTCTTTTAGTCCCTTGAAGCAGAATTCAACTGAAAAGAGTTTTAAACATCTGAAAAATTACATTATAGAATGGGGGCGGGAGGGAATGAGCTTAGAGTAGAAAAGTGAGTCCAGTGCTCTGTCTCAAGGCCATTTGTTAATTTCTGAACACTCCTAAAAAAACAAATGGATCATTTTTATCTGAAAGACCTGCACCTTCTCATGGTTCTTAACTTGGACACAGCAAAATGAATGGAAACAGCCCTGGCCGGGGATTTCCATGTCTCTGGGTGTCCTTGGCTAAGTTTCTTGACCTAAATTATTAGTTACTAGATACATGAAAAGAGGAGATTGCACTGTGGTTATCAGCGCTAATGGTCAATGATTGTATGGTGGAGTGACTTGGGAGCTTGGAGGTTCTGTAATAATCTCATGCCTGATGCCTGAAAGCTTTGTAAGCAAACGTTTGACACACCCCTGCTCTCCTCTGCACACTTTACCTCAACTTCTCTAGATGCTTCTGCGGCACTATCTCCATGTTACTTACATTTTCAAACATAGGTCAGCTTTGGAAAGAACAATACAATTGGAGGAATTTTATATCCAGTGCATTTAATGAGCCTTTTCCCCTTTAATCATTTTAAATTATAATAGGATGAAATTAAAATGATTCTCATACTGGAGTGGTTCATCCATTGTGAGAGAGAACAAATTATTCCGGTCCCCTTTGAACATCTGATATTTTATTTTCCTTATGTAAAATGAAGGACATTCCCAGCAGCTCTACAGCGCTGGAGTGAGGATACACAAATTTCAAGGCGGTGGAGGTAAACCCATAGACTGGTTTTCAGAACGAGAAAGAGTGTCTTGGTTTCCTTTCTCGGCCCACCTTAAGAAAGCTACAGAGAGCTAAGACCAATTGCTTAGCATTCCTGTGCCTAACAGAGTCAAGGAAAAGATACAGCTCAGGAAGATTCCAAATGAGGACGATGAGTCATATTCTTGAAAAGCATTTATATTTTTTCAAGTGAAATGGGTTATCCCAGATGGGAGTGCATGAAAGGTGAGAGGGATGGATTATCCATTTTTTGAGTGAAAGGCGTTATTCATTCCATGCATGCGAGGTGTGTGGGGATGAAAAAAAGAGTCCACCCCTGCCCCTCCCCCTTTGCTCTTCCAGCCTAGCTACAGTGAAGTGGAGGAGGGATCCTTCCACAGCTCAGGACTGTAAATGGGCTGCTTGTCTGATACAAGAAGTGTTTAATAATGCAGTTTCCCGGGGAATGACTGCCCACCTGTCACGAAGTCAGCCTTTCCCTCCGGATATTATCAGGCTCAGTCTATTGTTCATGCACCAAATCTTCTGACACCTATTGTTATAAATGACCCTGCTTTTTTGAAGCTATTCATCATTTCCATAAATGGAACAATTCTTCTGCTTACAGCAGATCTTTCCTTCCTGTTCTTACTTAGAACTTGAGATGGACAGTTCCTAATAACTGCAGCTACGTGGTGTGATAATATGCCATTAAAAGGCTCACTTTTCAAAATAAGATGAGACTTGTTGAAAGAGTTTAATTGTCATCAAGAACTTCACTTCCAGACAGCCTGCCAAACAAAGATGTGACAGTACGAGCAGCAAACAGTAGCCAAAGAGTGAAGCAAATTCAGGTGACATTCCAGTTCTCAATTTTTTCCCCTATAGGGAAAGTCATGTGGGGTGTGTATGTGTGTGTTTACTTTTGGGTGGGCAGGACTGATTAACATGTAAATAGCCTATGTAAATCAGAGTAGTCTCTTGTGGTTGTTTATCAACTCATTACATTGTCCCAACTTGTTTAAAGTGGTGCTATTCTCTGCAGCTTGTGTATAGCTAAACAGTCTAGCAAATGGCCTGCTGACTTCGGAACCATGGTGTTGCACAATTCCAGTGACATGGTTACATTACATTATATATGGATTTTGTCTCTTGCAATTGTGTATTGGCTCTGCCTATCTTGATGCCTAAAGCAGATTTGATGCTCTATTTTTCAAAAACAGACCTTCTTACAGACCCCTCTTTAAAGGCTTCTTTGTCTTACTAGAAGTGCTTCCAAATCTACCTTGCTAGCCAAGGTTTTAGCTATAACTGCGTCCCAGCATTGATCAGCTATTTCCCAATGTCTACCATTGTGCTTTGCTGTCTCATGGAACAGTCTGTTGATTTGATCTGTCTACTTTGCTTCCAATTAGCATCTATTTGGATTTTTTTTTTTTTTCTGTAATGCTGGAGTGGGAATGGAGTTTTATAATTAAGTCTCAGCAGTGCCCATAACTATGAGATCATAAACTCTCTAGACTCAATTTCTGAATCTGTACAATGGAAATAATACTTTACTCCTAGGACTGCAATGAAATTAAATAGGATATTATGGTGGTCCTGTAGGGTATCAATTTGGCTAGGCTAAACTACATTTCCCAGAATTTTCTTACTGCATATTTCTGCTTAGGGTGGACCATGAGAGAGATTCCTACATGAGTTTTGGAAGATGGAAGGGAAGTAGCAGTCATTTTATAGCTCAACACATTGTTGCTTACCTGCTGGCTTACCTCATTATAGAGGAAACAAATGGGCAAGGTAAAGAAGCTGGATAGATGGCTTCCACATGGATTAAATGAGCGTCAGAAGAGAAATTGTCTCAAAGCTTGCCTTTCTTTGCTGTCACAACATAAAGGCAAACCATTTCTATGCCGTATTTTTACATGTGATGAGAAATGGATTCTTTTTGATGATCGCGAGCATTTGGCACAATGCTTGGATAAAGATGATGTGCCAAAACAGAGCCCAAAACTGAATATTCATCCAAAAAAGCTAATGGTGTCTTATTTAGTGGTCCAGCACTGATATTATCCATTACAGCTTCATGAAACCTGGTCAATCGATTATAGCGGATGTCTACTGCAACCAATTGGATGAAATAATGAGGATGCTTGTGAGGAAGCAGCCAAGATTGGTCAACAGAGACAGGCCAATCCTCTTGCAAGACAACGCTTGACCACATGTTGTGCAAACAACGCTGCTATCATACATAATTATAGCAAGTCTCAGCAGAGGCTGAGGAGAGGAAACCGCACTCTGTGGTCCTGTTGCTGAGTGAGCTTTTGTCAATTAGAGGTGGCTGAGCTATGTGCAAAGAGAATCACCTTAGGGTTCCCTAAGAAGGCTGTAATCTCTGGTTTATATGACAGGGACATTGAGCCTCCTTGTCAATTCCATGTATGCAAAAGGAGACCTTTGAGTGCTGTAGATGTCTTGGAGAAGGCTTTGGCTGAAAGAAGACATAGGAATAGACAAATATGCCCCAAAAGAGGGAAGGACAAAAAAAAAAAAAAGAAAAAAAGAAAGAAAAAGAAAAGAAATAGGCCAATAGTAGAGAATACTAGATCCTGCTATGTGAATGGAGGATGCTGACAATAATAATAATGATAACGATAACAACAATATTAATATTAGCTGCCAATGACGGTACACCTAATATAAGCCAAATATTGTATCAGATACAGCACATACACACAAGATAGCTATTATTCTCCAATTTTACAAATAATAACATTGAGGCTTTGGGAGGTCAAATTACTTTCCCAAGATCACAGACCTGGTGAATGTGAGAGTTGAATTTGATTCCATACCTGTCTGACCCAAAGTCTTTACATCACACCTCAGCTGGTAATATTAAATAATGAGTGGCTGCGTGTCTATTCAATGACAATATTTTACCTGATGCTGAATGTCACACTTATTGATTTCTTTCTTTTTTTATTGCAAGTATCTTCTGATTCACTCAGATCAGTATGCTTAGAAGTGGCAGTTAGCATAAGCCTGCAAGGATTCCTACTGTAGAGATTGCTCCCCCTTTCTGAGTAAGGAGCTTTTGCCAAAAAGAGGTAGCCAATCCAAATAAAGCAACTTGGGCTCTTTGTGTCAAGAGCACTGATACAGAAGACAAGTGAATAAATGTTAGTTTTCAGTGCAAGGAGTAAAAAGGAAGAGGTGAGGAGCAAGAGATGATAGTAGGAGAAAAAAATAGTTATTAGGCTATTTATATCTTCTTTGCAGCCTTACCTCTGCCGTCTGGCTGGGTCTGGTCCCGAATAAGTAGCTGCAGGCACCGGATGGTATCTTGCCTTGCTCAGTAAATATGTTCAATGGGCAGGGGAAAATGATTATTTTCCATTGCACTGTTATTAGAAATTGAAGTCCCAATATAACAGAAGCAATTTTTCGGTTCTGTTGAGCTGCAGTTTGCTACCTTGTGAAAAATAAAGGCTGTGCAAAATATATACCCTGAGTATGACAATTTCAAGCTTTATATCTTCAAAGGAAATTCACATTGTTTTCTAGTTAAGGAGATATGACTGTGTGTGTGTGTGTGTGTGTGTGTGTGTGTGTAATTAGAAAATTAGGGAAATGGGAAATTAGGGCAACAAAATTTGCTAATTTCTTTATTCTCTCTTGGGTGATATGTGTACATGCACACACACATGCTCACACTCATAAATATGTGCATATATACACATACATATATGCACATGTATACATATTATGGCCTTTGTTCCACTCAGGACAATCAAAGGAGGCTGGATCATTGTGCTTTACAGAAAGCTTAGCAAAAAATTCTGTTGGACCCTTATCATTCTTACCTGTCTGTGGCTCTCTCTCAGACCTTGCCTTATTCATTTATGGCTTAGCAATGATGTATCTGAAAGCGCCAAGCCTCAGGGGCGTGGGGAAGTACAGGACCAATTCGCGTCTTGTATTCTCAATTCAGGTTAAGGTTACTATTTGTCCATAGGCTGATTTTATTTAGGTCTTGAGCCTCCAGGCCTGTGCTCATTTTCGTGTCAGCAAGAGCAATTCCCTTCAAGCAGAATCTAACCTGAAGGGATCTCATTCTTGCAAAAGTGTAAGTTGGTACAGGGAAGGTGCCCTGAGGAACAAATGGCAAAGGAAGGAATTGATGTGCACCTGGCCCAAGGGCAAATCGTGTCTGATTTATTCCTTCATTCTCACCCGTCTTATAGAAAACATTAAACATGAGGGAATATGACAGTAAGTTAAACATATTCTCTGCCTTCAAGAAGATGAGGGTCTAGTAAAAGAGATGGACTTGCAAAAGAATTATTTAGGTTCCATAAGATGATTGCCATATGTAGGTAAGAATAGGTAAAAAACAAACAAACAAACAAACAAAAAACACCAAAAACTAAAAAACAAAAAAAAACTATCATAAAGCATGGGTAGGGGCCATCCACCCACCCTCTATTGCCAAAACCCTAGACATTAATTTCCATGAGCGTTTCCTCTCCATCCCATTTGTAGTTAAACAAGTCCTATAATTCCTAACTTTTTACTGTTTCACAAACCTATTTAATTCTCACCATTTCTACAATAGTATCTTATTTTAGGAAGCCCCCATCTCCAACCTGGACACTACAGCAGGCTCCTTACCTCTCACTGCCTCTCCCACATCCCTCTCCATATTGAATCCTTCAGTGGTTCCCCGGTGACTTCAGGAAGCTACCCAAGGAAGTCCTGGCTAGTGTCACATTCCTTGGTTCTCTTTCATTAATTACACTAGTGTTTTTATTGAGGACCTATTAGGGCCAGTGTTCTCTGTAGTACTAGCAAAGGTTGTGGCATTTGACTAAGATGTTTACCAAATAAAACTCAGTTCTCTCATCTATCAAATAAATTCAGAACCTTCTCAAACTATTTAATAGGTTTGTTGGGAGAATAAAATGAGGGACTCATGATAATGCCTTAAAAAGATAAAAGTATACAGGTAAGGGTTTGCCATGGCATATCCATATTTGAGAATCTTACGGGAGGGTTCTCTCCCAAGTATAGGAGAGGAGAATCTTTTAAAATCATTTAAAAATAATTTGTGTTTCTGATAGTTGCTCCTTGGGCAGCTTAGTGTAGTGATTAGGAAGATATAGGTTTTAGTACTTAGTCTGGTAAGGATTATGAACAAATGTGAACCTGAGAGAGCTAATCTTTTGGGATGGTATGGATTTGAGTGGCTAAGTGGGCCTAAATTTAAAATAGAGCCAAGAAGCCATTTGCTGACTAGAGGTCACACACTTGCTCTGAGTCCCCTGAAAACCCACACCTCTGTTCAACCTTGGGACTCCCGAGTTCATCTGAACCAACCAATCAGAGATCACCTGCCTCAGCCAGTCAAGGTTCAGGTGTATCAATCAACCTTTGCTCAGCTGTAGTGACCAATCAGAACTCAGCTGCACCGACTAATGGGAACTAAGTGGATTTCAATCCTTAATTTGCATAAGTGGACTCAATTAGGAACCTGTGCAGAAATTTTGCTATAAAACCCAAACCTTTCCTTTATTCTCTGAATGTACCTTCATTTTACATGAAAGGCTTCATCTTCCCAGTTCACAAACTGCTCACTGAAATTAAGTCTCTTTCCTCCAAATTCCTTTTCAGAGAATTTTTGTTCACGACTTGCTACAACAAAATACTATCAACTAGGTAGCTCTTAAATAACATAAGTTTATTTCTTAGAGTTCTGGAGGCTGGGAAATCCAGCATCAAGGTGCTGGCATATTTGATGTCTGATGGGGACCCACTTTCTGGTTCATAGGTGGTACCTTCTTGCTCTGTCTTCACTTTGTGGAAGGGGCCAGGAAGCTCTGTGAGCCTCTTTTATCAGAACACTAGCCCCATTTATGAGGGCTCTGCCCCCATGACCTAATCACCTTTCAAAGGCCCTGCCTCCTAATACTATCACATTGGTGATGAGGTTTCAGCATATAAAGTTTGAGGGGACACAAACATTCAGACCACAGCAGTACTGGGTCTGCCATTTATTAGTTCTGTAACCTTGAGCAAGTTCCTTAACTTCTCTAAGCCAGAGTTAGGGGATCTGTAAAAAGGGGATTATGAGAACGTCCACAGGTTGTTGTGAGGATGAAATAGAAGATGTACAGAAAGCATTCAGCTCAGTTCCTGGCATGAAATAAATGCTCAATAAATTCCAGTTATTGCTGTTTCCCTTTGTGTAACACCAGTGTTTCGTAGGTCCCCCCCCAAAAAGAGAGTTTTTGTAATCACGTGAATTTACTGTGCTTATTTACAACTTTGGTCCATTTATCCTCCTTTTTCCTCCCATATTCCCAAACTCTAAAATCCTTTATTTCTGTGCAAAATATGTCAAGAAACAAGAATCTGCAGTGGAGGGAAGCCATCTCAGAGAGGAAAAAAAGAGTCCATCTGTGAAAGTTGATTCCACACAAAGCAAATCTGCCAAGCAGGGGATCGTTAGCTGCGCAGTTCTCAGGCAGGCCGGGCCCAGGTGTGGGCTGACAAAAATGACCCTGCTGTGTGAACGAACAGGGCAAAGGTTCACAACTTGTAAAATGCGAGCCCCTTTCTCATGGAGGACACATGAAAAAATGCTGACTTCTCAGATAGAGAAAGTATGCTATTTGGTTTAAAATATATGTGTATGTATGTATATATTTACCCCTCTTGGGTCTTATCAAAGAGACCATATTTTAAAAAGATTTAACTTTTTCCCAATCCAAATTGGGGCTGTGTCTAAGTTAATGGTGCCTAGGGACGATGTATGGCTGATCCCATTCTGAAACTGCTCTCCGGAGACTCCCTTCGGAAACTCCTGCCCCGCGACAGAACGAGAGACAAATCTGCTGAGGTCTTTCAAGCAAAAGGAAACATATTTTATTTACCACATTACTAATAAATCCTTCCTACTGCACTTTAAGTTCCCTCTCTTTAAGCAAGCTCTATGAAATCTCCTAAGGGAGAGTGTGGCGTCCCTGGAAATGCCTGTCTAGGAGATGCACGTGAACAGTACATCTGGGGGAAAGAGCCGCCTAAATGAACCCAAAGGATTCGCAGCTCAATAACACCTGCCTCGGCTTCTCTGTCTCCCTCAACCTTTTTCATTTCTGTACGTAGGTATAGAAGCACATTGCCTATCTAGTGCAGAGCAAATACCCCATGGATATATTCGTTTCCTTCCTTTTTTCTCCTTTTATCCCTTCTTTCCTTTTCTTTATCTATCCTTCTTTGTTGGTTTTCTTCTTTCTCAATTGTTTTGTTCTTTTCTAGCTCTTTTCTTACATCCTTTTTTTCTCAACCAGTTTTCTTCTTTTTGAACTGTATGTAACCTTTCTTTTCTTCCCTGATGTTCCTACTTCCCTTCCCTTCTCTTTCTTTCTCACCCCCTTTTGAGGCATTCATTGAAGAAGAAAGAGATTTATCTTGTAAAGCTTAAGCAGGATGGCATCATCCTCCAGGCTGTATCTGTTCAGCATCAGAGAATGTTGGGTCCTTATGCTGTTCTACTCTTTACTTTGTCTTTAAAAAGTATTGATCATAGGTTTAGGGCAATTCTGATAATAATTACACTTTGCTTTTATTTGTTTGCTATTCACAAAGTCTTTCTCCTTTCTTAATCTCATTTAGTCTTTATATGCTGTGGGGCTTCCGGAGACAATAGTCAATGTATGTAGATTACAGCAGCCTCCCAGATCTGAGGCACCCAGACATGGCACCTGAGAAACAGAAGATAATTGATAATATGATTCAGCTCTGCAGACATTTACTGACTGGCTCCTGGGTGCCAGGTACCTTACACTCAAAGACAATGAAGCTGCAGGTTTGCCCTCTAGGAATTCCTGGTCTATGATAGACAAGTTCAATGCAAAGTGCTAAGTGTTAAGCTATTGGTATAATAAGCAAAGGGCCACTGCAACATTGAGGGAGGACTGATTTTTTCTTTTTCTTTTTTTTGGTGGGAATAAGTCTTAGGGAAGATGAAGGATGACAGAGGAGCTGGGATGTAAAAATGAACAAGATTTCTATGTATTGTGCTGGGAAGAGCACTTACAACAACAGAAAAGGCAACAGAAAAACAAAGGAATGAAGTTATAAAATATTAATAAATGTGTATTTATGCCACTAGTTAGCAAACTAGAGTGAAACAGGTAAATAAGTGTCCATAGGAAAATAATAAAAAATAAGGCCAAAATATTTTGCTGCAATGATTGTGAGAGTTATGTGCTATGTAGAATTAAGACTTTGTCATATAGGCAATATGTTATGGGAGAATTCTGGTGAAATCCCTACAGAGGGGCCTGAATCATATATCACCCCATATTATAAAAATTGTCCTTCTTTAATAGTAGAGCATATTATTCTATTTTGACTATTTTTTCTTAAATGAGATCTACCAAAACGTTTTGTATTTTTTTCACATAAGATACCTGTGTTTTTGCCCCAAGGAGAACAAAAATGTCTGCAAATCTTCTTCTTTCCTGGGATTTTGGACCTTTCTAAAGGACTAGTAAGATCTGACAGGGGCTAGTTCTGGACGTAAACTCTGTGTTAGTTGATATTCTCTCTGTGCTGTGTGTGAACCTGTAAGTGGCAACGTGGACACATAGAGCTTTTCACCTTCTGGCAAAAGGCAAAAAGCAATTTGGGAAATCTCTAATTATAATTCAGGCATTGCATGTAATAGGAAATAAAAGGGGATATGCGAGTCTTTTGACTGGTTTTTATTTTTTGACATCCTGACATTGTAGTCTCGTTACAATGAAAAGAATGAAAATGTGGGTGTGCCACAAAGGGTAGAATCTTTCCATTTGGGGGCAGATTCCCAAACCTGTTCTTGCCCACTGAGGTAGAAGGAGGCTTAGAGAAGAAATTGGCTGAAAACAAGGGGACTTATTAAGATGCAATGACTGTGTTCAAGGTGAGAGACAGGTAGTGGGGAGAAGGAGGAGTATAGTAATAGAAGGGATTCCAGAAATATTTCAAGAGGTCAAATTGATAAATTAGTCATTCATGGGAAATGGAGGATAAAGGAGAAAGAGGGCTCAGAGAAAATTCAGAAGGTTGTCGATTTTAAGAATTAGTTGATACTGTTACTAGATGGGATAGAGAATTCAGGAGGAAGAGAAAGTGACAGGTGAAGGGAAAGGCCCTAAGGTTGGTTTTGGACATGTTGGGAATGGGTGTCTGGGGCATAGACCAGTAGAGACATTGAGCAGAAGTTTGTGTCTGGAATTCAGAAGAGAGGTGGGGCATTGAGAGCAAAAGATTTTTGAGCAATTAATATGTAGGCAATGAAACAGAAATAATAATGCATAGGGAATTAGGGTTCTTAAATCAGCCCCTGAGCCTATAATTAACTGTCTCAGTGAAATTGAGCAGGTTGATAATTTACCTCTCTGGACCTCAGTGTCTTCATCTGAAATCTCCAAGTTTCCTTCTGCAAAACCCACTGAGCAGTGCAAAGCCATGCGGGCAGGTGGAAGCTCTTCCTGCCCTTGCATCCTGCCTCCTGATTTGTGAGATGGGCTTGGGGAGGAGAAAGGCTGAGAAACTCTGGATGAAGTTTGTAGGCTGACTTCGTTGTGATAGATCTGATGCCTCTTGCCATTTAGAAGAACATTTATCACCCTGGAAAATGATTTCAATTTTCAATTTCAAACACTCAAGGAAACGATAATTGCACTAAGAATCAAAACCAGCATCATCCACAATCTACCCCAAAAAGTACAGTTCATATTTGAACAATGGTGCCAGTTCATTTGAATCAGCTTACGTGTGTGAAGATTTTGAGGTTACTAAAGTGCTTGATCCAGTGGAGTTTTTAACAACAAACAAAAAACCCACTGAATTCTTTTGTCAGCACCTGGCCTTTGTGACTGTCAATCTCCAGCTCCCCAGGGAGAGCTTTATCTTCCATTGGAAACAAACCCAGGCAGTTGCTTGGTGTGGATTAGGTGTGTGATTGATGCTCTCCAATCTCAGCTATTGAGGAGATCAGCTGGGCCCAGATCAGACCTCATTTGATGCCGGGCTTTAGCTGGGCAAACCTCATGAATCACTGGGAGTGCAACCTCTGCCACTCACCAGTAAAAGGAACAGGGCATTAGTAAAGCAGTGGGAGAAGTCTTGTAGAACTGTGTGCAGCTAGAGAAGCAAGTCCTGAGAAGGCCTACTTAAAAATAAAATTGCACACAATAAGAAGAAACAGGTAAGAGGGAGGGAAAATGCTATTTAAAAGCACAGCTTCCACTTAAGAAAAATGGATCTTGTCCACCCTTTTGCTGCTAAAGGAGTAGATAATCTGTGTACCTTGGAAAGTTTGAGATATATAAAGGTAGTTCTGAATTAGCAGTTTTCCAGTGAACATTCTCAACCAGTACATTAGCATCACCTGGAGTGTTTTATAAGCACAAGGAAGCAAGCTCAGGTCCTATCCAGAGACGCTGATTGAATATGTCCAGGGCAGGGCTGGCGTGGTTTTAACTCAGGCAGCTAGAACAATGGTATTCCAACTTTATTTGAAATAAGGCCTCCTTGGGGTGCTTGTTAAGAATATGGATTGCCTGTGTCTTACACTCAGAGTTTGATTTAGTAAAGGAGACATACACAGCTATGTGTTGGAGTGTGCGATGGTTAATTTTTTGTGTCAACTTGGCTGGGCCATGGTACCCAGGCATTTTGTCAAACACTAGTGTGGATGTTGCAGGGAAGGTATTTTTTAGATGAGATTAAAATTTAAACCAGTAGACTTTGAGTAAAGCAGAATACCCTTTATAATGTGGGCTGGCCTCATCCAATCAGCTAAAGGCCTTAAGAGAAAAAAGACTGACTTCCCCCAAGGAAGAGGGAATTCTGCCGGGCTCCCAGCCTCCCTTGCAGATTCTGGACTTGCCAGCCTCCACGATTGTGTGAGCCAATTTATTAAAGGAAATTCTCTGGGGGAGGAGGGACTTGGGTGGGGAGAGAGAGACAGAGAGAGAAACAGAATGGGGAGAGAATGTGTATGTACATTCTATTGGTTCTGTTTCTCTGGAGAACTCTGACTACTACAGAGTGATATACCCACCTTAGTGATCCACAAACCTCCTGTGAAATTTTGTTCCACAGAATGAAATAATTTAGCTGAAGCATGAAATCAAAGCTATGGGTGACTATAAGAAATGTAGAGAAATCCTAAGGAGAACATATTTGCCCCAAAATGTGAAATGGGAATTCAAGTTAATGCTATCTAGATTTTAAGGGGATGGGGTAATAATGGCTAACACCTAATCATACCAAAAATAAGAACTCTTGTTTTAATCCTAATTTCCTTTTTTTCATATACATAAACCTGTCTTCTGAAATTGGCCTTAGTGACAAGTTCATAGAATTAAAGGCCCAAGTTAGCAGGATTTGTACTAATGCTGCCTTCAATAGGTATAAAAGAGATTATAAGAATAAATCTAGATAGATACATACATAAATATAGATATACTTATCTATATCTTTCATATTCAGAAAAATACATGACTCCTAGGTGTCCTTTCTTGAAGAAAAGTATTCAAGGCGGTATCTATTAAAATAAAAGATAGTATGAAAGGATAAGCAAAATCTAGTATATACATACAATGGAATATTATTCAGCCTTTAAAAAAGGAAATTTTGATATGTGCTGCAACATGGTTGGACCTTGAAGACATTGTGCAGAATGATATAAGCTAGACACAAAATAACAAATACTGCATGATTCCACTTCTGTGAGGCACCTAGCACAGTCAAATTCATAGAGACAGAAAGTAGGATGCTGGTTGCCGGGGCTGGTGGAAGGGGAATGGGCAACTATTTATTGTTTAATGGGCACAGAGTTTCAATTTGGGAAGATGAAAAAGCTCTGGAGATGGATGGTGGTGAGAGTGACACAACAAACAATATAAACGTACTTAATGCTATTGAACTGTACAATTAAAAATGGTTAAAATTGTAAATTTTATGTTCTGTCACCACAATGAAAGAGAGAGAGAGAAAGAAAGAGAGAGAGAGGGGAAGGAAGGACCTGTGAAAGGAAAATACATGTAATAGGAAAAAACCGATAAAGTAATTGCTAATTAAGAGGTAGTAGAACTTAATGCTGTTCTTTAAAAAGCATTTTTAAAATAGAAGAGAAATAACTTTTTAAAAAGTCTTATTTTGTTTTTATTTTTTTTTAAATGGGGCATATTTGACCCAATCAACACGGATTGAGCAGAAATGCTCAGCTGCCTGAAAGTGGGATGTGAAAAAGCAGATGGTGGGAGTGCCCCAGTATTGGTCATGGGAGTAGTAGATCAAGAGGGTGGAGGATTCTGAAGAGCTGGTGAGACCATTGTTGATATGGCCAATCATGGTTCAACGGTCATGAGGTTTCATGAAAAGCTAAAAGGAGCTGGTCTAATTTAGGGGTGTGATGAGCTATTTGGAGGAACCACTAGATAAGAAGGGATCAAAGGTCAGATCCAGTGGGAATGACAGAATAAAGATATGGAAGCTTGAGATCAGAGAGGGACATCTCAGAGAAGGTGATGGTAGAAAGGAACATAACTCTTGTATGTGATGCCACTGATGAGTATGAGTAGAGATGTGGAGACAAGGAAGACTGCTGGTCCAGGACCCACGTCTCAGAAGGAGATGGCAGTGTGCTGGAGGAGCACAGTCCCAGTGGGTGAAGGAGAAAATGGAGAGCCACCACTCCATCAAAAGGTGGGGGAGGGAGAAGAAGCAGCCTCCATCTGCTTTTGTGCAAAGTGCTGACAATAGCATGTTTTCAATGTCACAAGTAATTTGATAGCATTTGGAATCATAAATACATATTTCAAAACCATATGCATGGTATATTCATATATTAGGTTAAGGTATGAGAAATGCCAGTTTCATATGGTAATCACAATAGAACTTTCAGGGCTTCCTCAATTTTCCTACCACTAGAGAAAAAAGATTTTAGGGATCTTTCATATATTTTCAGTATGTCATTTTAGATATCTGATGAGCCCAAATTTTTTCCTAGCAAAGTATGGAAACATTTCTTTCACGTATGGCTATTACTATACACAGCAAGTAGGATGAAAACAGTCAAGATTTTTGTCTCATGTTAGTTCTATATCCCAGTTACTCAAAAATTTTCTAAAGAAAGTTTTAGGAAAATTCTGAAAATAGGCTCTTCAAGTGTTTCCCAACTAGAAATGTGAGGAAACCAACCTAATGGAAAATATTTCAGCTTTTGGTTGAGTTCACTTGTGATCAGATTCAAGGAACATTTTTTAAATATTAATATTTGAGCATTTTCTACCTACCAGCCCATGTGCTAGGTTCTTTCAAATACATTATTTTCTTTAACAGCAACTCTTTATGTAGTCTCACATTGTTGTTTACGTACTATTTCCTCATTCTGCGGACGGGGAAACAGGTTCAGAGAAGATAAAGTGATTTAGTCACATGGAACAGGTACAGTAGAGCCAGGAATTAAACCCAGTTCTCTTGAATTTTAGTCTTGTGTTCTTTTTGCTGTTCCATGATCTTTATGTCTAAGTTTCTAAAGGAAAATGTAAAATTAACTCTGGGATAAGATAAAAAGCCTGTGAAGAGAGGAACAGAATAGATATTTATATTTAATTAGGCTATCATAGATAACATTGCCTATCTTCTATCATGTAGAAATTAAACTATATTTATGCATGATATTATACATGTCATAGTTTTGCACTAGAGGGCCATGTCATTAAGAAAAGTGGTAAGAAAATTGTCACAGTGTTCTGAACTATGAGAAGAGGGTGGTTTAAGGGAATGGCATAGCCATAGAAGAATGAGGGAAGCATAATGCAAGGAGCATGTTGACCTGAACTCTGTAACCTGTAAGTTTGAGAACATTAAAGGTGTGTGTGTGTATATATTTCCTGAATTACATGAATTTTAACATGTAATTTGATACTACCTAGGAAGTACAATTTATCTGAAATATATATTTTCCTATTACAAAATGTGAGCATATATACAATTTATAAAATAGACTTTGGTCATCTTACTGTAGGACTGTTTTATTTATTAATACATAAGTACCATCACAGTTTAAATATTATGTGATTTGTATCTGACCTAGAAACACATCTGTTCTGGAAAGCAACATGCACTTGTCCTTTAGTGATGTGAAACTACAGGTCTATATAAGTTTCTGGAGAGTATAGACCTTTTTTACCTTTATACTGAGATTCTTCATATTTTATAGATCACGATTCCTTTGAGAGTTTGATGAAAGCTAAGAAGTTTCTTCCAAGCAGAATAGATATATGCATAAATGCAAATAATCGTGCATTCCATGCCGGGTATTTATGAACTCCTTGACACCAACTCACGGAGCTTCTAGGGTTAAGACCCTCTTGGCACCAACCCTGTGGCATAGTAAGTTTCATAGATATTTCTTTATCTAGAATGAGATGTAAGGTGTTCTATGGGGGAACGAACACATCACTTCACAGCTCAACCCCATCTCCTAATTCACTCTGACTCTAGCCCCATCCAAAGCCCTCACTCTGACTGAAGGTAAAGGGAGGGGTGATATTCTCTGTGGGGAAATAGTCAATCGGTCCTTTTAATGAAACTGTTTTGATATACCTACTCTAGCTTGGAAAATTTTGAATTAGAGACAAGCAATAAAACTTCAGTTTTTAAAAATCTCTAAGTAATATGAAATAAGCACTCTCACTCTGTCTCTGAACCTCATTGCATCGTTGAGCTCCATTTGCAGAAAATGGATCAGGATAGGGTGAAGTTCAGATAGGAGCCTGGAATAAAAAAATTAGAGGGAGTCCTTATACTTATTAATTATGATAAAGCCCACCGATTTCACATTTCGACATGGCTGTTGTGTCTCGGATCAAGTTAGCCGTGAGAGGAGTGGTGGTAGAGAAAAGCCAGTGAATTAGATGCTGCCAAGAATGTGTCTGGGGTCAGTGGCCTACAGGGTGGTCTCTTGCAAACTTTGCTTTCAGGCTCAGGACTTGAACTGGCACCACAGAAAAGCTTACTTTGTAAATAGGAAAACTCTGAGGCCATTTCCAATTTGTGCTGCATTGGATCAAATTAATGGATGGTCTTTTGTGTAGCAGCACATCAATTTTTATACAGATATTACTATTTTTCACTGATATGCTATTTCCCTCTCCTTCTGGGCACAATAGGGGAATTATACTTCCCACCTCCTTGAAGTTAGTTGAGGCCATTAGATTTTCTTTAGCCAGTCAAATTCGAGAGAAACGAAATTTAACATGCATGGTTCTCCACCTCCCTTTCCACCTGCCTCAATAACCTATGACATTTCAGATGATGACATTCCATTACTTTTGGTCCACAAGTGAGGAAGATATGGAGAAGAAGCCACTGCCACCTTGCAATGGACACAAAGCAGAAGCAAGACAAACACTTTGGTTGTTATAAGCTATTGACATTTAGGATTATTTGTTACAGCAGCATAATCTAGCCTGTTATACCTGCTGTTGTTACACACTAAACTTATACAACTTTCATTTAAACAATGCAGACAGATTAATGTACTGGTGAGTAGGTGGGATAGCATTAAGGGGGAGTTAGCAATGCCTTACTTTTAACGGCTCACTTTTAATGTTCCTCCTTAGGAACATTTCAGCCAGTTGTCCCGGGATTGTTGGCTATTCTGCAAAGCAAATATATGTGTGCAAACATATCCACAGCAATGCTGCCTTAGAGAATTCACAATGGCTGGGCTGGCCCAGTGGCCCAGACAAATAAACACCATTTGCTTCCTTTTCTCTCTCATTTTCTCTGAGAGCTGGAGAGTACTCGAGTTTTTCAGCTTCCTCCACTGGGACAGTGGTGACAATGATCCTGTTTGTTCTCTGGAGGCTCCATGTAATGGTTAAGTCACTTGAAACTGTTTAATAATCTGTGCAGGTCTTGTTGGGTTGTGAAATCCCAGAGCCACTTCCTTGTGCATTATCTTCCACCTTCCTCATTTTTTTTCACAAACAGAAGAGTCTCTCAGGATCTTTATAAAACGTGTCCATCACAGACTTGGCTACAATGAGAAAGAGCTTGGGGAAAGTACTTTCACCATTAGCTGGTGTAACTTGAACAAATCTGCATAGATGACAACAGCAGGTGATAAAGAGCTAACTCTTCGTTTCCAACACTTTACCAGGGTTACCTTCTAATTTGACAGAACATGATACACAGGTAGAGAGGCAAATGTTGTGATGAGAACAATATAGGATCTGGAATAAAAGAGAGTGTCTCGAAAGTGATCTCTGTTGTTTACCAGCATTGTGGCTTTAAATACCTATTTCATCTAAGCCTCAGGTTCTTCACCAGTACCAACGGGTACAATGACACCTGCCTTCCATGGCAACTATAAAAGTGTATTTCACAAATGGGCTCTCAGCCAATGCTTATTTCATCGTCTTCCTTTCCTACTTAGTCAGTAAACATTACCGTAATTCAGGAGTCCAGACTTCTCTAGTCCTCAGGGGTCACATTTGCTTTTAAAGCCCAACTAGCAATAGTCTAAGCCTACACCATACCTAATCCAGGAAGTCCAGTCTTTTCCCCGATTCCACTCCTCAGGTTTTTCTAGGAATCCATGAAGAATGTCCTTTTTACCTTAGCCAGCTGTCTAGAGCAGGGCTGTCCTGGTTCCCTGCAAGTCTCTCCCTGCTGTCATACAACTGTCTTCACCAAGTTCTAGTGCTTCACCCCTACACTCCCTTTCTCCAAATTCTGGACCAAGACTATTCCTTTATATCCTCAGCACAGCAAACATCAGGCCCTGACAAGCTTATTTTGAAGGCTTAGGGATTCTGAAAAAAGACTTCAATGTGATGGCAGGTGGGGTAGTGAGGAGAGAGAGGGCTGACATGCCCATTATGTTCTCATAATCCCCAGACTCATCCTCTCCATATATAAGGCTTTCCAAATTGTGCTTGCAGAAGCATCACCTGGGAATTGTGTCATAAGAAGAGAGTTCTCTTTTAAACACAGACAAGTAAACCAGAATCTCTGAGGGTGGGGGCCTCAGAATGTGTACATTAACAAGCTCCCTGTAAAGCATTTATAAAGTAGGTTCTCTATTGGAACATGGGAAAGAAAGTGTTTGAGGATTTGCACCCTTAGTGCCATGTTGCAGGGACCAGCTTATGTACAACCAAAAAGAGTGATTTGATGGCATTTTCCTTACCTGGAGTCTGAACCTCAACTTCTCCAGAACCAGACTAAGGAAGGAAACAAACAAAATGAACAATAACAATAGCAGCAGCAACAACAAAGTCTTTACGATCCCCACTTGGAGCAAACATTGTTATTTGCCTACCCAATATCCATCTCCCCTCTCTTCCTTGCTAATGGAACCCCATGTGGTAGAGCAATGATGTGCCTAGCATCTTTTGATGAATTAGGATTGGCCTAAGACAATCTAGGGGTGATCATGTGACTCAACTTCCGGCAATAAGATGTAAAGGGGAACTTCCTGGGGCGGTGGGGAAGTCTCTGGGAAAACTTTTACTTTTCTACCTTGAATGTAAATGTGATAATTGGATAACTGGATCAGTGGCAATCATCTTTTGACTACGAAGGAAAAGAAAAGAAAATTCCAGAAACATTGTCAGATCACTAGACCAAAGTCAGCAGCTGCCGACCTTCAGTCTTCTTGTGACTGGAGAAAAATGAACTCCTATTTGTAAGCCACTGTAGTTGTTTTGCTTTATTTTGTTGGTTTGGAAGCTAAAAGCATTCCCAATCTCAGACTGTCCTTCTTATAAGGATAATGTCATTTCAGTGATGACAGCCTTTTATACTACGTGGACCTCCTCATTATTGCAAATGTCTCCATTTCAGAGGAGAATCTTGGCTTTATCAAAAATATCACTTTTTGTTTCTTCAGATTGATGAAGAGTCTTCTCCTTAAAAGTTTGCTCCGAAAGTAGTTTTCCCTCTGTCTCTAAAGAAGAGAAAAGTTGCTGTCATCTTTGAAATGAGCTTTTTCTCTTTACAATCTGATCTCCTCCCAACCTCCCACATATATGCTCTCATTCATAGTTTCAGAAATAACCAGAGTGTGTCTCAGATAGAGCACCCTTTAGAAAAATATATAGCATGTAAAAATATTCATGGGCATTACCTACAGTCTGCTAAGAAATTTCCCCATATCCACATATATATCCATTATAGTTTCCTCCTCTCCATATTGTAAAACTAAGAGATTCTACGAACACGTGGGGAAGTGGTCTACTCATAAGCACAGGCAATAAGACCCACTGTCATTTCAGAAACAAGTCCCATTAGGCAAGGTCTATGACAGCACCAACCCAGATTGAATTACTCTAAAGAAAGTGTTATTTATAGTACATTTTAGAGGACGTGATTTCCACAAGGCACTTTTGAAAAAAAAAGAGTTTCTAGAGCAAATAATGAGAGAAACATTGCATACTTCATTGCACTTTTAGAGATTTTTTTTCTTGTCCCTCCTATGTTGCTGGTGACCACAGAGACTTTGAGAATGTTGCTCTTTTGCCAAGAAATCTCCTCCCCTTTCCTCCTCAACCTGAACTTTCCTTTCAGTTCTCAGTGCCATTATCTCTTCCTGATCTTCCCTGACTAGATCAAAATCTTCTCTTGTGCATGCTTTATAGCACCTCTCCAGAGTAGTACTAGAATTAAAATTTTGTGTTATTTGTAAAATTAAGTGATGAGTCTATTTTTCCCACTAGATTGTTGTAAACTCTATGAAGACAAGGACCATTCCTGGTTTTGCCCAACAGAGTAGCTCTGAGCCATGGTGGGCACTTAATAAATAGCTGTCAATGGAACGAATGACCACAGGAGACGTATTTACATGTTAATGGCTCAGAAATACCCTGCAGTAAAGAAATCTAATTTTGCTTAACTCTATATTTGCCACATTTGTTTGATCCACAGAGCCATTTTTTTAATGTAACTCCCATTAACATTCTATGAAATAAGGGCTCTAAAAAGCACATATTAATAAACCCTTTTCTAAAGCAAATTGGCCATCCATTTTTAATCTTTCAAAGTCTAAAAGAGGCTTAGAATTTATCTGTTTAACCCATGCATTTGGCAGAGAAGGAAGGCAATAATTAAGTGTCCTTTCTAAGAACACATGTATTAGTCAGGGTTCTCCAGAGAGACAGGACCAATAGGATACGTGGAAGGGGATTTATTAGGGGGAATTGGCTCACATGGTCACAGGGGTGGAGAAGTCTCATGATAGGCTGTCTGTAAGCTGGAGCACCAGAGAAGCCAGTAGTGTGGCTTAGTCCAGAAGCCTCAGAGCCAGGGAAACTAACCATGAA
>CM052443.1:79541506-79603450 GCA_028533085.1 Varecia variegata
GAGTGATCCATCAGTGGCACCGTGGTGCTCTAACAGGCTGACGTTGCTACCTCATTAGCCTGACTCAGATCTGGCAAGAGATTGTTAGTTCACCAGCGCTCTGGTGCAAAGATTTATTTCAGAGATTTGGGCTGAGAAACTTGTTTCACAGACACTTCCTTTGCTTTTTTGTTGTTTTATTTTTTAATAAACATTTTAAAACAATTGTTTAGGTCTCTGTATGTTGCCCGGGCTGAACTGAAACTCCTGGGCTCAAGCGATCCTCTCACCTGAGTCTCTCTAGCAGCTGAGACTACAGGCATGTGCCACCATGCCTGGCTCACAGACACTTCTTTTGAAGAAAAAGAAAAAGGACTCAAATGTATCTTTATTATATTTTATTTTTTAAAATGAGGATTGCTGAGAAAGATAAGAAATGTGATACAGAATCATAGGGAGTACAAGAGAGTCCAAGAATAAATGATAGAAAGTGGATGAAAAGCCTCTTGCCCCAAACCACAGAGAACGTTTGCCTTGACATTCCCAGAGCTACTCTTCGGCCAAGTTTTAGGGAGTCCTTTGCCCTATCCTGGTATTTCTTCACCAGCACGAGGATTTGTTCACCCTCTATCTTCTACCCTCTCACCTCTCCCAGCCCCTCACATTCACACACATTGGGAAGCAGGGTTAAGGAACTGTGGAAAGATATTGTTCCAGTTTTAGAATGCAATTATTGCTTGAAAAATTGTGATTTTTGGACTTCTTCAGATTATGACTTAACTGACAACAACCTGTTGGAGGGCTAGAACTATTAAAAGTCATTGCCTTGACATAGGTCAGATATAATTCACATAGAAATCAATCCAGCTTAGCACATGCTATATGGAGTCTCCACCATGTGCTAAATTGCAGTGAGAGAAACACTCACGGACAAATCAGAACAATCAGGATAAAGCCTCAGGACCTTATATTCTAAAGAAGAAAAGAGCGATGAGAACTAATATTTAGTGGCATCGTCTATGGGATGGGCCCTCAGCCAATTCGTCATTTCCTTTACACTACAGAGTAGCCTTTAGTACAGTGTTCAGTTCCTAGGACGATGCCTCGCAGGACATGGGACCTTTGTAAACATTTGCCAAATGAAGGCATGAATGTATAATCCGATGAGGAATTTAAAACTCAGAGGGGTCATACGATTGTTTGAAGTTAGGTAGTACTTACTGCATGCTCAATAAAAGCGTGCCACACAGGGCCAGGCGTGCGGGCTCTGGTGCTACGCAGACGTGGGTGCACATTTCTGCTCTGTCAGGGCCATCAGCATAGGCGCATAAGACCAAGTGGCTTCACATCGCCAAGCTGCAGTTTCCTCATATATGAAACGCAGATGAGAGGACCTACATTTCAGGGATTTTGTGAGGATTAAATGCAATAATATATAAAGTACTTGGCATAGTGCCTTGGACAGAGTAGTACCCGAGTGACAAAACTAAAATTGGAACCCAGCTGTGGTAGCATGCATAATGGTTCCCCAAAGATGCCCAGGTCCTAATCTCCAGAACCTGTGCATATGTTACCCTACACGACAAAAGGGACTCTTCACGTGTGATTAAGCGAAGGCTTTTCAGATAGGGAGGTTATCCTGGATTATCTGAGTGGACTTGAGGTGATGACAAGGGTTTTTATAAGAGGGAGGCAGGGGAGTCAGAGTAGGAGGAGGAGAAGTGACAACACAAGCCAGGGTCAAAGTGACATAGCCATGAAGAGAGGAAATCGGGCAGCCTCTGGATGCTGGGACAGGTGAGGAACAAATTCTTCCCTAGAGCATCCAGGAGGAACGGAGCTCTGCCAACACCTTGATTTTAGCCCAGGGAGCCCCACGTTGGACGTCAGACCTTCAGAACTATAAGACAGTAAATTTGCTTTGCTTTATGAAAGCCACAGGAAACTAATACACCAGCACATGCTCTTTCCTTTACACCTACTGCCTTCTGCATGTGAAGAATTCAATAAGGAAGAAATCTGATGTTTGGCAGACTGGAGGCTGGTGTTGGTTTCCTTCTCAATCCCTATTCCCCTTCTCCTGCTGTTTGTTCCTCCCCTCACGGCCAGATGATTTAGCAGGTCTGTCTGCCCTGTCTGATCGCCCCTTCTGTGCCTGCTACTTTGGGAGTTATGTGGAAAGAGAGAGCAAAGTGGTAGGAGAGAAGAAAAAGAAGCCTTGGCAGAAAAAAGGGTTGTGTTTTTTTTTTTTTTTTTTTTTTGACGAAAGGCAGATCCTCTGTATCTGTGGGTAATGTCTTTCTAAGTTAGAAGATGTAAGCCTCCCTTGAGAGGGTTATGTTTTTCTCCACCCTTTTCCAAACATGCCTCAGCATACCTCTCCCTCCTCCCCTCCAGACACAAACACAGAGCGGTTTGGAGAATCGGGAAGACTCTTTGAATGGAGGCCTAGGTTCTAACTCCACATCCCCTGTACAGGTTTTTCCATTGTGTTCTTTATAAAATGCTTCCTCAAAAAACAAACAAACAAACAAACAAACAGGTTATTGTAGTGAATATGTGTGGATGGCTCTAATCTTTGTTTAAAGATATTCATTCACTTACTTATTTATTCAAAAAATATATTTTGGGAACTTTGCATACACCAAACACTTTACAACAGTGAGTGAACAAGTCAAAGTTCCTTCCCTTGTGCACTTAGATTCCAATGAAAGAGAGAGACAAACACAAGTGAACACATTCAAAATGTGTGTTAAAAGAATTACAGATTATGCCAAATGTTACTAAAGAAGTGAACCAAGGACTGGGATAGCTAATAGGGTGTTTGGGAAGTGGGGAGAGGGGAACGGGCTGCTTTCGATAGGAAAGTTAAAGAAAGGTCTCAGGCATTTAAGCTGAGCCTACCTCAAAGGATGAGTAGAAGGAGCCTTGTGAAGAATAAGGGTATATGGAAAGCATTCCTGGCAAAGGGCATGGCATGTGCAAAGGCTCTGAGGCAGATACAAGTTTGGAATTTCCAGGAGTTGAAAGAAGATGATATAGTTACGACATAATAGCATGTTTCAAAGTGTGTTTGGCGCTGTAGCAAGGATTAGGTCACGGAGGCCATTATAGGCAATGGTAGGGAATTTTGTTAATTTTGTGCACAGTGAAGAGCAATTAGAAATCTTAAGCAGGCAGTGATGTAAGCTGATGCATGTTTAAACAGGTCATGCTTGTGTTTATTTGGAGAATGGATTTGAGAAGGGCATGACTGGAAATGGGAAGACCAGTTTGCAGGCTGTTGCAGTATTGTAGGTGAGGGTTGTTGGAGACCTGGACTAAGGTGGTAGAAGTAAAATATATTTGAAAATACAGTAGAATGAATTTTCAAATATATTGGACATGGGGGGGCTCCTGGCTTGAGTAACAGAGTGAATGGAATGCCATTCCAATGAGATGTAGAAGATAGAGATGAGGAAGAGAGAATTTTTATGAAGGGATTGGGAGTTACTTTTGTGTGTCAAAGTTTCAGATGTCTGGGAATTATCCAAGTGGAGCTGTCAAACTGGAAATTGAATGTGTATATAAGCCTGGAGTTCAAGGGACAGACCTGGGCCAAAGACATAAATATGGAAATCATTAGCATACTTATGGTACTTAAAGCCAAATGATTTGTGCTACACCTGGAGGATACATGTAGAGCAAGAAGACAGCCCAAGATGAAGTTCCCTGGGGAACTGCCACATTGAGATGTCAGGTAGAGGGGGAGCAGGACCCATGGAAACAGAAAAAGAGTGGTCCATAAGGGAGGGAGATACCAGAAATGGGAGGGTAGGCTGCCGTTCAGAGAGCAGAGTGTCAGAGCAGGAGGGAGACAGCAACTGTGTCCAATGATGCTGAGGGTTTGCATGTGACAAGAACAGAGAAGTATTTTTTGGAAATCACTGAGAACCTTGATAAGGTGGAGGTACATGTAGGTCATACAGTAGATTGCAATGGGTTAAGGAGTGAATGTAACAGGAGGGAGAGCAGGCAGCATTTTATGTAGACAACTCTTTCAAGAAATTCAATTATGATGGGGAACAGATAAATGGGGCAGACGCTGGCAGGGACTACGTGGAGTATGGAAGTATTGCATGTGTGCGTGTGTGTGTGTGTGTGTGTGTGTGTGTGTGTGTGAGATGAGTGATCCTAAAACATGTTTGCATGCCGAGGAGAATAAGTAAGCAGGTTGAAAGAGACAGATGATACACAAGAGAGAGAGCAGGTAACTGGAAGACCAAAGTTGTTGAGAAGATCAGTAAAGAGGCAAGAGTGGAGAGCAGGTGTCACTGACAGGAAGATGATGTTCCCACCCGATGGCTACTATTCTTCAATGAATTATGGAGAAAAGTCATCAACTGAGAGTCATCAACTAACTTCTCTCGGAAGAAAGAGAAGAGGAAAGGAAGTTCTTGTTTCAGGGAAATTGTGGTGAGACTATCAAAGAATCATAGCATTTCCAGGGAGTACTGGATGAAAATTTCAGGTGTGAGTGAATAAATTTAAAGTGAAACTGGTTTTACTCCAGGGGTGTGGTTTGTCTTCAGTAGTGGCCAGGCATTTAGTGGGATGTAGGAAAGGAGGATGTTGGAGGTTGTCCAAACTTTCAGCTTTGCTGGGAGAGTAAAATGTGGAGACATAAGGGAAGGGTTGGCAGAAGTTTTTGCAAGGTAGTGATTGAAATGAAGGACCAAGGAATCTGGGCTGAGCAAGAGGGGGCAGATAGTAGGGATCACGTGGGCTTGTCAGTGTGGTGGATCTGGCTGGGCTGATGGCTTGTTGCACTGGGCTGTATCTGAATAAGGGTAGTGGTCAAAGAGAAGGAAGTTTGAGATTTTAGACATGGGGCAGTTTGGGGAGAAAACAGGCATGGGAAGGAAATGAATGGGTGAACTGCAGTGAAAGGAAAGCTTGCTACAGATGAAGAGTTTAAAGCAGTCAGGATGTTGCATGATTTGCTGACGAATATGTTGAAGTTATCAGGAAACATGAAGAGGTTGAGGTTGAGACCTACGAGCCAGGAGCAGACTCTTCAGTGGACTAGAAGGAGTGACCAGAAAGTTGACAGGTAATGGTAGGAGGAGGGGTGGTAAGTAGTATCTGGATGGCATATACCTCAAAGGACTAGGAGGGTATGTACCTGTGTGAATGTACATAGATACGTATACACATGTGTGTACACAGAGAAAGGGAAATGGTCTGGAAATTGTGATAGAACAAGCAATAATTTTAAACCATCCCTGTCCCTGAAGTACAGGAGGCATGAGAGGGAAAGAACAACAACAAACTTCCTCTAGAGACAGCTAAGGCAAAGCTGATTATCTAAAGAAAGAATCTAAGTAAGAATGATCCATATTTGCCTTTTTAATGCCAGTGAAAGAAAGAAAATAATCAGAACAATTTTGATAGCAACATAAGCAAAGCGAAGGAGAGTCACAACAGCAAATATTGGCCGTGCACATACAAATGGTCTTCACTGGGGAGGGCATTCAGGCCAAAGCTGCTAACCTATCTGCTTCCCTCCGGGGTGGAGAGCACTTACAAGGTTCTCAGAACCTGGTGCCACTAGACATTTGAATTAGATGACTAACTTCCCTTTATCTGATCCATGCTTACCAAGCAAACAACTTACTGTAATTAGGCTTCCTAGGGACTTGTCAACAAGGAGAAGATGTGTAGGGCAGAGGCTTCCAGGTGTCATTTCAGAGGCTGTTAAAATTCTTCTAGTGAAATGTCTCTTGTGAGTGTGTCTATGTGGGCCAAATTGGTCAACGCAGGGAGGCAGACAAGTTCAGATCTACAGAACTTCAGTCTGAAATGTCCAACTTTATTAAGTTTGTATATGCTTGTCCTGGAAAAATCCTTGCCTTATTCTGCACCTTTCTTTTAAACTTCAGTTGGGATTATATCATCCACTGGTATTAAAGAGGCAAGTAAGGATCATTCATTCAGGCCCACAGTAGATTACGTGCATTCTGCGTCTTACGCAATACACACAGAGAATCAACTATGATCACCAACAGTCTTAGTGAGACAAAATTTTATACGCCAAATACTTTCACTCTTTATCTTATGGCAAAATTTCTGCTGTTTAATTCTTATACAAGTACAATGAGTAAACAAATATGGAGAAAAAGGGCAGATCTGTATTAGTTTGGGATTAAGGGCACTTCAGGCCATTATTAGAGTTTGTGTCTGCATTTTACTGGAAGGTTTAAAAAATACCTAGCCAATGGCTTCATAATTACTATAAAAAATAGAGAAGGAATAAAAAAAAGTTAGTGGAGTATAAGAATACTTTACATTATGAAAATCTTTGGTTGGAGAAAGGACTGGCCATCTTTCTGCTCTTATCATCGAGAAGCTTTTGGTTTCTAAATAGTCAAGGAAATGTTACCTTGCAGTATTTTAAACAGAGTAAATAATGACCATCCAGAGGATGAGACTATAGGTTTCCTTCTTAGATGTGATCTTTTGATATGCCCTTTTGTGACTTCTCTTTATTAATAAGCCACTATGATAATCATTTTTTAAGACTTCATCATACATTTTCTGTCAAAGGGTAGAAAAAATTCTTGTGGGTTCTAGATTAATGAAACCATGGTATAAAGTTGGCATAGATGCTCAGGTTGTGGGGGTGGTGTGTGTGTGTGTATGTAAGAGAGAGAGAGATTGAGAGAGAGGCTATAAACATTTTTGTTGTCGTGGAGTGTTCCCCTTGCAAAATAGGACTCAGAAGAGTTATCAGATCACAAAAACAGGACATACACATTTATTCCAAAAATATTTATTGAGCATCATTTGGTGAACAAGACACTGTACCAATATTGGGCATACCACAATACAGAAAACAGACTTTCGAAAACCCTGCCCTCTTAGGAACTTTCATTCTGGTGGATGGCACCTGGTTTCCACCCCAAGACATCAATGAGTGGTTATTCTACCTTTACTGGAATTTCCCAATACAGTGCTGTGAGACACATGGGAGTTGAAAGTTCTTTGCTTTTTTGGGTCAAACACAACCTAGCTGTGTACTTTGTCTTTCTAGTTGACTTAAATGGAAGAGGAAGTGACTTTAAGGTTTATAGGATAATAAAACCTGTGGCCAACTAGCAGAAGGAGACGATGGTGTTATTTACTATAGCAAAGGAAGCATATCTGGAGAGTGGCGTGATTAGATCTATCAAGGTAGCATGCGAGTAAACAATGCAGCCACCAAATATGATTGAATCCTTCCCTGGGTGGCGATAACATTGTCTTCTGTTCTGTTAAACTCACCATTTCATTTTCTGAGTAAACAAGTCTATTCTCTCTCTTTCACTGGAAGACAAACTCTCAAACACTCATGGACACTATCTTTCTGTCCCTGTTTCTCTGTCTCTGTCACTCTCTTTCTCTTACTATAATTAATAATCATTTTTTTAAGATTTCATCATACCTTTTCCATCAAAAGGGTAGAAAAAGCCCTGTGGGTTCTTGATAAATAAAACCATGGTCTAAATCTTCTAGTATAGGTGCTGGGAACGGGGTGTGTGTGTGTGTGTGAGTGAGAGAGATTGAGAGAGAGGAAATAAACATTTTGGGGGTGAAATGCAACCTCTCTCTCTCTCTCTCTCTCTCTCTCTTTCTGCTCCAAGCTAGCTACTTCAGTGATTCATCTCAAAGCTGCTATCTGGAAACAAAGCCCATTTTTTCTCCTTCTTATCAATCACCTTAAACTTCTCTTTGAAGTAAAATCAGAAAGTTCACTGGAGTCATTTTCCTGGTTGCTGAAAATCCCATCACTTTCATTTTAACACCAGGATTCTCAAGCTGACAGCTTTGCTACCAGTGTAACGCGGGGACTGTGTTCCTCCTTTCTTCTTTGCTCACTTGGTGCAGGAAACGCATTAGGCAATACGGCATATTACAGCCACACTTGTCTCATTGGCATCGTTTATAGATTCTGCGTCAACACACAAGATCCTCTATGATAATGAAGAGGGTAATTAGTCTATAATTAGAAGTTAATAACAAATCTATAAAAGAAATTTTAGAATATTGACAAAGGCTTTTCTTTAAGTGACATTTCTATGCATAGTTAATTAATTGCTGATCTAAATTGGGTCACTGAAAATGTATTCTGATCTCTAGTTACTTCTCACCTAGAAACATTTTTTAAAAAAAATTTAGACTGCATCTCCAGGTGTTCCCAGTGCAGTTGAGCTGTACTGTCGTGGAAGAAAGGACATACAGGATAGAGTTAATACAGTTGCTAACAAGTGACCATGACGTAACTGATGAACCACTGGGACCCACTTTGTGAGTTGTAGGACATACTCACTCACCCTTCCTCAAAAGCCATTTCCACCCCAATTCCTTAGGAAAGTCAGTGAACTGGAAACAAGTCAGATTCTACTGCATAAATGTGAATTGTGATGTGTAACACACAAGATTAACAACCAGGAAGCAAGCCCCAATCCTTTTTTACTAAGTATATTCATATAAATAAATAATATCAGATGATATATATGTGTGTGTGTGTGTGTGTGTGTACACACACATATACAAGACTGTGCTAAAGCTTAATGCATGGGCATCTAATGAAATTTTAATAGAAAAGAATGTAAGAATTGCTATGGAATTACACTGGTATTATATTCACTAACACCAAGTGCATTAGTTATGGTACACGCTATTACCATTACTGGCTAAACAGGGGTGCTCACACCTGAGCAGGTTTCATAGAGGCTTTCTATCAAGTAGGAATAAAAAGTGAAATGCTTCCTGAGGCTCTGACTAGAAAGAAAGATAATAGTGTCAGGGATTGTGAATTAAGCTCGAAGCGATGTTCATTTCCTGCATTATGTTCCAGCTCGAATAATACAGCCGTGGGCAAGTATGTCAGATGATTTTATTCCATAGCCTGAGCAGTTGATGAAGAAGGGTCATCCATATAAGTTAGACTGTGGGTGTCAGCCCCTGATTCAGACAGAGCTCCATCCACCCACAGGCTGCCTGTCCCTCCCTGACAGCAGTGGGAAGCCATTGGGATGCTCTATCATGGTTTTCATGCTTCTAAACAAAAGGGTCTAGGAATAGTCCACACCCAACCCTGAGCGGATGCTCCAGAATTGTTCTGTAGTACTGGCGCTAATGTTCTGCCATCCCACCCCCGCACCTGCAATCCTTCAATGTTCCCAGGGAAAAGATAAGCTGTTTCCCTGACTTTCACATGCCCCTAGAACTTGAGGTTTCTGGCATTGTATGATATTGTTATATACCCATTTTAAGTATGGGTTGAGCATCTGTAATCCAAAATGCTCCAAAAATCTGAAACTTTTTGAGTGCTAATATAATGCCACAAGTGGAAAATTCCACACCTGACCTCATGTGAGGAGTCACAGTCAAAACTATTTTATTGAGGCTTGGCATGATGGCTCATGCCTGTACTCCCAGAACTTTGGGAGGCCAAGGTGGGAAGACTGCTTGAGGCCAGGAGTTCCATACCAGCCTGGGTAACATAGTGAGACTCTGTCTCTACCAAAAAAACAAACAAACAAACAACAACAACAACAACAAAACCCCAAAAATCAAAACTGTTGCATGCACAAAATTACTAAAAATGTATAAAATTACCTTCAGGTTATGTATATGAGGTGCATGTGAAACATAAATGAATTTTGTGTTTACACATGGTTCCCATCCCCAAGATATCTCATTAGATATACACAAATATTCCCAAATCCAAAAATGTCCAAAATTCAAAGCACTTTTGGTCCCAAGCACTTCAGATAAAGGATACTCAATTTGTATGAAGAACATGAACTTGGAAAGATTTAGTAACCTACAACAGCAAGTAAATGGCAAAGTTGGGAGGCAAATTCAGGGTGACCTCAATATCCACACATTAATTACTACCTTATGTTTCCACCTGTATTCCTGAAACTGTGGCCTAGACCACTAGTTTTCAGGTCTGACTGCACATCAGAAACCCCAAGAAGCTTATTAAAAGTACAGACTCCTGAAAATTCTTCCCTCAGACATTTTGCTTTAGTAGATCTGATATATTTTTAAGTTCCCCCAGGTGATTCTGATAAATACTCAAGCTCAAGAACTGCATCGATGCAACAGACTAGAAACTTAAATTGAGGTTTGCTCATTATTTTTTCCAACAAATATTTGTTGAATGTTTACTATATACCAGGTATAATTCTAGGTGCTTGGGGTACAGCAGGAAATAAAATAAATAACTCCCCTGCTCTCATGAAACTTATAATCACTTGGAGGAGCCATACAATGAAAAAAAAAATATATATATATGCTCCATCAAGCAGTGACAAATGCTATGTTGAAAAATTAAGTGTGGGGAATAGTGAGTGGTGAGGCAGTGGGCATGAAATTTCAGGTGGGGTGATCAGCAAAAGCTCCCCTGATGTTGTAATATTTGAGCAAAAGCCTGAATAAAGTGAGGGAACAGCTCATAGGGTCTGGGCAGGTGTCCAGAGAGAACCTCAAGGGCAAAGGTCCTGGAGTGAGAGCACACTGGGTATTACAGTCGATATTAACAATATGGACACAATCAGGTGAGTGAGACTGAGGAAATGATCAGAGATGAATCTGGAGGGGGAAGGAATGTCCTCTCTGATGCCAGAAAGCAGCAGATTTATGGACAGATTCCCAAGAGGTTGCTACAAAAAACACATCTTCAAGGGAAACAATACAACTCTCACTTTTTTCCCTCCAGCTGTTGTGGTAACTATAAAGTGACAACACAATTTGCCCTTATTCTGGACGTAGGTAACCTCAGAGGTGGAATTCTGGACCACACAGGCTCATCTCCACTTGTTTGTGCAGCAAGAGGGAATTAGCTCAGTGCCGACAAAGAACTGCTCTTTGGAATCGTAGGTTAAGTTCATTGTCCACCTAAAAATCCGAGGGTGCTTGAAATACCATTTGGTTCTAGGTAGTGCTGAGACTCTTCAAGTCTTCTGCACAGCCATGAGAGAACATTAGCAGAGCAGTTCACAAACAGATCCTGGGGGATGCCCCTGCTTCCTCGTGGTGGACCCTGAGCCCACATGTGCCAGTCAGCGAGGACTCACCGAGTGACAGGTTAGTACTTGTACGTGGCGTCTCCGTGGGAGTATCGGTAGTGAGCTTGGGGTTTTAAATTTCCACTCAAATTCTCTCAGATGCATCCAGGGCTTTAGCTACCACCAGGGGTGGGGAACTTGTGGCCTCAAGGCCACATGTGACCCTCCAGATCCCCAAGTGTGGCCCCTCGACAGAATCCGAACTTCCCAGAACAAATCCCTTTATTAGAAGGATTTGTTCTGTAACATTTGGATTCAGTCAAAAGGCCGCACTCAGGGATCCAGAAGGCCACACGTGCTCCAAGGTAGTTTACCACATATTGCTGGAACGATTTTGTAAAGTGTGCTTCCTCAAAGCATTACAGGTTGCCACCAGAGATACACAGATTATTTTCATCCATGTTAACTCAAGGCTGTGGCAGGTACAGAGGCAGCTCCTCTGAGGTCCTCTCAGAATAAGAGAAGGATCAGGAAAAAGTCAGTCCGTAAGAGAAGGAAGAGCACGGGTGAGGGAGTGCACACTTACTCACAGAGGTGCCGCACCCTCACGCGGTTTATAATCTATGCTGCTGAGGAGACGCTGCAGATCAGGATGGCTAACACGCTGTCCTGGGACTAACTTGGAATTCCAGAAGAAGTGAACCTAAGTAATAACATTGCCCTCTGCCTGCTTGAAGAGGCAATGCTGTGGTAGCTACAGGATGGTGGAATTCACGGAAACTAGAAAAAGGGAAGAGGAGAGGAAGAGTAGGTCACTGTGTCCCCAGTCCTGTCCTGAGAAGAGCAGTCCAGCAAGCTAGCATGAGTGTGCACTTACTCTGTACCCACCTACGAGGGAAACGGCTGTGTCCAGCCTGCGAATCTTGAAAAGACTTAAAAACCATCCGGCTCCCTTGACTGGCTATAAGCCAGCTGTGCCACAGCCCCATAGGAGCTGGGCGTCCCTGCAGAAGGGAATGTACTGAGCAGCTCAACGAGATAGTCTAGAATTCCTGAGAGTTTTATTGTTTTAATGGTTGAATTTATACTTTCTCATTGTGAATCAGTCACTCGTTTGATTAGCAGGAGTCAATCTCAAGAGCCTTGAAAGTCTGACTGATAAAATTGAGCTTCGGTATCACAAGGCGATGATTTCATCAAAGGGCAGCTGGTCTGTTTCTTTAACATCTTCCCTCCCAACTTAACCTGAGTCAATAGATATTATCTATTACCTACCCCAAAGAACTTTTAGACTCAATTATATAAGTGTGTGTATATACATATATGTATAAAAAGATAGATGGATAGGTAGATGGAGATAATGTGTTCATAAAAGTGACCTGTCTGGCACATGTGGGCTCAGGGCCTGCCACCCTTACTTCCCTCTGATACAGTCAGGGCAAGAACAATCAGCTGATTCCTTGATCACCCATAGATATTATCCAAGGCATAATAAGCACATAACATACTCACAAGGGTAGACATACTTTTGCAATATTTGTGTCTGCATGTAATTAAAAATCAGAGCTCCTTTTTGGGAAGAGACTTCAAGAGAACATCTGTGCTAGCTCTAGGCCTGAAGCAGGTAAGGGACAGAGCTGGAATAATCTTTAGGATCATCTGGTTTCCTATCATGGGTTTACCTGTGAGGAAACCAAGGTCCCCAGCCGGCAAATGACTTGCCCATTTCACACAATTAGCTAGTAGCAAAATTGGTATTAGACTCCAGTTCTCTGGTAATCTGGTTAAGAATCCTTTCTATTACTGCTGTGATACTAGTGCTCCATACCATTCACTTTTATTGATAAACCCAGTGGGTAAATGGACTTGTCCAGAAAGTTATGTGCCGTTTTATTACTCTCAGTTATAGAATCTGAAAGTCAGCTGTAGTACAGATTCTATACACCAAACAACAAAGATTAATAAAGACACTTGAGAGAAAGAAAATGGCCACTTCTATTTTTATCTTTATTTCAATCTTACTTTCTATTTTGCTGTTGATTTCTTCACCATTTTTTCTTCTTTAATAATAAGCTCACTTGTCAATTCTATCTTTTGGACAAGTTGTTTCTGCCATCTCTGATTTTATAACTTCTCTCAAATGTTTATTACCCTTTAGTACAGAATTATTTGTCCCCAGATTCTTTTGGTTGTGCATCTAAGCACTTGGGTTATTTTAATGACTTTGCCTCTCAGTAAGTTTGTTTGGATTTATGTCAGCAGCATCTCTTTCCCAATTAAACTAAGTCACCCCAAGGTTTCTAAGACCATAAAATCAAACTCATTGATGACTTCAATTCTTAGGAGTCAATCTTATTGCATACAGAGTCTTAGCTCAGTAAAATGTTCTTAGTACAAAGGGAAAGCATAAAGTGGTCATTGCACTGGATATCATTGTGATGGGTTATTATTAGCCACCGAGAGAAGTGCAATTGCAAAAGTTTGTTTGGAGTTCTGCCATCACTACTCTGCCTTAGACAAGCAACTGATTTAGTTGGGATCAAAATATCCAGTATATGGCAGGCACACTGAGTTGCCCCACAAGTAACTGAAAATAAGAATGTGCCTTGAGTGGTTAACAATAAAATCAACACTTAATGAATGAGGACAAAGATATAGGAAATCAGTAGGAAGATGCAGGGTGATTTCCAGGATGGAGAAAGTATTCTTATTGATAGTATTAACACATCTGAACAGTGAATGAGTCAAAGTCACGGGGATTTGTTTAACCATCAATGTGCAGGAAGGGGAATGCTCAAAGATGGCAGTGCCTAGGAAGAAAGGCAGGAGTGCCTCAGTGAGTAAATGTCAAGTATGATAAACAATATCCTGAGACAAGTGAAAATCCCCAAATAGCAGAGAATTCTACCAATTTTCTCATCTAAAAACTGAAGATTAAAAGTATCAACTTCATAAATCAGTTGTACAGTTTAAATAAGGTCTTGTATTAAATGAAAACAAGATCACACAATCTGAATAATGGGAGACTGGGTATAAACCCATTTTCTCATCTTTAAAATAGAGATTAAAAGTATAAACTTCATAAAGCTGTTGTACATGAGTCTTTAATAAGATCCAGTATTAAAATGAGAATAAAACCACATGATCTGAATAATGGGATACCGGATATAGGTTCACTCTCTATGTCAGAACTTTTCCGTAAGTCAGTTGCATACCTATGTTATGATTTTTGCTATTGTAATGTATACCTGTACTAGTATTTTACTTAATATTCATCTTGAAAACAACTCACTTCTTTTACTAAAATAGATTTAGATGAAAATAAAATAGTATTGCTCACATATATATAAATCTACATCACTTTTATAAATAGAATATAACTATAAAATTAAATATCATAAAAATTTTCCCCTCCAGTTTACCTGGAGGCCATCTGCATTCTAGGGGAGTGAAAAGATTCTAGAACCTTCCTTGATACTCAAGGTGGGGCTCTTGGACCAGATCAATATCATCTGGAAGCTTGTTAGAAATATAAATCCTCAGCCCACCCCACACCTACCAAATCATAATGTGCTTAAAGTCCTCAGGTAATGCACAAGCTTTGTTCCAAAAAATCACCTTTCCTCCTCCTAGAGCCAACCCCTTTCCACATAGACCCCTTCAAATTTAACCCCTACTTCTCCCCTCCTTTATCCCTGATATATATCTTTCCTTCAGTCCTTTTGCTTTATATAAGCTGACATATTGTATTCATAATTTAAGTGCAGAGTGATTTAAATCTTAACCTGGGTCACTTATGAACACATGGATTTTATCTCCTGCAATTATCCTGCATACCAAGAGTGCTGTGCACATTACATTTGGGAAAATAGGGCTGAAGGGCCTTACTTCTGTGTCCTGTTCATGCCTCCAGCCATTTATAGGTTCTTGGTGTCGGTCACAAGTGCCAAGACTAGAAGTATTAAATCCGTAAGTACCAAGGAACGTTTATTATATTCCCATTGGCAGGGCTATTCCTGTGCCAGAAGAGAGCCTCTCAAGCTTTTTTTAGTTGATAAACTTCTCTTATGTTTACTCTTTTATTTTGGTTCTTTGCTCATCAAGAAATCTCAACTAGCAATTTGGTGGAAAATAATGTAGCAGTCATGCTACCTGCATGGCCAGAATATATAAATGCCTTTAAACTAATAAAATTGATATCCAGGTTTGCATAGTAATCTCTGGGAGCTCATTAATATATACCTAGGGACTTAGATATACTCAAAATTTGTTGCCAAATGACATTTTTGAGCTTTCACTGCTGCATGTTTCACTGTGGACCATAGTAAATGAACCAGGAAAATTCTATCTGGTAAAACCTGCTCTAGAAAGATTGGCAGCCAACCTCCCTTGCTGCCACCCTGAACCCAAATGTGCTTTTCTTACAAATATAAACGCCAAACTGAGCTGGTTCTAAGATATGCCTAGTGAAAATAATAAATAATTCATCAGCTCACAGTCTCACATAGAAGTATTAACCTTCCTAAATTTTCAGTGTCTAGCCAACCCTAAGGTGCTTTGAGGCTTCAACTCACCACGGGACAGACTATCTGAAAATCTTATGCCAGTTCATCTCAATTAAAGCACGTAAAGCAATAGGTCTTCATTAATTCCTGACTCCTAAGTAAGCTTCCTCTATTGGGTGATGAATTCTGGGAGCTGGCAGATCTTAGAAATCTATCTGGGCTGCACCTGTGATAGACAGATACTAAAGAATGTAAATTAGGGTAGAAAAAGACTTTGAAGTCAAGAATCAGAGAATCGGAGAACTTGAGAACCAGGAAGTACTCTAGAGATCAGCCATCCTAACACTTTGGAAAACTGAGGTACAGAGAGCTGAGAATATGGGCCAAGGTCACAGAGCTGGTAATTAAGTAGCGCAGGTGGAATTACAATCAGGCCTGATGACAGCACTTTTACTAGAGCGCATTCTTCATCACAGAAGTGCTTTGGACTGATTGCTATTTAATAAAGCAGGGGTGGTAGTGAAACCGAGCAAGAAAGAGAGAAAGGTAAGATTTCTAAACTTGGTTTCCCCTGGAAAAGTCTTCGGGGATCGTCCTCACTTTGATAGATAATGTATTCCTCCAGCAGTACTCACAGCCTCTCTTTTCCTTTCTCAGCTGCATGTGGTTCAGCTGAAGGCTTGGGACTTTTCTGCCATAACCGTGGAACTATTTCCTAATCACCATTCTGCATTCCTTTTGCATTTATCAAGTAGTTCCACCCTGCACTGTCTGCTTGAGACTCACTGAACTCTTTATCAGCATTTAACCTTACTTGCCACCTACTTCTTACCGTGTCTGGCTGCACCAGCCCAGTGTTTCTTTTTTTTTTTTTTTTATTTTTTGAGACAGAGTATCGCTCTGTTGCCTGGGCTAGAGTGCCATGGCATCAGCCTAGCTCACAGCAACCTCAAACTCCTGGGCTCAAGCAATCCTTCTGCCTCAGCCTCCACAGTAGTTGGAACTACAGGCGTGTGCCACCATGCCCGCCACCATGCCCGGCTAATATTTTCTCTATATATTTTTAGTTGTCCAGCTAATTTCTTTCTATTTTTAGTAGAGATGGGGGCTCACTCTTGCTCAGGCTGGTCTTGAATTCCTGAGCTCAAACGATCCACCAGCCTTGGTCTCCCAGAGTGCCAGGATTACAGGCATGAGCCACCGCGCCAAGCCCAGCCCAGTGTTTCTTATGGCACTGTTCATAGTCCTCCGGTGCTCATGTTTCCCAGCCCATGCCATCCCTGTCCCCATCCCTGGTAGGGTGTGACTAGGAGCTCAGAAGACAGAAAGCACATAAATCAGAAAAAAATCCCTCTAGATGTCACATTCAAATCAGAATTTTCTCTAGGATTTTTTGTGTTGTAGGGAATAAAGAGTTCATTCTTTCTTCTTATTTTAAAAAAATGACCTACATTTTTTTAACATGACCTAAAATCAACCTTTGCAAGGCTTAGATGTATAGATATTAAAGACCAAAACCGAGTTTTCCCCGGGCACACACTATCCTAAATTCATTTCCATTTAAGGGATGAAAAAGGCAAAAAGAAAACATTAAATGCCCTAGACCACTTTAAATCTTCCTCCTTCTCAGAGGATTTAATGCTCTGAGTTCTGTGTCTAAATGTTACAGTCTTCAGTGTAATTCAGGAAATCTCAGACCGATTATGTTTAGCTTTTCCAACCTCAAATGACTCCCATTAGGGCTTCGTGGCCGAAATGCAGTAGATGAAGCCAACCCTCAGAATGGTTTCTATTCTACAAAACTCTTAATTTATACTTCATCAACTGAAAATAGATAATTTAACTTTTTCCAAAGTGATGGAGATATTTTTGAGTTTGAGGAAGAAAGATGCAATCATTGTGTTATCTCCCATAAAGACCTACCAAAACCCTACTGGTTAGTGTTGCCCAGTACATTAATGGGAAAGCCACATCTGGGAATATCGGATGTCACAGTCATTATGGCCATGGGCCCTCAAAAGGGATCTAATGGCACTGAAAACAGTTTGGAGAATGGCAAGGAAAAATGCCTAAGGAGAATAAAAATCAAGAAAGAGAGGGCATATTGAAGATAAAATAAAATAAAACAAAAACAAATCAATATTCCTGCCTAGAAAGACAAAGCTGGAAGCACTTGAAGTCTAAGACATTATGATGAGTATGCAAAGCACAAATATTTATTTGAAAAAATGTCTTATATGTCTGCTCACTCTAAGGCTCTATGTTGAATGCTGCAGAGGAAATAGAGATTAATAAGACACGATTCACATCATAGAGTTATTTGAATATTAGCATTTTAAGTTTAGAAAAATAAATGTCAGTAATGTGAGCAGAACATGGCACACATCTAAGAGATGTGAATATAAAGCATTAGAGTATTTCAGAGGAAGAATAATGGCAATTAGAAAGATCACGGAAGTCATAGTGGATGAAATTGTATCTCAAAGACTGAGTATAATTGGACATGCATATATTAGTGACAAGGGCATATAATACAGAGGTTCTACAAGGAATAAAGATACAACATCCGTGTATTAGCTAAGGTAAAGTTTGCCGGTATAATAGATAAATCCCCAAATCTCAGTAATTTAACCAGATATAAGTTTAATTCTTGCTCCTATAAAGTGAAAAATGGACATTCCTTTTTGTAGATGGCCATCTGACAAGCATTGATTGAAGGACCAAGTTTTTCCATCTCTTGGCTCCCCCATCTTTAACACCTCTGAGGTGGCTGTGCTTACCTATATTAAGCTGGAAAAGGAGAAAGAGAATACAGAGAAATGCTTAGGAAATGTTTGTGGACCAGGCCTGGAAGGGGTACGAATCACTTCTGTTTACATTCTATTAACTAGATCTTAGTCACATGTCCATGCCCAACTGCAAGGGATGCTGGATAATGTAGTCTAGTGAGAGAAGAAAAATGTGTACCCAGGAAGAAGAAAAAATGGGTTTGATGAATGAATAGGCAGTCTAACTCTTCCACAAGAAGGGAAGTCTATGTGGAGAAGTAATTCAATTTGGTTGAAATGGAGGATGGGAGATGAGAAATCATTTGAGATAAACCTATAGAAGTAGGTTGCAAACAGTTCTATTTTTGATTGATTGATTCTTTTATTCATTCATTCAACAAAATTTATTTAGCACCTGCTACATGGCAGATACCATACTAGATGTTAAGGATTCAATATGGAATGTGTTTAGTGGAGGAGACAGTTGTGAGAGCAAGCATTGTGAGCACTATAGCGGAGCTGTGTGCCTAATGCCATGTTGGGCACATACACAAAGGAGAGGCAGTAACTCTGCTGGGGAACTCCAGGATTGGAGCTGAAACAGAATGAGAGTCTTTTTATATGAGGAGAGTGGGCACCAGGGATATGACGAGAGCATTCCACGTAGAGGAAACATCACAGGCAAATGCACAGGTGTATGGGAGGACATGGTGAAGTCAAAGTCATAGGCAATATGGAATTTTTCACAGGATCCTACTTTATTAGAAATTTGGCCAAACCTGCAAGCCTAAGAATGTAAATTCAGAAGAAAAGGAAACAAACAAACAAACAAACCAAACCCCAGGAAATGCTACCTTTCATAGGGGATTATAAACTTAAAAAACTTTTTTCCCATTTTACTAGTGGCCCAAGCTAATGATATCCACACTTATCCATACTTACCATTGAGTTAAAGATAAAATCACAGTTGGGAAAATCACAATATGTCATTCAGAGAAGTAGAAAGGTTTCAGGGGTGGGGAATCTGTGGCCTTCTAGGTCCTTAATTGCAGCCTTTTGAATGAATCCAAATTTTATGAAACAAATTCTTTTATTAAAAGGGGTAGAGAAAGATGAAGCTTTTCTTGCCTCCTTTGGTGCTTAAAAAAGAACAATCTTGAAATCAGAAGGCCACAGTTTCCCCACCCCTGGTAGGGGTACATCTCTGGTTGTTTGCAATTGGTGGTTTGCACAGAATATATTGTTCAAGGTTGCAGCCACAGACGGGGGCTTTGAAGTCAGACTTGGGTTTGAATCATAATGCAGCCCTTGCTAGTTATGTAGCCTTGGGCAATTTTTCTGAGTATTAGTTTGCATTGTCTGTAAACATTGGACATTGATATTATATATTCCAATGTATCAGTTAGTCTTTGTTGCCCACAGTTTAGTGGCTTAAAAATGATTTCATAGCTTATGTCTCTATGAGTTGACAATTTGGGGTTTGGCTTAGCTAGATAGTTTTTAGCTGGCCTCACCTGAACTCATGTATGTGGCTGCCTTCAGCTGGAGGCTTAGCTGGGGACTAGTAGGTCTACAAAGGCCACATGTCTTGAGATTTGTGCTGGATATTTGTTGGGTGCTGGTTGTCGGGTAAGGTTATGGGGGCAAATGTTCCACATCTTTCTAGTGGGCTAGTTTTTGCTTATTCATATAGTACCAATATCAAGATTGCTGGGATCATCAAGATAGGGCATGCCCCAATGCTCACATGTTTTAAAAGCCTCTGTTTGTGTCCTATTATTAATATTATCCCACTGGCCAGCACAATTCCCATTGTCCCATTGGCAAAGCCCAGAGTCAGTGTGAGAGTTGGCTGCCCAAAGGCATGAATACAGAGAGAAAAAAACAAGCTGGGACTGTAACAAGCTACCACATCCAACCATAGAGCTGTTATGTAGATCAAATAACAATGTAATAATATGTTTATCAAATTTACTGACATGAAGTAAGCATTCAACAAATGGAAATGATGAGGAAGATAATGATGCATGAATCACTGCCAATGTGGCATATCTAATTTTCGTTTATAGTTGAGGACAGTGTCTTAGGGGGATAGGTGATCTGGCTCTAGTTTGGCTTTGCTAGTGTGTGATCTGAGGTAGGAAGCTGGGGCTAGAGAGACTAGGGGTTGTTTAGCCACAAAAATTACAAATGGACAACATTTCTTTAACTGCCTGTCTTAGTCCATTTGGACTGCTATAATGAAATGCCTTAAACTGTAATTTATAAACAACAGAAATGTATTGCTCACAGTTCTGGAAGCTGGATCATGTAATATCAATTTGCCAGCGGATTTGGTGTCTGGTGAGAATCGCTTTATAGATGGCACCTGTTTGCTGCGTCCTCACACTGAAGAAGGGGTGAAAAAGCACCCTTATTCTTCTTATAAGGGCACTAATCACATTCATGAGGTCATTGCCCTCTGACCTCATCACCTCCTACAGGCTCCACCTCTTAATATTATTGCACTGGGGACTAGGTTTCAACATAAAAACTTTGAGGGGGGTTGCAAATATTCGGACATAGCAGAGCCACCCCACTATAACTCTACCTCCACTGCTATTGTTACATCATATCCCACCTTCAGTACCATGGTCAATATCCTTCCCTTCTCCAACTCACCACTACCAGCTTTTTCTGCCCACCACCACTGTTCACATGACTTACCATAGAACCTCTCAGACCATGCTAGATTTCCTGGGAACTTTTTCTTTTCTTTTCTTTTCTTTTTTTTTTTTGAGACAGAGTCTCTCTCTGTTCCCTGGGCTAGAGTGAGTGCCGTGGCATCAGCCTAGCTCACAGCAACTTCAAACTCCTGGGCTCAAGCAATCCTTCTGTCTCAGTCTCCTGAGTAGCTGGGACTACAGGCATGTGCCACCATGCCCGGCTAATTTTTTTTTTCTATATATATTTTTAGTTGTCTGAATCATTTCTTTCTATTTTTAGTAGAGCAGGGTCTCACTCTTGCTCAGGCTGGTCTCTAACTCCTGACCTCGAGCGATCCTCCTGCCTCGGCCTCCCAGAGTGCTAGGATTAGCCACCACACCTGGCTTCCTGGGAACTTTTTCTTTCTGAATCTGTGACGAGATTTGTTAGAGTGTTTATAGATGCATGCAACTAAATAACCAACTGACATGGCTTAAATACTGAGGAATTATTACCTAATTTAACAACTCTGGGGGAAGTAGTTCCTGAGTTGATCGACAGATTCAGAGGTTTAATAAGTGATGTCAGGACTCAAAGATGGCATCTCTAAGGTTCTCTTTGGTTTCCCCTTGCTGTTATTGAAGATGGCAGCTGCATTACCAAACACCCCGCTCTCACAAGACACCTACAGGCAAGAGAGAAAAGGCATTTCCTACTCCCCTCTTTTGGCCCCTCATTCCTGTTTGTTTATTTATCAGAGAGGTAAACTTCTCTCAGAACCTCCTCCTTTATTTCTCGTTGACCAGAATGTGGCCACATGATCACCTCCAAACCAATCCGAGGCAAATGGGAATAAGATTATCTTTATCATGGTCGTATTAGATGTATCATTATTTACCTCCTAGAATTAGAAGAGTGTCCATATTTCCTGGTTATATTTTTGCAGAACATATTTTTTAAAATAACAATTTTTTATCTATATAGATCTGTATCTTTCATACAGATATAAAACAAACATGTGTCAAAGATTTTATTTAACTCATTAAGGAGGGAAAAAGAAAAGAAGTTACAACCAGTTCCAAAGAAAATCCAAAGAACAAACAAACATATAAGATTATCATGATTGCTGAAATGAATTTATTTAATCAATGTAAAACTAGCTTCTTCCACTCTGGGGGAAGAAAGTCAATTGAAACTCCATCAAATAGAATTTATTTGCATATTCACGATTAAGAAATATTAGTTTTACCACCAGTTTTCTACAAGTTGACATCTGTCTTTACAGGATTGTAACATAGCTCAAAGACAATGAAAGGCATAAATAACACTAAGTCAGATAACTTGGCATAGTAAGCTGTAAACAACAGACAGCTTTCAACTGAAGATACCTCATGGTCTTTTGGACCACTTAAAATTCTTTCAATTTTTCATTACAACATGAACAAAATCAGATTTTCTGAGCGAGAACTAGAAGGGAAATGGCTGCTGTATAAACAATCCACAGTGTCTGCCACAAACACATTGCTGAGAATCAGGAGAGAAATAAACATATCCTGATTTGCAGTGAGACTTTCACACCCCCTTACAGAGATCACTCTGGAGAAAAGTGTTAAATCAAGCAGTACTGGTTGAGGCAGGGAAATCCTGGTGATTTGCCCTGCAGGTAAGCTTGGCCCTGCAGTGGGCATGGCACAGCAGTGTGGTATCTTCACTCCTGAGGACTCGTTCTAATTGCACTGTAGGAATTGCAGCCAGAGGTACTTCTGCTGTGGAGGAACAGATTATGAGTGATTCTCTTTTGGAAGCTGCAGAATTAAATTTTTCTATTGTACATGACCATTCTTTGTTCTCATTCCCACCTTTTTCCTTGGCTGTTTCTGCATTTAGTATAAATTGAATTCCAAGGAAATTATACCAGAGATCACATACTATTCATTTCAGTCTGTTGACAAGCAATTTTGCTGTAGTACCCTGCTGGGGGATTTGATAGTGAGAGGGTATGGTGTGAAAATGTGGTATCTGGTATTCTTACAGCTTTTGTCCCCAATCTGGTGTTTATGGGCTGCTTTATTCCTATGTCTTGTACAGTTTGGGATACTATATTTTTGTACCTTAATTGGTTTCAAAATTAATAAACGAAATGTGTTTTTTTTTTCCTTTAAAGTTCCAAACCACATAGCGTGCTTGCCAGTACTGCTTGTGGCTCAGCAAGGCTGTCATGTGAAAGAAACCTAGTCACGTTTTTGCTAAACACTACACTGCACACACATACCCCTAATTTTTGTCTATGAGTAAATTGCTCCTTGAGAAAGAATTGCTCACATTTTAGAGCAATAGAAATTCTTTTGCATTGTTACATTGTAATTAGATCATGCCCATTGACCATTTCCAAGGTGAGGTCCAGTTCTACCTTTGAAAGCACTGTTTTCTCTAGGCCAGCGACTCCAAAATGTAAGTGTAGATCACAATCCCATGGATATCTTGTCAAAATACGGAAGGCTGGGCCCCACCACTGAAGTTTCTGATTGCGTAAGTCTGGATGGGCCCAAGAATTGGTATTTCTTTTTAAATAGATTTAGGGGGTACAAATTTTTTTTTGTTACATGGATGCACTGCACAGTGGAGAAGTCTAGGCTTTTAATGTACCCATCACCTGAATAGTGTACATTGTACCCAATAGGTTATTTTTCAACACACACTCTCCATACCCTCCCTCTTCTGAGTCTCGAGTGTCCTTTATGTCACCCTATATGACCAAGTATACCCATTGCTTAGCTCGCACTTATAAGTGAGAACATGTGGTATTTGGTATTTTGTTCCTGGATTACTTCAGTTAAGATAATGGCCTTCAGTTCCATCCAAGTTGCTACAAAAGACATTATTTCATTCTTTTTAATGGCTAAGTAGTACTCCATGGGGTATGTGTGTTGTGTGTGTGTGTGTGTGTGTATATCATGTACCTCATTTTCTTTATCTACTCATCAGTTGGTGGGCACTTAGGTTGGTTCCCTATCTTTGTAATTGTGAATTGTGCTATGATATATGTATGGATGCAGGTGTCTTTTTTAGAAAATGACTTTTCCTTTGTGTAAATCCCTAGTAGTGCGATTGCTGGATCGAATGGTAGATCTTTTAGTTCTTTGAGAAATCACTATAATGTTTTCCATAGAAGCTGTAATAATTGACAATCCCACCAACAGTTTATAAGTGTTCTGTTTTCACTGCATCTGTGTCAACATCTATTTTTTTATTTTTTTATTTTTTAGTAATGGACATTTGGACAGGGGTAAAGTGGTATCTCACTGTGGTTTTAATTTGCATTTCCCTAATGATTAGTGATTTAAGCATTTTTTCGTATGTGTGTTGACCATTTGTTTTTCTTTGTTTGGAAAATTTCTGTTTATGTCTTGTGCCCATTTTTTAATGGGGTTATTTGCTTTTTTTCTTGCTGATTTGTTTGAGCTCCTTATAGAGTCTAGATATTAGTTCTTTGTCAAATATATAGCTTGTAAATATTTTCCCCCATTCTGTGGGTTGTCTGTTTATTCTGTTGGTTATATCTTTTGTTGTGCAGAAGCTTTTTAATTTATGTCACATTTATTTATTTAGTTAGTTTGTTTATTTATTTATTTTTGTATTTGCTTTTGGGGTCTTAGTCATAAATTCTTTACCGAGGCCAATGTTGAAAATAGTTTTTACTAGGTTTTCTTCTAATATTTTTGTGGTGTCAGGTCTTACATTTAAGTCTTTAATCCATCTTGAGTTAATTTTTGTGTATGATGTGAGATAGGAATCCAGTTTCATTCTTCTGCTGAGGCTATCCAATTTTCCCAGCACAGGGGTGAGGAACCTGAAGACTTAAGGTCACATGTGGCCTTCTAGGTCCTTAAGTACAACCTTTTGACTGAATCCAAATTGTTTAGAACAAATCCTTTTATTTTTATTAATACATTTTTGTTCATCCTTTATATTTTTATTTTATTTTAAAAATGAATGTATTTAAAATACCAAAGAATAAAATAAATTACAATGAAATAATCCTCCCAGATTGACCTGCTTTGTCAAAGATCAGTTGGTTGTAGCTATTTGGTATTATTTCTGGGTTCTCTAATATGTTCCATTGCTCTATGTGTCTACTTTTATACCAGTGGATACTGTTTTTGGTTATCATTGCCTTGTAGTTTTTAATATAATTTGAATTCAGATAATGTGATGCCTCTAGATTTGTTTTTTTTTTTGCTGAGGATTGCTTTGGCTATTTTTGGCTATTAGCACTCTTTTTTGGCTCTATATGAATTTTAGATTTTTTTTCTAACTCTGTGAAAAATGAAATTGGGTTTTGGTAGGAATTGCATTGAATCTATAGATTACTTTGGGCAATATGGACATTTCAACAATACTGAAACCACAAAAGGGGGAAAAAAAGAAATATAAAGGATCAATGAAATGAAAATTTTGTTCTTTGAAAACATAAACAATATCAATAGACCACCAGCTAGACTAACCAAGAAAAGAAGAGAAAGGATTCAAATAGACTCAATCAGAAATAAAAAAAGAGACATTGCAAGTGTTACCACGAAAATACAAAAGATCATCTGAGACTACTGTGAACACCTGTATGCACACAAACTAGAAAATCTAGACTATATTGATGAATTTTTAGAAACACACAATGTCTCAAGCTTGAATCAGGAAGAAATAGGAATCCTGAATAGAACAATAATGAGTAGTGTGAATGAATCAGTAATAAAAAAATCTCCTGACAAAAAAAGCTCAGGACCAGACAGGTTCACAGCCAAATTCTATCAGACCTACAAAAAAAGAACTGGTATCTATCCTTCTGAAATTTTTCCATAACATCAAGAAGGAGGGAATCCTCCCTAACTCATTCTATGAAGCCAGTATCACCCTGATACCAAAGCCAGGAAAGGACACAACAAAAAAAGAAAAACACAGACCAATAAATATCCTTGATGAACATAGATGCAAAAATCTTCAACAAAATATTAGCAAACTGATTCCAGCAGCACATGAAAAAGATAATCCACCATGAGCAAATGGTTTCATCCCAGGGATGCAAAGCTGGTTCTCAACATTCAGAAATCAATAAATGTGATTTACCACATAAATAAAATTAAAAACAAAAACCATATGATCATATCAATAAATGCAAAGAAAAACATTTGACAAATCCAATATCCCTTTATGATAAAACCCTCAACAAACTAGGCATAGAAGGAACATGCCTGAAAATAATAAACGCCATATATGACAAACCCACAGCCAACATCATACTGAACTGGGAAAAGTTGAAAACATTCCCCCTAAGAACTGAAACAAGACAAGAGTACCCACTTTCACCACTTCTATTCAACATTGTACTGGAAATCCTAGCCAGAGCAATCAGACAAGAAAAAGAAATAAAGGATATCTAAATTGAAAAAGAAAAGTCAAACTCTCTCTGTTCACTGACAGTATGATATTATACCTAGAAAATACTAATAACTCCTCCAAAAGACTCTTAGAATTGATAAATGAATTCAGTAAAGTCTCAAGTTACAAGATCAACATACACAAATCAGTAGCATTTCTACACACTAATAACAACCAAGCTGAGAATCAAATCAAGAACTCAATCCCATTTACAATAGCTGCAAAGAAAAAAAAAGTATCTTGGAATATATTTAACCAAGGAGGTGAAAGATCTCTACAAGGAGAACTACAAAACGCTGATGAAAGAAATCATAAATGATGACACAAACAAATGGAAAAGCATCCCATGCTAATGGATTGGAAGAATTGGCATTTCTACCAAGTTTCCAGGTGATGCTGATGCTGCTGGTTTGGGGTCTAGAGTTTGAGAACCACTGCTCTAGGCCATGTGCCTTCAGGTCTAAGAAGATTCTCTCTATTCAAGAGGCAGCCACAAATCTGCATATGAGATGAAAAAGAAGTGACTTTATTATTATTAGGAAGTATTTTCTTGCCCTCCAAGGGAAGCTTATTTGTTCTTCCATTATCTTCATCCAGTGGAAATATTGATATGAGTAATCTAAAATGGCAGATCACTAAAAATCACCATATTGAAATCACTCTAGAGTTCCAGCTCATTGTCATTGCATGGTCTAGACAGGAAAAAGAATCTGAACTGAAGACCAATAGACTCATAAAACTGAGTGCTATTCTTAGCATGTATTGACCGTTTTGCTTTGGCCTGCAACTAACCACCTCCGTAACTTTCATCTGTAGATGAAGATTGTGAACAGTATCTATTGCTAAGATCCCTTTGAGCCCTAATCTTCTATGAATCTGGCCCTAACGAGACATTCAAAGGGTGTTCCTGGCCCAGCTGCTGGTGTGGACATCTAGGGCAAAGGGATCCAGCAGGAGGAGGGCCCAGTACCTATCTCAGAGGCCCCAGCTACAGTTTTGCCAAGTCTGACATCAGAGAATGAAGAGGAGAGCCAAGTAGAGTTTCAGGGGATTAAAGACTGCATGGCTGGGGTAGGATTGATCTGATTAGCACATGTTAACCTTGTCTCTTGATAGACTGCCACGGGGTTACTAATGATCTCCAACAGCCAGACATGTTTTTACATGCTCTCACACCTGTGTCCTCGGCACTATTTTAGCACCACATTTCCTCAACTGAAGGAAAAGTGCCATCTCCACCTTTCCAGTGGAAACTCTGGGGGCTTTCCTAGGAAGTGTTTGATCTGGGTAACTAACAAGTCTGCTGCTGCTTAACTTCAGATGTCTGAAAGGGTCACAGAAGAAAGGTAGAATGATTTATGTCTCACTGCAGAGTATTAGAGGCCCATGCAAAGCTTGTGGCAAGCAGACAGGAGAGCAGAGACCATCTGAAATGGACCTTATTGCTTCCCCTCATGGTCAGTTGCATACATCTGTATATCTGTCTCCTTTGCAAGACTCTGGGCTCTTTTGCTCTTAAGTGATGTGCTTCTTCCATCTGTACCTTATCATTGAGTTTGTCTATGATGACAATTTGTCTTCACTTCAACATAAAATAACAAGCTCACAGATTTTCAAAAATCCCTGCCTCTCTTTGCTGCCCCCCTTCTTTATAGATCTTTCTAAACAGAACCTGGAACAGAAGAGGTGCTTTATAAAGGTTTTCTGAGTGGATAAGTAAGTAGATAGCTGAATGCTGCTTTGTGTGTTGAGGTAAATACAAGGGCTATTTTGTTGGTTTGCTTGCTTTTCTCAGAAAATGCTTAGAAATCAATAAAGTTATTAATAAATAAGTAAATGATTTTTGTATGAAAACAGTGTTGTACTAAAGGCTCAGAAACTCTATGGCCTCAATAAAGAGCCATCGAATGGGTGGATGAATAATTTCTTCTGCAGAAGTTTCCATCAAAATAGGATTGGTTTGTGGCTTGCAAAACTAATATCTGAATTTCTAAGTCCTATTAACTTTCAATGTGTCCCAAATGTAAGTATTCAATTAAAAAAATAAGTAGACAACTTCTTCCATCTTGACTTTGTAAGCCATATGTTTATTTATTTCTCTTTATTGATCAATAATAACAATAATGATGACAGCTAACCTTGATTGGGCACTAACCCAGGCCCTATGCAAGCTTTTTTTTTTTTCATTTAATACTCAACAGCAATCTGAGATGTAGTTACTATAATTAACCTCAGAAAGATTGAAGAGTTTACTCAAGGGGATGTATCTGGCAATGGGTGGCCTTGGCAGGATTTGTGCCAAGGAAGCCTGACCCCTGTGCATGCTCCACATCACCACCCTATACCAGAGCATTGGTGAGGAGGAGCCTTTGCAGAAAGAGCTTGTGGTGGGCTGAATAATGAGCCCCTAACCTTGTGTGTGTTCTAATTCCTGAAGCCTCTGAATGTGTCATCTGACATGGCAAAAAGGACTTTGCAGTTGTGATTGATTTAAGGCTTTTCTGATGGGAAGATTGTACTAAATTATCAGAGAGGGTCTAATATAATCACAAGGGTCCTTATAAGAGGGAGGGAGGAGAGCCAGGGTTAGAGAAGGCCACATGATGACAGAAGCAGGGGGTCAGAGTCACGCGGGGCCATGAGCCAGGAAATTTGGGCAACCTCTAGAAGCTGCAAAAGATGAGGAAATTTCTTGTCTTCTGTCCTACCTGACCCATTTTGGACTTCTGACCTCCAGAACTGTAAGATAATAAATTCGTGCTGTTTCAAGCCACTAAGTGGTAATTTATTGCAAATATTTATTTTTGGTAATGTGTTACAGCAGCTATAGGACACTATTTCACAGCTGATGTAACCTGTTGATGGTCACTCTGCCCTTGGTGTGAAGATGCTCGCACAAGGCCCCGCATCTTCTGCTGTAAGTGCTTCGCAGACCTTACTCTAGAGAGAAGTACCCTGTTGGTTTTAAGGCTTCCCAAATTTGCCTGCTGCTTTATTTATCAGTACATAAATACGTGCCATTTCAGAAAGTAGATGCCATTCCCCAACATACTCACAGCAATCAAAATAGCAAACAGACTGAAAATTGCCATAATAGCTCTTATTCTTGTCCTCACTTTGACTTATAAAATGAAATGCTCAGATTGGTAAAAATCCCTGCTTCTCTCTGCTCCCTCCCTTCTCTCCAGACCTTTCTTTTCCCTCTTTACTAAGAAATTAAGCCCCTTAGCAGAAGATTTCCCTTCACTGACAAATATTGTGAGCATTATATTTTTTCTTTTTAATTGAGCATGTTCTTTCCCTTTTAATTATTTTACAACATATATTTGGTTAGAAACAAGAGTAAACTGGAAATGGCAAACATAAATGTGAGAAATGCAGACTATAAATTAATTTCTCCTCTAATTTAGAGGGCAAATGGTTGGACCCTCTTTAAGTATATCAAAATTATACAGTAGAGGAAGTGGGGTTGGTTTAATCTTTTTTTTTCCATTCATTCCTTTATTATGGCCGAAGTAATAATTAGAGCCTCTTAAAAAATGGGAAAGAAAATTCTAAGTAAATTTGCAGCATTCTACTCTATGTAATCAAGGGCTAATTAGTGCCAAGTATCCTTCTAAAACTTCAAAACAAATAGTACCCATGACTAAGTTTTAATATTCAAAGACTCAGGACACACATGTTTCACTTCTGGCTTTTCTTCTAGGATATCACTCCCATTTCAGGCCATTTTACTGAAGCAGAAAAAGGAGCCAAATTCCCTGTCTGGGAGATGCTGGCTCAGGGATGGCAATATGCTCCTGTCATTGAACTATGTCTACAAGAGCAGGAATTTGGACCTAGAGCTGATTGTAAACCATCCCCACTCCCTCCCAGAATCCCCAAACAGTGAGGAAGGAATATAGGGCTCCTGCTGAACAGAGAAATGGGATTTGAACTGGCTTAGAGGAGTATAGGACAGCATTCCTCAGCTCTCATCTGGCTTAAACCCAAAACAAACAAACAAAAAAAATAGATTTCGGGTTAGGAAACACTGCTACAGTGCTCTCTCTTTGCCAGTCATTTTAGCGCAGAGCCTCTGCCTTCACGATGCCTGCAGTTCGGTGTCTGGGGTAGGGGGAGATTTACAAAGATGAGATCATGAGAATTTACAGAGCTCACAGCCATGTTCTAAGTGGAAACCAATCAAATAGGAAAATGTTGAGTGGAGACTTTGTTATGGCTGGTCAGGATTTTAGAGGCCACTAGTGACTAGAATTATCAAAGCAAACTTGATGTAGAAAAGGAGGGTTTTGAGATGGGCCTTGGAAAATGAGGTAGGGTGTGCTGGATAGAAAGAAGTAAAGGCCTTTTAAACAGAGGATTCAACATTGGCTGGAGCATGAAGGCAGGAATGAGGGAAGCACACAATAAGGAGACATCATCTCTGGAACAGATAGATTTGGGGGAGCAACGGGATATACTTTATGAGTCACTAAAGTGGGTCAGGTTATGTATGACTCTTGCTCCATACTGAAGGCCAGCTTTATTATTCTGTTAGTTGAATTGCTCAGTGAAATTATCTCAATTCCATAAACATGCTTGTAAGAATATATATCAACAGAACTTAGTGTTTTGCGTTTAGTAGTATGTTTGTTTATCCTTTAAGGCTGCTCAGACCACAACAACTAAAGTTACACTGGGAAGTCAGACTCCAAATAAAAAGGACTGTGAGACTCTGAAGCTTCTTTCTACTACCACAAGACGGCATAGGGGTCTCAGAATTCCATAGAGCTCTTCCCTCTTAAGGTTTATAAAATGCAGACAGAGAATGTGTATTACACGGATTCGAAAACGTTTAAGCCATTTCGTAAGCTATATGTCTTCCCAGGGCAGTGACACTCTCTTGCAGACTCCAGTCAGCTCCTTTGAACCACTTAAGCTTGCTCCAAGGCATCCGGCCAGGCCTAAGTGAAGGCCTGGGGGTAACAGCTGGGTGATCTCCCCGCTCAATTAGGCATGACACAACTTTGAACAGAGAATCAGGAAGGGGCAGTGGCCCACAGAGTATGTCATTGTGGTTTAACATTTAAAAAGATAAGAAGGACATTAATATCTTCAGGATACTTATTATACATCCAGTGCTTTATGCATGCTATCATATTACTTCTCATGACCTGTAAATGCTAGGTATTATCGCTGTATTTTGGATGAAGAAACTAAAACAGAGAGTAAGATAACTTGCAAAGGCCTCCCAGCTACAAAGAAGAAAAGCCAGATACTCACAGAGACCACAATTACTATAAACCCCATCAAGAGCTGGTGTCTGACCTGAGCTACCTCCAAGCTAAAGTCTTTTTCCTCACTGGCCACCACCAAGTGACTTTCTGAGAACTTCCTAACACCTAGGAGCAGCTTGGGGCCTCTAGAACCATGGGGTCCTACTTCTTCTTTTCATGCATTTCCCTCCCAGTGGGAAGTTATATGTCTGTCTTCAGTACCACCCTGCCATGTCAATGTTTCCTCCTGTCCTCCAAGTTATGGAATGTGCCCCTGTTCATTGGCTCAAACCCTTGTCTTCGTTCTCCCCCCCTTATGGATGTGCCATATTTGGTAGAGGAACAATGTTTTGTGGAGAAGGGCTTTGTGGAGTTACCAGGGAAGCCCTGGTCCATCCACACCATGCTCTACCCAAAAATGTGGTTGTCTCTCATCCACGGTGAGAGCAAAGCTGGTTTGTTCCCCTTGGTATCTCTTGATAATAGTTTCACACATTGGTGCCCATTACAAATCTATCTGGTAAAAATAACACTTTCATAACACTATCAGATATTGGTATATACTAACAGGAAGGGTATAAATTTGGATAAGCAAGTGTAGGGAAAAAGAAACAGATTGGTGGGATGAGGAGCAGGCATAATATGGGGGCCTCAGTAGGAACAAGAAAATCTTCATGATTTCCTATCAAGCAAAGCTAAATAAGACTGAGTGTGCACGGAAGTGTGTCAGATACTCAGTTCCATTGACAAGCATGAGGTCTCATTTTCCTCTGCACTTGGCCTGTATAGACCTCAATGTCACCTAGAGCCCAAATGGAATCCTGCTGAAGACAGGAGAGAGAACACTTGGTGGACAGTCAAGTAGGCTGTCTCGACACACTGGCTATTCCTCTTTTGCATTTGCAACTTCCCGATTGATTTTTTTCCCTACTCTGAGCTCCACGAGCCTGAACCTATGGCCCACTTCATCCAGGCTCCCTGGAACTCATCTTCTCAATGGGTTTAGCCAGTGAAAGTCACCAGCAGGAATCTTAGGATGAGAGGACAGAGAAGTTGGGGCATTTCTTTCCTGATCCTTTCCTGTTCCACGTTGTGGTTCTGGTGGTGTTTCTACTTCTCTATTACTATAGCGATTGGCCCCTCCCGTAGGACCTTCCCTGGCTCGGCGTCAAACACTGTTTTCTTCCTTTGCCTCTTCATGTATTGGAGGAGCAATGACTTTCCACAATTGATAATCTCTGGGTGCCTCAACTCCCCTCACTGGTCACTTTAATTTGCCAACTGTTAATGCAATTAGTCCCTGCATGAAAACCTCTTCAACTAAACCTCTGTATAATACTGTTTCTTGAAAAAACCCTGACTGAAGCACAAGTAATTCCCTTTCTCAAAAAACTTCCCAGAACCTTCTAAAGAGAGAGGTTTCCCAGCAACCATGATTGTTTCATTTTTCAGTTTTGCTCCAGTATTACAGCCAGTTATGTTTTTAAATCTTAAGTTTGTTTGCTTGTTTTTCTTTTTTCTTTTTCATTTTTGCTCGTTTTTCTTTGTAAATGGGAAAATAACCTCACCTGCTCCACAGGAAAAAAATAAGGTAAAGTAGAACCTTTTAAAAAGTGTCATGAGTTTTGTTCCCTTGAAGGGTCAAATCAATGCCCCCTGACAATAATTTCCTGTGCCTCTCCACACCCCTGCTGTATGCACCTCTCTTGCCTTAAGGCAACATCTCTCAGACAGGGGTTTTCCTTGCTATATAACATCAGGGTCACAATGGGGTTCCACAGTGCTTGTTTTAGACCCTACAATGTCACTTTTATGGCTCCACAATACCCATGTTCCTAAATGTCCCAGACATCTTTACAGAATTTAACATAGGCATCTGCAATAAAATGTTATATAAGAGTTGGACTCTTACCTCAACCAGGCAACGGCCTGATTAAAAAGATCTTGTGCTAGCTCTGAAGGTCAGTATTTATGGCACTATATTATTTATAAATAATGTGAGAATTATTATAGCAATAAAAGTTGGCGTTCCAAAGAATGGGCATATTAGGGATGGCTAAATTATGATGACATTGAGATCATAGGTCACATCCGAAGCTTCATTGCAAACCAGTGGAAAATTACCACCCACTTGACTGCAAAGCTACAGGAAAATCTTGAAAGACATAAAGAACAGTGGGAAATGCCTAAGCACAGGAAGACTGAGGGGGACTAGGCTGATCTAAGGGGCAGGGAACATCTTATCTAGAGACTTGAGTCATTCAGGGTCCCTTCTCAGTCCCAAGCCTGGCAACATTGCTGCCTAACTTGAACCTGACGGATGGCCTCCCTGGTAGATGAGAGACTACCGTCGTTTGGGGTTCTGCTACAGTCAGGATTCCAGAATCTCGAGTAGAAATATACAATAGAAGAAACTCCTGGAAGACAATGAGATTGGATACTGTGTGCTACATCCTCCCCTGAGAAAATGTTGGGTTAATCACCAAATTAGACCCTAGCCCACAAACCCTTTCTCCTCTCTCATACATCAGACAGCTCTTTGGTGCCCTGTTCATACCGCTGCATGGCCAAGGCTCACACAGTTGGCAGGTTTAAAGGACTGATATAGGGCATCCTCTCTCTTCTTGGAGGAACATTTTAGAACCACAGAATTGTTAGAACATTCTCAGAAACTATCCTTGTGAAGATAGGGTCCACTTGATTGCAGGATACACAATCTAATTACGAGACCTATCAATATTTTTAAAGAAATACTCCTTTGGAAAAACTCTATTCCATGTAATATCTCTACTTAACTTTCTAATTTAAATGCCTCAAACCTCCAAATTGGTTTTTATTAAAAAACTGAGTTAACAGGTATTTATTACTCTAGGAATCATACCGGTTTTTGAATGTTCAATCTACTTCCGACTGATTCTGAAATTTCTGAGGTGAGAAAGACCCTAGAAAATGAATTTCATAACCAGTCTCCTAATCATACTGTTTCTGGCTATAGACAAAAATTGATTTAGTTAAGAAACATCATTCTTATAGCATCTGAAATCTAAGAACTCACTCTGCTGGAAGATCTCATGCCCAAACAGCCTCAGAGATACCAGTAAACTTTGGAGAAATTGAGGGAAGTAAAATAAACCTCCAATCATTTTGATAAATTGTCCATCTCTCTATTTTTCCCTATGTATTGGCATTCTGAATGTCCTCTTTTCTTGGAGTTTGGTTAACACAGTGTAAAATTTCTGTAAATATTTTTTCTTTTTCTAAGGAAAATCCTTTCTTCTAATAGGTCTGTTAAAGTTCTTAAGCAACTTTCAACTATTAATTAGGTAGACATTGTACTGAGGAGGAGGTAGATTCAAGTCAAGGATGATTACCATGCAATCTAGAGAGCATAAATAATAATGTATTTAGCATAGTATAGTTTGCAAAATGCACAACCATTTCTTGGCTATGTGTGCCTGGGGAAAGAAAAAGAAACCAAATGTTTGTGATTTATGATTCCTTCATCTCTGTTGGGAGTTGTCATATATATAATTCTAATCTTTTCATTAGGGGAATAAAAATAATCTTCAGTATTATATGTCTTCCACCCTGGACTTTTTGCATTCTTAGTGTCAGGGTCAAGCTGATACACTGGCATTTACAGGACAGAAATGCGGGGAAGCAGAAGCAAAGCCACTAGCCATGGTTGGCTGAAAGGAAAGTTGTACCCTGTATTTCTATTATCTATCTTCCTACATTATTTTTAGGTTGTGCCACACATTTTTGTACTTTGGAAATACAGAATGCTCTGCTTTCTCAGATTCAGGATTTTAAGGTTTCATCTTTTGATTGTTCACTACGCAACCTCCTGTGGTTTCAAGTTCATCCACTCTTAAATTAATAATGGATTAGAAGGGACTAGGGAAAGGGGTTTAAAAATTAGCATTTAATTGAGACTTTTCCCATAGCGGAATATGAAGAAATCCAAGGCATTGCAAAGAGGAAGTTGGCATGTCTCATAAGTACAGACCAAATTTTTATGGATCTGCCAGTCTTAAGAAATCTAAATAGTCTATTCCATCTCACTCAAATAAGAAGGCTACAATGCATGTTGTATTATTCTTCTGGGGTGACATTTAATTAATTGTAAATGTATATATAGAATATTTCCTCAACCACTTCATATGTTTATTAGTTACATGGGTCATATCTTTCAATTCTTTTGTCTCTACCCCAGCGCACATATTCTTACATAGACAAAACTGACACAAACCTCAGAAGCCAAATTATAGCTCATTTTATTAATTCAAGAAGTGCATGGTCAGTCAATATAGACTAGGATATGCTGCAGCAACAAATGACAGCAGCTGATGATAACAAAGGTATATTTCTTTCTCTTGCTGTGTGGCCACTTTGGAGGTCAGCTGGATCTTCATCTTGGAATTCAAGCTAAGAAATATTGCTTATATCATGGCAGAGGAAAATGAGAGATATTGAACCACGTGTTCGCTCTTTAAGCGACTGCTTCAGAGGCACATGCATCACTTCTGTCCACATTTCACTGGACAAAGTAAGTCATATGGCAACTCCTGAGTTCAATAGGGTAGAGATGTATAATCCTCCTGCAGAGAGGAGCACTGAAATAAAATAAAATACTGAGTAACTGGTAATATAATCTTCCACAGAAGACATGAGGGCTGGAAAGGAGATATACTGGAGAGGTGTTGAGGTTGTATACATCCTCTCAACCCTAGGCCAGACGCTTAGCAGTCATTATTCACCACTTTCCTGTCTCTCCTAACCTTGGATGTGATTAAATTAATTGGTTAAGGAAAGCTGGGATGTATTTCATGTGATTAATGCCTTGGAAAACAATTGCAGTAGATTGCATTGATTCATTTCATTTTACATACTTGAAATTAGAGGCTTATGAAGTCTACATGCAAATTTATGCAAAATGGAATGCAAATTCGTATTGTGAGCCATGAGTCCTGGCACTCCCCCCTCCCCCCCAGAAAAAGAACTGCACCATTGAATATGCATGGGCTGCATATGGTACTGCTCGTTTCAAATAGCAGCTCAGAGCTGGCAGCCAAATAAATCCCAATGACATCGACTGAGCAGCAAAGAAAAGTTTAAAGTCATTTATAAAGAGAAATTGAGCTCCAAAGTCTCGATATTTTCAGGGTCAACATCTTCAAGCAAGACTTAAGTTAAGAAATGCACCATGTCCTGGACTCCAAGCTCTGTTACAGACAGGGCTCAGGTATGCTGATGAACAAAGGAGGTATTGGCAGAACCCACCCTGGAATTTCATTCTCTTGATTACTTGCTTCTGGTGATCACTTGGCTGGCTGGATCAAATAAATCTTCATTGCCACGAGCCAGTGCCCATGTGTGCTGACATATTTCTTCCTCATTTGTACCCATCAGTGGGGTATTCTGGTTCCAAGATTCAGATGGGGAGAGATTATTAAGATGGTCTCAAAGACAGGAACAAATTTTGCACCTGAGTGCTTACAAGTCAGGCATAGGGGGAAAATTAACCACTTGTAGGAATACCAATTAGAAGCAATAATATCCTGATTGGCCTGCAGGTACTTGGATGATTCACTGAGCTCATTCTGCTCTTGTGAGACCCCAATTTTGCATTGATACTAAGTGTGTGTAAAATATTTTCAGTGAATGTTTATAAATAAATAGATAAGGGCACAGTCTCGTGAGGGTTTTTCTAAGTTGATGCTAATTAATTTAGCATTTAGTCATTTAGTTATTCATTCATTTATCAAATAATTTTTTGATTACTCTCAAAGTACCGAGCAGGCACCTGGGGGTAGAAGGATGAATGATATGCATTCCCTGCCCTTGAGGAACACCAAGCTACTGAGCTAACCAAAGTTTTTCCTAATGTCCGGGACACTGTCTCCTGATGACTTTTTTAAGTACATGGTTATGAATCACGGTGAGAAATACACCGGGTGGGAGGAGGAAGCAATGGGATCATTTGTTGTGATGCTTGTGGAACAACCCTCCATCACAGCAACTGCTTTTATAAAAATCTATTCAGGAAAACATTTTGCAGCCATAGCTTAGGTTTCAGATAACATTTAGTACAACAGAATTTTAGTACAATAAGTGTGTTTCAAATGTCCCCTGGAGTTTATCATAATGGGATTTGATCTATGAATTTTTAAAATATGCCTAGTGGTTTGTACATATTTTACTTACAAAACTTTCCCGGAGCAAAGGGAAAAAGGAAATACACATACTGTGCTGGAGTCACTAAACGGCCTGAGGGTTAAGGGACCTATGTCTTCTTTTACTACCCTGGGACTGGAGCCTTAAAACAATAAAAACTGGCGTGTTGGTGACAATGTGCCAGGGTTCCCCACAGATATCAAGGCAGGAGATGAAAGTCAAGTCTCCATAGAAGATAGGAGGCAGCCTAATGAAAGCAACAATCATCAAAAGATGGCTATTTTTAAACAAAGTAGTAACAATAATTATTAAATGGAAGTAAGTCATATTTATCAGATGCTTAAGTATTCGGTAAGCACTGGGATAATTGCATTTAACTGTTACATCAACTCATCACGCCCATTTTATAGATAAGGACACTGAGGCCCAGACAGGCATATAAAGGAGCATGACTGGTATTCAGTTTGGCTCCACAGCCTCCCCTTTCCCTAGATGTTAAACCTCTGTCTGGAGAGAGCCTTCCTTCTTCAGTTGAGACTCAGGGTGGCTGTCAGGGCAGGAAGGGTCACATCAGTTTGACCTCAGAGGAGGACGGCTTGCATAAGGCTGCTAGTGTCTGGCCTGTTCAATGAGCACAGCTGGTCCAATCCAAGCACCAAAGAAGCTATTTATTCTTCTATTCCTTTGACTAGAAAAATTCACTTACCTGGTAGAAGGAAAGGGATCCCTTTCTATTTCCCCACATCTTCACATTTTTCAAGTTTGTGAATGCGTCATAAAGTGGGTTGAATTAAGTCCTAACTCCAGTACCTGTGAATGTGACCTTATTTGTAAATAGAGTTTTGTTGATATAACTGATTAAGATGAGCTCAAAATGGAATAGAGTGGGCCCTAAATCCAATTACTGGTGTTTTTATAAGAGAAAAGAGAGGGAGATTTGGTCACAGAGATACAGACACACAGGGAAGAAGCCATGTGAAGATGGAGCAGAAATTATAGCCATGCAAGCTACAAGCTAAGGGCTGACAAGGGCTGCTGACAGCAACCAGAGGCCAGGAGAGAAGCAGATCCTTCTCCAGAACCTTCAGGGAACATGGCCCTGCAGACACCTCGATTATGGACTTTTACCCTCAACTATGAGACAATAAATTTCTGTTGTTTTAAGCTACCCAGTTTGAGATAATTTGTTACAACAGCCTGGGAGGTTGAAACATCACGTTTCTTGTCTCTTCCCTTTACATTCTGTTTTTTTTGGGGGGTGGTGGTGGTTGTTTTTTGCTTTTTTTTAAATCATGCCTACCACCCTAGCTCAGGCCTTTGTCTCCATCAGACAAACCCTTGTAGTAGGCTTTCCTCTGGTTTGGTTACTGTTAAATTAAGTTTAGCCTAAAGTTGCCTCCTTAAATATTTTAAGTTCAGCCTAAAGGTTTCTCCATACATAGTGAACCGTAACCTAACTGATGTGTAAACAGACTGTAACCTACTCTCGTACCAATCAGAGTTTTAGCTAATCACAGATGGCCAACTGTTCAAACTGTGTTCAAATAAGGCAAATGCCAAGCTGTAATCAACCCAGCTGTTTCTGTACCTCACTTCTGTTTTTTGTATGTCGCTTTCCTTTTTCTGCTCATAAATATCCAGCCACGTGGCAGCGCTGAAGTTGCTGTGAACCTATTCTGGTTCCAGAGGCTGCCTGATTCACAAATTGTTCTTTGCTCAATTAAACTCTGTTAAATTTATCTAAAATTTTTCTTTTAACATCACCAAAGTGTTTTTCCTTTCTGCAGTACAATGGTGATGGTTAATTTTAGGTGTCAACTGCATTGGATGAAGGGAGACCCAGATAGCTGGTAAAGCATTATTTCTGGGTGTTTGTGAGGGTGTTTCCAGAAGAGACTTGCACTTGACTGGTGGACTGAGTAAGGAAGATCTGCTCTCACCCAGTGTGCAATGTGGGCAGGTAGCACCAGTTGGCTGAGCGCCTGGATAGAACAAAAGGGCAGAGGAAAGGCGAATTCGGTTGCTCTCTCTTCTGGAGTTGGGACACCCATCTTCTCTTGCCCTTGGGCATCAGGACTGAATGTTCTCCAGCCTTCGGACTCCAGGACTTGTGCCAGCAGCCTCCCAGTTTTTTATGCCTTTGGCCTTGGACTGAGAGTCACACCATCAGCCCTGGTTCTCAGGACTTCAGATTTGGCCTGGGCTGCACCACCAGCTTCCTTGATTCTTCAGTTTGCAGATGGCAAATTGTGGGTTTTCTCAGCCTCTGTAATTGTGTGAGCCAATTCCCCTAATAAATGCCCTCTCATCTGTGTATCTATCATCTATCTAGCTATCCTCATCCCTCAAGATCCATGGTGGGGTTGGGGCCAGGAGCCCTCCTAGACACCAAAATCCATGGATGCTCAAGAAAAATGTCTGTACATGTTCAGCAGACACAGCCATCCTTTTTTTCTCATTAAATATTTTTGATCCTCTTTTGGTTGACTCCACAGATATGGGACCCTTGGTTATGGAGGGCCAGTTGTATATATCCTATTGTCTGTGCTTCTGTGGAGAACCCTGTCTAATACAGCACCTTTCCCACCACTGCCAGAATCATTTTCTAAAAGCCCAGGTCCAATTATGCCACACCTCCATCTTTCAAAGCTTTCAGGATCCCCTAATCTACAGCACCCACAGTCTGGGACTCTCGACCCCCTATCAGAAGGCCCTGACTTGTAACATCAGGGGAGCTGATGTTGTAATTCTCAGTCCAAGCCCAAGGGCATAAAAAATTGTTTTCCTTTCTTGCCTCTCACTTCTCTAGCAGCCTTGCCCTGGTAAGCCCACAGGAAATATTCACAATTATTGTGATCCCATTATCAGAATTCAGCCCGCAAGACAGTTCAGTGCGCCCTGCCTGTGAGCATCCTTTATCCGCTTCATTGTTTGTGCATCTTTACATACCCCAGTCCTGCTGAAAACTCTCCTCTCTCCTCTTCTTTTCCCTCTAAAGTCCATAGTTCTCCTTCCTCAAGCTTCACAAATGCCATATTTTCACAATCTTTCCAAGTTGCACTGACTTAGCAATCCTTCTCTATCCTCTACACCCCTATAACATTTTCCTCTATTAATATTATTAATAATTAACATTCATTGAGTTCTTTCCGTGTACCAGCCACTGCGCTGAGTGCAATTTACATAGATCATCGCATTTCATCCTCACAACGATTCTACTTGCTAATTTTACAAAGATGAGGTTTAGAACACGGATGTCTATTGCTGACGGTTCACAGCTCAGAAATTATGGAGCTTGGCTTAAGCTTGGGGCTGTCAAAGTCGCAGTCCCGTGTTCCCCACCGCTACACGCCATGTCTGTGTCAGCTGCCTTGCTCTTGCGTTATTGTGATGTCTTGGTTCTTGTTATTGTCCAACATTCTTTACTGGACTTTTAGCTCCCTGAGGGTAGTGTCTGCATCTAACTCATCTTTGGTTCCTCTGCAGGGCTTAGCATAGTGAGAAAGACTCTGGCTTTGGAGGTAGAAGACGAGTTTTAGGCTTGACTCAGCCATGAAACAATGATGGGCTTTTTGTCAGTCACATCATTTCTGTAGGTATCTCTGTGAACCACTCTGACTCTAAGGTTCAATAATTGTTATAGCTTAGAGCTTGAGCTATATTAGAAGAGCAGCATACACTGGTTTAACTGAAATTAATTAGGAGCAGGTCAAGCAGGGGCTGAGGCCTTGAGATAAACTGGAAGGCCAGAGCCTTGAATGAAATGCTCATTTGACCAGTTCTTTTATCCAAAAACTTAAATTAACACTATCACGAGGGACCTCCTTAAAACAGAGACAGATTATTTGCTAAAAGGCAAGTTTGCTTAACTTTTTCTATTGTCACTTTAAATCAGATGGATTTTCTATTTTTAACAAGTCTTATTTTATTAAAATAAGCTCCCAACACATGATGTAAGGCATAAGATTTAGCAGTAGATTTCAAGGCCATTTTTAAAGCAGCTAGAGTAATATCAAGATGTTGAGGATTATAATTAAGATGAAACATTAAAAACAAAAAGATTTCACAGCTCTCCAACCATCAAAACACTTGGTGTCCCTTTCTTTTCTAGGCCCCAAATAGCCATGTAATCATCACTCTATGTTTTACATGCAATTCCACAGCTAAGTACATCATTATTTGGACTCCACAGATTATATGGTAATCATGGATTCACTGTAAACCTAATTTAATTTCTACAGAATTACTGACTTTAAGGTTGCGAAACAATATCGTCTACGAGGCAGTATAATAGCACTCAGAATGAATGCTGATTACACTGAATAAAGAAGGGAGTGCACAGCTTTCAGGACTGAGCCTAAGTAGCTATAGTGACCGATAGGGCCATCAAGCTCCTTTAGTCAAGTACCTGTTGAACACCTACACTGCAGTCTCCAAACAAGGAAACTGAGGATATCGACAACAACCAAAGATAATGCATTCTAAAATTCAAGAAAAATTCCTATAATGAGTCACCTCATTCATTTCTTTGCTTATTCTAGCAATCTCCCATGTTTGGGATTTTAGTTTTTAATTAATAACCATGGTGTTGAATTCTTGGATTGGTTAGTGTTTGAAGCATCTCTTGGAAACCTAAATAATACACATTCAATCTGTTATACGCTAAACTTGTTCTTGCCATACTTTTCCCTGTAACCAATTAAATATGATTTAGATGAACATGTGGAAATGTAAATGAATACATGGATACTTCCAAATTCAACAAACTTTGAAGTATATTGGACAATAGGAAGGACACAGTTTAAAGTTAGTGGTGCTTCTTGGTCATAATCTCTAGTGAATTAATGTTAATTACTGCACAGAGATGAAAATTAGCTTAAGATATGTGTCATGCTGGATAAGCCTTTGTTGAGAGTAAGGTAGGGAATTTATAAGGAGGACCTATATAATATGTTGGCAGACTTTGGAGAATTCCAGATTGTAGCCTAAAGAAAAGGAGAAAGGTAGCCTTCTCAAAAGGGGGAGGGGAGACATACTGTAACTTTTCTAATCTTTTTTTATGACAGGAATTATATTTGAAAGTATCAACTACTAGGAAATGTTGAGAGCTTTTTAATTTAATAAGGATTGGATATGCTAGAAAGAAATTGCAAATGGTCAGGAGTGGAAAGAAGGAAAATGAATTATAGGCATACCTTGAAGATATTGTAGGTTCAGTTCCAGACCACTGCAATAAAGTGAATACTACAATACAGGAGTCACACACAAATTATTTTTGGTTTCTCGGTGCATATAAAAGTTATATTTATATTATACTGTCATCTAGTAAATGTGCAATGACATTATGTCTAAAAAAACAATGTACATACCTTAATGAAAAAATACTTTCTTGCTAAAAAATGCTAATGAACATTTGAGCTTTCAGTGAGTCATAATCTTTTTGGTGGTGGAGGGTTTTGCCTTCATGTTGATGTCTGCTGAGGGAACAGCGTGGTGGTTGCTGAAGGTTTGGGTGGGTTGGGGTGGCTGTGGCAATTTTAAAAATATGACAGCATTGTTCCTTTTTGTTATTGTGGAGTGGGTAAAGAAAAAGCAACAACAACAAAAAATAAGACAACAGTGAAGTTTGCTATAACAATTTACTCTTCCTTTTAGGAAAGATTTCTCTGTAGCATATGATGCTGTTTGATAGCATTTTACCCATATAACTTCTCTAAAAATTGGAATCAATCCTCTGAAATCCTGCAGCTGGTTTATCAACTAAATTTATGTACTATTCTGAATCTTTTGTTGTCATTTTGACAATGTTCACAGCATCTTCACCAGGAGTAGATTCCACCTCAAGAAACCATGTCCTTTGCTCATCCGTAAGAAGCAACTCCTTATCTGTGCAAGTTTTATCACAAGATTAAAGCAATTCAGTCACATCTTTAGGCTCTACTTCTAATTTTATTCTTTTGTTATTTCCACCATATCTGCACTTCCTGCACTGAAGTCTTAAACCCCTTGAAGTCATCCATGAGGGCTGGAATCAATTTCTTTCAAACTCCTGTTAAAGTTGATATTTTGACCTCCTCCCATGAATCACAAGTGTTCTTAATGGCATCTAAAATGGTGAATCCTTTCCAGAAGAGTTTTCAATTTACTTTGCCCAGATCCATCAGAGGAATCGTATGCCATATAATAAGATATAATCTTATTATATGGAAGATATAATAAAAAATGTAGTTCTTAAATAATAAGACATGAAAGACAAAATGACTCCGTGATCCATCGGCTAAAGAATGAATGTTGTGTTAGCAGGCATGAAAGCAACATTCATATCCTTGCACATCTCCACCAGAGCTCTTGCATAACCAGGTATATTGTCAATGAGCAGTAATATTTTGAAAAGAATCTTTTTTTCTGAGAAGTAGGTCTCAACAGTGAGCTTAAAATATTCAGTAAATCATGCTGTAAACAGATGTGCTGTCATTCAGGTTTTGTTATTCCATTTCTGGAACACGGCCAGAGTAGATTTAGCATAATTCTTAAGGTCCTAGAATTTTCAGCATGGTAAATAAGCATTGGCTTCTACTTAAAGCCATCAGCTGCATTAACCCCTAACAAGAGAGCCTGTCCTTTGAAGATTTGAAGCCAGACATTGACTTCTCACCTCTAACTATGAAAGTCCCAGATGGCATCTTCTTCCAATAGTAGGCTGTCTGCATAGAAAACTGTGTTGTTTGGTGTGCCCACAATCATCAATGATCTTAACTAGATCTTCTGGGTAACTAGTTGCAGCTTCTACATCAGCACTGGCTGCTTCACCTTGCACTTTTATGTTATGGACATGGCTTCTTTCCTTAAACCTCATGAACCAAACTCTGCTAGCTTCAACTTTTCTTCTGCAGCTTCCTCACCTCTTTCAGCCTTCATAGAATTGAATAGAGTTAGGGTCTTCCTCTGAATTAGGCTTTGGTTTAAGGGAATGTTGTGGCTGGTTTGATCCTCTCTCCAGACCACTAATATTAATACTTTCTCCAAATTAGCAATAAGAGTGTTTTGCTTTCTTATCATTCATGTGTTTAATGGAATAGCACTTTTAATTTCCTTCAAGAATTTTTTTCTTTTTTGCATTTGCAATTTGGCTGTTTGGCATAAGAAGCCTACTTTTTAGCCTATCTCAGCTTTCAATATGCCTTCCTCACAAAGCTTAATAATTTCTAGCTTTTGATTTACAATAGATGTATGACTCTTCTTTTCACTTGAACACTTAGAGGTCATTGTTGGGTTATTAACTGGCCTAATTTCAATATTGTTGTATCTCAGGGAATAGAGAGGGTGTGATTTGTAGTGCTCCCAAACAATTACAATAGTAACATCAAAGATCACTGATCATCATAACAGATAAAATAGTAATGAAAAAGTCTGAAATATTAAAAGAATTACCAAAAGGTGACAGAAACAGAAAGTGAGCACATGTTCTTAGAAAAGTGGTGCCAATAGGCTTGCTGTACGCAGAGTTGCCACAACCCTTCACTTTGTAAAAAATGCAGTATCTGTGAAGCACAATAAAATGAGGTATGCTTATATATCTCTTTTGGAAACAAGTGCCCTCTCAAAGTTTTTAACTCTCCAGGCTAAAGTATCCCTGGGAATCAATGTTAACCACCCAATTCCATTCTAGATAGTTAATTTGAAACAAAAGTTCTTTGGGTAAAGACATTCTATTTTTTTTTAATTTTTGTCATTCATTTATTCAACCAATATTTAATGAGCTACTACTACCTGGCAAGTTCCATATCTGATGCTGGGAATATAAAATGCAAAACTACCAATGTGACCCCCTCATCTTTACAGTCTTCAGCTTCATAGAGAAGACAGGTATCCAACAAGTTATGCCCAAAGTATGATAAATGTTGTTTTAGTCAAAATTATTTTGGGTTAAGAGACAAAAACCCTCTAAACTTGAATTGGCTAAATAAAAAATGGAATAATTGGCTCACAGATCAAAATGGTGCAATACATGGTCATGGCTATAAATGGGGTACAGAGGAGATTTTCTGATCTGATCTCATTCTTTTCATTTTTCTTCTGTAAGTGTTCCATAATGAGGCATACTTTCTCCTTATGGTGACAAAATGGCAGCCAGAAGCTCCAACATTGGCTTTTATGTTCTCAGTACCCTCATAGAAAGAGAAGTTCTCCTCAGCAGTTTCACAGAAATTCTGGGCCTAATTTGAATTGTTCAGAATACAGGCACTTCAGGACAAGGCCACATGCACACCCTCCCTCTAGGGGATAGCCAACTCCAGTGACATCATAGCAAGTGGGGAAGGAAGGAATGAATTTGTAAGGAAAATTTGGATGAATTACTAGAGAAGAATGAAAAAGTACCAGGCAGGCAAAAATGACAGATATCCACCACAAATCTTATGATGGAAAAATACAGAGCCCTTCCCCCATGCAGATAGGATGCATCATTTCAATGATGGTTATATTAAAACCATTTAAAAAGGTATGTGAGCATCTTTCACAGTTAGTGTATTATTTTGGTACTCTTATACCAAAGAAATAAGAGCCAAGGAGCTTGCGGTCTATTTTAAACACAAAATACAGTCCACCGAAACAATCTAAGAAGTTCCAATATATTTGAAGTGATACATTATAATTTAAATGTTTAAGTGCTAAGTAAGACATGAACACACTATACTATAATAATTAAAAATTACTACTACCATTTGTCTAGTATTTCCTGTTTTAAAAGCATTTTCATATATATTATCTCCGTTGATGTTCAAATCACCCTTGTTAGGTTGTTGGGGAATATATTTTCATTCCCCACATTTTCCATGGGAGATAACTAAGGCAGGAAGGGGTACAGAGTCCAGAGTGGAGGCAACAGACGGGAGGGGCACAGTGATCTTGCTGTTATTATTTCTCCACTCTGAGGAGGGTCTGCTCTCGAATGCTTCCTACAGCGCAAGTTCCTGGGTGCTCAGAAAGCACAGTTCAAGGGGCCTGCCATAAGGAAGGCTCTTCTTTTTTTCTTTTGAGTGCTTATGTTTTAGCTTAAAAGTGCATGTGAAGTTGCCTTCTATTCCGTAATATGTCTGTACTTCTTTTAATACAAAAACCTTTTGCGTCAATCTTTGAGTAACTCTGATGCTGGCGTATTCTGTGAGTATCCCCGTTGCGTTTTTGACCTTGAGCCAGTCACCCAAATTCAGAAAGCACAGAACAAGGCCACGGGGACATGGAGAACTGTGACGTGACTCCTGAGGGGAAGGAGCTGTCATTTTCAGTCTTGAGCAACGTGTCTGGTAGAGGGATAATGTTGAGTCACAAAGTAGCCCACTGTCTTTGTGTACAGCAGTGACAAGAGAATAATTCAAGTCTCTCTGACCCCAGGACTTTCTTAAAAAAGAAGCACAGGTCCAGTGGGACAAGTCTGTATATGGCGTGTTTCTGATATTATACACTGAAAACTCATGCACTTCGGTTTTGTGTAATCATGTTTACTCCCTTTCACAGAAATAAATCAAACAGTATGTTCTCAGGTTTCAAGTTTGCTTAAAAGCACACACACACAATTTCACAGCTTTCCAGAATATTTTATTGTTTAGCATCTTCCAAGACTTTGTATTCACTAAGTACCTTACAGCTTATTCCTTAATCATCACAGAATCCTTGAAACAGTGTGGCCTAAAATGTTTTGCCAGTTCTGTTTTATGGATGAGAAACCTAAAAATAAGTCATTTTCAAAGTTACACACAAGAACCAATGTTAGAACCCATAAATCTTAATTACAACAACAGTCGGCCAGGCGGAGTGGCTCACGCCTGTAATCCTAGCACTCTGGGAGGCCGAGGTGGGAGGATCGCTTGAGCTCAGGAGTTCGAGACCAGCCTGAGCAAGAGCGAGACCCCATCTCTACTAAAAATAGAAAGAAATTATCTGGCCAACTAAAAATATATATAGAAAAAATTAGCTGGGCATGGTGGCACATGCCTATAATCCCAGCTACTTGGGAAGCTGAGGCAGAAGGATCACTTAAGCCCAGGAGTTTGAGGTTACTGTGAGCTAGGCTGATGCCATGGCACTCTAACCGGGGCAACAGAGTAAGACTCTGTCTCAAAAAAAAAAAAAAAAATTACAACAGTCAGCCCTCTGTATCCATGGGTTCCACGTCGGTGGATTCCACTGACTTAGGCTCAAAAATATTTTTAAAAAATTTTTACATAGTTACAAAAAGTGAAACTTGAATTTGTGGCACTCCAAGTACTATGTTGAATCATGCAAGTGGCATGATACATAGGCATAATATTAGGTATTATAAGTAACCTAGGGATGTCTTAAATTATACTGGAGGATGTATGTACATTATATGTAAATACTACACCATTTTATATAAGAGACTTGAACATCCACAGATTTTGGTAACCGTAGGGTCTTAGAACCAATCCCCTGTGGATACTGGGGGACAACTGTATGTTCCATTGAGTTTGATTTCCTTTCTGTACCTAACCCTGGTTTTTTCTGAAATCTCTTCAAGTCACAAGGACAAATCTCCATCTGACTCTGCTTAACTTTTTTTCTATTCTGACTTTGTCATGACTAAGATTCAATAACTTTTTCAGTCTTTCCAAACTTCAAATTTTGATCAGTTGTACAATACCTCCATTCCTCTTTATAGCAGTGTTGTGTAAACTTTTCAAAGAAGTGTAGCTCACAAAAGGGGAAAATGGACCTGTATCCCTGTGTTTCCTGGTGGCTTTTACCAAAGTGATTCCCTTGTAAAGGAAGCAGTTACTTAAGACCCCAGTTCTATAAATTCATGCTATTTTATCATAAATATTTGTAAACACAGTCATGATTGTTTATATGTTTGATCAAGTTTTAATTTTCATGCCAGTTCAATGATCTAAATCTACCTTTCATATTTGAATGACAATGATGCTTCAAGGACAGGTGCCCTATTTAGCTGTGGCTCTGTGTACTCCCGGGCACACACCACTTAACTGTGGGGAGGCCAGTTTGAGAAGCAAGATAAACACCTGGGGAGACACCCATATCTGTGTGTGGGATTATGTTAGTGGGATTCACTAACATTCCCATCTTTCACTCTTTAAACCTAACTAGATTTAGAATGCCTATGGGTCTGATACCAGTCTTCTCTGGGCCCCAAACACGGAGTTTTAGAGTTCTCATTATTTTCCTCTTGCCCGTATGCTCATGTTCAGTTTGTCACTGTGACTTTTTCTTCTCTATTATTGTATGAATGCATGAGATGTCTTAGGTCCAAACAACTTGCATTTTACTGCTCAAATGAAAAAAACTTTTCCTAAAGATTTTTTTTAACAGTTCTACATTCTATATGGACAGAAGAGCATAATTTTGGAATCGGGCAGACACAGTATTAGATTCTGGTTTTGTTACTGTCTTAGATTGGGCTACTATAACAAATTACCATAGAGTGGGTGGCTTAGACAATAAACATTTATTTCTCACAGTTCTGGAGGCCAGCAGTACCAGATCAGGATGCCTGTATGCTACAGTTCTGGTGAGGACCCTCTTCCGGTTTGTATAGGTCATTAAATATGAAATGTCTGATTTTGAATCAAAAGTTTAGTTTACAATATCACAAACAAGAAGCAGTACAATTAACCAAAGTACATGCCTAAACTATTGACACAGTTTTGCCATCTTAACTGTAGCTTGCTTATGCCAGCAGCGAAGAAGCCTGGAGAGAGAGTGGCTATGAAATTGCAAAAGGCGTTTTCCACAGCTTGTTGAGAATTGAATATTTTTCCTTGCAAGAAGTGGTCCAAAGCCTGGAAGAAGTGGTAGTAAGTTGGTGCAAGGTCTGGTGAATACAGTGGATGACAGAGAGTTTCCAAGTCCAGCCTCTTTAGTTTGAGAAGTGTTGTTTGTGCGACATGTGGTCAAGCGTTATCTTGCAAGATGATTGGCCTGTCTCTGTTGACCAATCTTGGCTGTGTAATTGCAGGCATCCTCATAATTTTGTCCAATTGATTGCAGTAGACATCTACTGTAATCAATTGATCAAGTGTCAAGACACTGCAGTGGACAATACCAGCGCTGGACCACCAAACCAACACCAGTAGCTTTTTTTGATGAATATTCAGTTTTGTGTTTCAGCACTTCATCTTTATCCAGCCACTGTGCCAAATGCTTGCAATTGTCAAAAATAATCCATTTTCATCACATGTAACAGTACAGTGGAGAAATAGTTCACCTTTATGTCATGACAGCAAAGAAAGGCAAACTTCAAGAAGATGTCCTTTCTGAGGCTTGTTTAAGTCATGTGATACCCATGTATCCAGCTTCTTTACCTTGCTGATTGGTTTCAAATGTTCCAATATTGTTCGAACAGTAATGTCAAACCTTGCTGCTAATTCACGTGTAGGTTGAGATGGATTCATTTCCACTAAAGCTTTCAGCTCATCGTTATCCACCTTGGTCTCAGGTCACCCACATGGCTCATTTTCAAGATTAAGATCATCAGAATGGAACTTCTCAGACCATCAACGTACTGTGTGTTCATTAGCCACATCCTTCCCAAACACTTCATTGATATTTTGAGCTGTCTACACAGCATTGTTTCCACAACAGAGCTCACATTCAAAAATAACACAAATTTTTGACTTATCCATGGTTTCACAAAAATTGCTCTAAAAAAAAATTGAAAGATAATCACAAGTCAAAACATGCATTTGAAAGAAAGAGGATGTACCTTCACAATATAAAAAAAAGTGTCAAAGTGAAATGTCAGAGGTATCAACTGTCAAACTTAGTACTTAGGGAAATCGGACATTTCATACTTAATAACCTAATACAGGGCTGTCTTCCTGGTGTATACTCACATAGTAGAAAGAGAGAGAAAACAAGCCCTCTTGTATCTCTTCTTAGAGGGGACCTAATCCCATCGTGACCTAATTACTTCTCAGAGGCCCCATCTCCTAATGCCATCACATTGGGGATTAGGATTTCAACATACAAATTTCGGGGGGGACCCAAACATTCAATCCATCGCAGTTACTTACTGGCTATAGGACCCTGGGAAGTTAGTTATTTTCTAAAGGTCAGTTTGCTTAACAATACCAAGATGCTGGGATTACTCTAAAAATTAAATAATGTAAATGAAAAGGTCTAACACAATGTTTGCCTTGTGATGGCAAAATTTAAAAAGCTTAGATTTGGAAGTTGAACTAAAATCTGAGATCAAATTCTTTCCTCCTCACTTACTTGGGACCAAGGGCATGTCATTTAACTGAAATAAGTCTTAGTTTTCTCACTTATAAAAGAGGGGAAGTAAAGCCTATATTTCATGTTGTCATTACCTGTAACAAATGCAACAAATGGTAAATGTTGCTGGTAAGAATCTTCCTACTCTTTGTTCAACTATTTCTAGGCAACATAATTTCTGCAGTTTCCTTATTCTACTCTACCTTGTGATGGATTAGAAATCCCTGGAGGACGTGGGCTTTCACTTACAAATTGCTTTATAACAGTGGTTCTAAACCTCACTGTACCTTAGCATCAGCTGGACAGCTTTTAGAAATTATCCATCCCTTTCTTTCACTCCAGACCAATTAATTAAGAATAAATTAGAGGTGGGTTTCAAGCATCATACTTTTTTAAATCACTCCAGATGATTCCACTGTGCAGCCAGAATTGAAAATCTCTGCTTCATGGAGATGCTTGCCATTCCTACCAAGTATTTATGATGCCGTGCCTCTCCCTTTATTCAAGAAGCAAGTCTTCACCGGTTTGGGGCCTAATTAAAAGATAAATAAATGCATAAATTGAGAAATACATGATAAGTAATTCATGTATAAAATTGCAATTGTGCTCCTTCTACATGATCATGCCGAACACCCCTGGGATCAGCTAGAGAATCGGAAGAAATGGAAGCCACTCTGTGGACTTGCTCAAGCTGAACCTTTGCCACATAGATTCCTCTAGACTCTGGACTTCCTTATTTACAGTGCTTTTCCATTAGATATGATTCCACCATTAAGAAGTTCATTTAAGTTAACAACAAAAAATTATTAATAAAAACATATTTGAAAGGGTTAAGATGGGCTGGTAAGAGGAGCAAAAAGTAATCCTATGTAAGGGTGGGGCCCCCCAGAGCCTGGGGCACTTGACCACTGCCAGGGAAGCTGGACCTCCACCCAGCGGGTCCTCAGGTTGGGACTGCTGCCCCAGTGGGTTTGGAAGGCAGTATCTTGCCAAAGAGGGTTATCTGTAAGCCTTATGAGCTCATGCAAATTATCTTGCTAGGTTTTGGAATTACCTGGGACTTGTCACCTCTTCTTCCCTTTTGATTTCTCCCTTTTGGAGTGGGAATGTGTATCCTATGTCTGTCCCACTGTTGTATTTTGGAAGCATAGAAGCTTTGGTTTTACAGATTCGTAGCTGGAGAGAAATTTTGCCTCAGGATAAATTGTACCTTGAGTCTCATCCATATCTTATTCAGACGATATTTAGGTGAGCCTTTGAACTTTTGACTTTACAGTTGATGCTGGAACATGTTAAGATGTTTGGGATTTTGGGGATGCAATAAAAGTATTTCAAAGGCAAGGATGTGAATTTGGGGAGGCCAGGGATGAAATGTCATGAACTGAATATTTGTGTCCCCCCAAAAAATCTATACCAACATCCAATTTGATGATATTAAGAGGTGAGGCCTTTGGGAGATAATTAGGTCATGAAGATGGAACCCTCATGTATGAGATTAGTGCCCTTATAAAAGAGATATGAGAGCTTGCACATGGCTGTCTGCTCTTCCCCATGTAAAGAAATGACAAGAAGACGACCATCTGCAAACCAAGAAGAGTGCCTTGACCAGATACCAGATCTGCAGGCACATTGATCTTGATTTCCCAGCCTCCAGAAGTGTGAAAACTAGATTCCTATTGTTTAAGCAAAAAGAAAAAAGTAATCTTGGATGAATGACACTTTGGGGAGAGATGTTCATGACAGGACTTGTTTCTTTCCTGGCACTGGTCACAATTTACATTTATAATACAGATTTATTTTGCATTTAATTGCCTGTTTTTTCTCTCATCACTGGTTGCTCAATGTCTTGCACAGTGCCTGACACAAATCCGACCCTGGCTATATATTTATTGAATGAATGAGTGAGTGAGTGAATGCATGAATGAATGAAGCCAATGAGCCTAAAAGGGTCAATGAATCAGAAGACTCATTTATCTTTCATTAAAATCTCTCTTAATTCTGAACATCCTGAAAAGGGAAACACAGTCAATTGTTTTTCTAGAGCTAATGAGGAGATGCTTCCTTTGAGTCCTCTATTCATCAGACCCTTAGTCTGGGGAGCAGCTTTCTTCAAGTTCAGAAATATCCTCATCCCCAGCCATTTGTAAGGCATTGTTATGAGGCATGAAGGGAGAATGAAACAATAAGTCAGAATATCTTCTCAGACTCTTTAAAACATATTTCAAGATTCAGGAAAGAAACTCAAGTAACTTAAACTTAAGGCACAATATGACACATGCTATTAAAATGTTGCTCATGATGTGCTTTGGGGACATAGAGCAGGATATTGAGAAATTTCCTCCAGAAGTTGCTTTAGTTTTAATGATTGTTTATTAATTTTTATTTCTGATAAGGTAATATAGTCTCATGGATCAGACTGATACATATGGTATCTGGTGAAAAGCCTCACTCTTACCTCTTTCCTCTGTCATCTCTATCTCCACCAACCCAAACCAAGTCGTCTCTTGTGTGCTTTCAGAATTTCTTTCCACAAATCTAAGCAAAAACAGGACAAGACAAAACAAAACAAAAACAATGCAGATCCATGTATTCTTATTTTTCTCCCACTTCTTACTCAAAATGTGGCATATTATACACACTTTTTTGCACAATGCTATTTTCACATAACAGTGTATTTTGGAGATCTTCGCATTTCAATACACAAAGAACTTTAGAGTTTTCTTTCGAGCTGGCTCTTGCAAGATGAGGAGTCTTACACAAAAGCAGGTAAGGTAACTTCAGGGGAATGACCTGGAAAGACTGGGAAAAGCAAGGTTATGCCGTTTAGCTGATATACAGAGGAGGAGAAAGGGAGTAATTTGAGATAAAGATGGTAGAGAAACCTCACAGGTGCTGCAGATACCCTGGGAGGACATTAGCAGGTGAACAAGGAAGTGATGGACCATCACATGGATCATTAGGAAAATCAGCCTACAGCAGCGTCAACAATGGACTTCCAGAGGGGACAGAAGATTGAGACAAGAGGTAGGTAGATCAGTTAGGAAGCTAAAATATCTAAATCTAAACCAGGCATAGAGATAAAGAGAATGGAAGGGAAAGGAGACAGACTAGAGACAGAGTAGAGATGTATTCCACTGCAGCAATTGTCTACCCTTTCTGTCCAGCTGTCACACATGATAAAGTTCATCTGCACTACTCAATCATGTGGGCATATTTAGTAATATGCACAATTTCCAGCTTGCTAACCTCACTTCTATCCATTCCTCTAGCATTAAATAAAAAAAAAATTAGAATTCATGCAAGTGAGAGTGATGACTTATAGAGTTGATTTTGACTCCCCTCTATTTTATACACTTGTCAAAAAGTAAATCATTTATAACTTTGGCATTTTATTATTAGCAATAGTAAATTATTTTGCAGCTGATTGACAGGACAGTCTAACATGCCAACTTGGAAACACATATTCCCAGAACTTGATAACTAATCCTGAGTGGGGTTTGAGGGAGAATAGTGGGGAAAGAAAGAGTCAATGCAAATTTAAGTGCCTGGATGCATGGATGTAATTAATAAAGATGAAACAGGAACATGGTTTTGTAACAGTGAAGACAGGGAACATCAGGCATAATCAGCTGGGTGCCTTGAACTATATTTAGGAATCCAGACCTTAAAATGTTCACAGTAAATATACGAATAAGCACATGGCCTGAGTCTCTTTATTTATTCAGTCTATTCCGGTGACCACAATGAGTAAGAGGATGATTCTGGAGTCAGACAGCCTAGGTTTTAGTGCTATCTCTGCCACTTCCTAGATTAGTGACATTGGGCAAATTACTTAACATTTCAGTCTCTTAATTTTCATATCTGTCAAGTGGGAAAAATTATAATACCTGATTCTTAAGTTACCAGGAAGAGAAAAATAAGGTAATTCATGCAGAGTGCTGAGAATAGTTCTTGGCATAAATATGTTTTCAATTGATGTTGTCATTATTTATTTACTAGAGAAATATTTGTTTAGTGTTTAGCATATGCCATGCTAACATGTGTAGACAAGGTAGAGAGGAATTATGAGCTCTAAAGCAAGAAATACTGGAAGTTGCCATGATTGATCCTGAAGAGGAAGAAATGGGAGACATGTGTGTTATTGCACAGGAAGCTCACTGATGAGTTGTGTGTAGGATGAAGAGAGTTAAATTATATAAAGATGTATTTGTAGAGGAAGGGAGGAAGTGCACATCACAAAGACAGGTGTATAAATAAAATACCCAAGGAAACTAAAGTCCAGCATGAGGTGAGAATTGCAAAACTTGAAAAGACAACTAATATGGTCTTTACTGACATTTTCAGAGCAAAAGAAACTGACCAAGTATAATTCAGAACAGACACAAAAGCCAGACAAGATGCTGCAAGAAAAGAAAACTATAGACCATTACCTTTAATGAACATAGATATTAAAATCCCCAACAAAATATTAGAAGCACATTAAAAGTATATTATACACCATGATCAAGTGGGATTTATCCCAGTAATGCAAGGGTGGTTCAATATAAAATCAAACAATGTAACACACAATTAAAAAAATAAAATCTCAGTAGACATGGAGAAAGCATTTAACAAAACTTAACACCTATTCATGGAAAAACCCTTGACAAATTAAGTATAAAAAATACTTAGTAAACTAAGAATAAAAGATTTTTATGAAAAATTCATACTTAACATTATACTATGGTGAAAGACTAAAGTCTTTTCCTCTAGGATCAGGAATAAGACTAAGACGCTGACTTTCACCACTACTACTCAGCATTGCATTGAAAGTCCTAGCCAGAACTAGGAAATTACAGGGATGCTATAGAGATGAGGAAGCTAAATTTATCAAGGCATCAAACAAAGAGTTTTCTTGCTAATAAAATGGAAAAATGTGGACTGAAGTAATAGTAGAGTTACCTAGTTTAATTGCTGGTTGAATAATTGCTGATTTAATTGCTCATCCATTATCCAAGGAGTATTGATTAATGGATGGGCACCAGTCTAGAAGGAGACCTCAATGATCATATTCTAGGGACTTATTCTATTGCTCATGCCAATTCAACTTGCTATTTAAATTTAAGTTCAAAGTGTATAGAATGCTAGTAAGAGATCTTGTTGCAAGAATAAAAATAAAGTTTTGGGTTAGTTTATCAAAAAACAATCAGTGCAGTTATAAATGGGAAAGATTTAGCTTGATAGCCTTTCTCATGAGAAACTTGATCAACAAAGTAAAGGCAAGACATTTGCATTCCTCACATATGAATTGAGTGTTGACTATTTGTTAGGCACTCCGCTAGCTAGTGAACACATAAAGATGCTGTGGCCTCTCCAGGAGCCTATAGTTAAGTAAGGACATAACCCAGGGAAGACTAGTTTCTGCAAAATCCTCATGGAAAGTTTATCAGTTTGTTTCTTGCTCAAGTCCCAATATAATATGGGTCCGTGGTGAGGGACACCCATTCAAGTAGGCTTTTAGGGACCCAGGCTTCTCTTATCTAATGGCTTCACCATCCTTAGACACTTGGAGTCCTCTATTCTCTCTACATCTGGCCAGCAGACAAGGAAAAGACAGCGTGTGGAGCATGGCACCATCTCTCTCGCTTGACTCACATCACCATATGGTCATCTCTAGCTAGGATGAACCCTGGGAAGTATAGTCTCCCCAGGTGCCCAGGAGGGAAAGGGAAAATCTGTTTGGGCAACAGTTGGCTGATCTCTACCTCAAGGGGAAAGACGGACAAGTAAAAAGACACTTATGAAACAACATAGTAAGTAAAATCAGTATTAGAGAGATCCAGGAGGTGCTAGAAGAACAAAAAGGATTCCTGAAGCAGCCTGGGCTGGAGAGGACACAGAAGATTTCCAAAGGAGGTGACACCTGAGCTGGGTCTATGAGGAGGATTTTGTACAAGGTTAACCTGACAAGAGGAGAGAGTGTTAAGGACACATAAACCCAGAAAATGCAAACGAAAAACTTAGAGGGTCACTGAACCCAGAGAGGACTGGCAGCCTTCCAGAAGGTGGGGCGTGGCTCCCTTGGGGTTTATGTTAACCTGTGGCATTTGAGACAAATGGCTTGGCTTGGGTGGGAAGGGGTCATCCTCTTCTGTTCCACCATCCAGTCCACAGGGCTCCTTTTTAGGAGAAGTCATCAGAAAATGGTGACTGCTTCCAAAGCATATCTCGATGGGCCTCTGTAGCTGCTGTTCTCCCCGCCAAAGCTGTGAGGGCAGCTTGATACAAACTCACCATTATGTCCTGTTAAATCAGGTGAATTTTAACTGCCACCCCTAAGAAGCAAGACATAGAGATGTGATTTACATCTCAATTGAAAACCATCTTATCTGTGAGAAAAATGCATCTGAAAATGGGAGATTCTGCACTCGTCTTGGACTCAAGATTTCTATTTTCAGAGAATCTCAGACCAATGGCAGAAACTGAGATGTGGCTGCCCCTAAGCCAGAGAGAACAAGCCAGGGCTGACAGGAGCTCTGCCCAGCTACGGCGGCCTAGGCAGCCCTGTTCCAGGCCTACCAGACACAGCGGGAGGCACGAACCCCAAAGCAATTTCATTATCTACAAACTCCCAGACAAGAGGAGACCAGAATGAGTGAGTTCAGGTTGTTCCCACTCTGGGGTAGTATTTCTGGTAGCCAGCACCACAGGAACAAGTCTCCTGAGCCACTGGTTCTGGGGTCCTTCCTTGGCTTCCTGTCCCTGGTCACTACGCTGGCTGCTAGATAGAAAGATGTTCTAAAGACCTCAAAAGAGCTGGCCAGCTTCGAATGGATGGTTAGGGCTTATTTTCATCATCTCACTGGTTCCCAAACGGAAAACAAAGATTCTGGCTGCTCAAACCTTTTATGTTTCAAGGCTTAGAATGATGGTACTCAGCCCTGTGTCAAAATAAAATGTAAATAGCATCTTTATACATAACAGGGACTATAAAACTAGATGCTTAAAGCACAAACAAAACATGATACACACAGAAATCATCAAGATCTGGGGTTCCAGCTTTGTACTTCTGTCATTACAAGGGAGACAGATTGTAATGGAGAAGGTACACATCTTGATAATTGAGGTGGTCTGTGTTCAAATCCAGGTCTTTTGAACTGTGTGACTTTGGGCCGATGACTCAATTTCCTCCAATTTGGATTTCCCTATCTATAAAATGGCAATGAGAATACTTATCTCATGTGAACATTAACTGAAAACACTGATATAATATGCCTGGTTCATAAATGGCATATAGCAAGTGCTCAATAAATAATATTCTGTTTCTTTGCTTTCCCTATAAACCTTTGGCTTCCTTCAATGCCTCAACTTTGGGGAACTCCTAAGCCAGTCTTTGTCTATCTTGCTGCCATCTCAGACTCAATAGGTCCAAAGCTGAGATTATTACCTTTGCTTCTAAACAAGCACTCTCACTTTCTCTCTCCCTCTCTCTCCCTCTCTCTCTTAACTTCCATTTATAAATAGCACCACCATTTTCTCAATTAATAGACTCATTTCTTTGACTCGCCCCTTTCTTTATCACCAGATTCCTTCAGTCACCAAATTCAATTGTCTTTTCCTCTTTGATGTCTGAAACATCCTCATTACACCTTGCAAATCCATATCTTTAAAGTTATGGAAACATCACAAATGTAACAGGAACCACTAAAAAATTTAGAATAGAAGCCTGAGCTGGTGAAATCAGTATTGAAAGATTTATTTTTGAACACACTGCTGCTAAAGATGAGGCTCAGGACTGCTATAGAGATAAGGATCAGGTCTGGAACAGGGCGGAGTCTGGGAAATCTTACAGAAACGAGGCCACATAAATGGAACACAGCTAATAAGAACTTTTCTGGCTTATGGCCCGAGGTATGGTGAGCTTCAGACTTTGATCCATTCAGTGGTTTTCAGATATATTTTAGTAATGTGGCACCCACTCTTTGCTCTGAGCCTTTGCCTACTAGTTTAAGGATCATTAATTTATTTCCATCTTCCATTACATTTAATATTTGAGAATGCTGAAGCCCAAAGAGGTAAAATGACTTGTCCAAAGTTAGCCAGAAGGTCAGCCAATAATGCATTAGTTGTCTTGTTTCTCCTCCCCTCAAAGCTTTTCTCTGTGCAAGCCAATCTAAAATAAATGGAATGTCTTAGACTTTACTACTTTCTCAGTGCAAATGCTGACGTTGCAACATTAATGTCCAGATTTGGATTACATGTAACCCCCTCCTGAATAATTGCAGGACCTTCCTGAAAGCCTGCAGAAGACTCTTCTGGCTATTTCTGAGAGAACTAAGGAGAGAGCACTTATGAACACTTATGAACGTGTAGGGACAAGTCCATTCATGCCTGTGTTAGACCTTGCCAAACTGTCTGCCAGGCCTCTTAGAGAATTGTGGCCCTTCTGCCAATGTTGTGTGCTGCATGCTGTTTTCCTGAACCCAGAACTTCTCCTCAGGGGCCTTCCTGAGCCCTCAGTGTGGATGGCTGCAGAGCAGTGGAGTACCTACTACTGCTGGTAGTAGGAGATTCCCTTTTTCCTCAACTCAATTTCACACCAGCTTACCTAAGCCCCGAAGCAGTGTAGCTTGTGCCCAAGGTCTTACCTGGCTTCTAAAATCTCTTCCAGGTTCTGGCTGTAGTCCCTTCTCTCTTCATCTCAACTGAAACAAATTAAGCAATTGATCAAATGAACAGATGCCAGTCCCCAGGGAAGGACAGATACCACACCCCTCCTCCATTGGCATCATCTCTCCTCCAGTGCTCTTTGAAACAAATAACAAAACATTTCTTCTTTTTCCAAACAAATACTTGGGCAGAGAAGTGTCCACAACTCCCACTTGGGACATGTTTATGATTCTTAGCTCCAGCTCAGCCAGAATCCTGATCATTTTGCAAAACTTCTATGCAACAGCAACTATGTATATTCATAGGTTAGTATCTGTCACTGGTTCCTTATGCTGAGACCAGTTCTTTGCTTATAAATAGTAGAAGCTCAACAAAGACTTGCATTTTAGGAGATGTCTCCTGGTGGCACCAGGCCTTGCAAAAGAATGTCACTATCTTTGGTATTTTGATTCCACTGGGACCATTCATGTGGGCACTGGCAAAAGCATAAGTCTGAGGCCAGAGCCCACACTTTGCCTAAGAGATCTGTACTTGGGTAGACCTGCTGGGGTGGGCGATCTTATGTGGTGTGTATTGCTGAGACGCACTTTGGGCATGCCATCCTCTGGGAAGCCTGCCCTGATCCCCAGTGTGAGTTAAGTGCCCTCCACAACATTCATGTTGCACCCTTTACTTGTCTCCATCATAGTACTGACAGTTCTGTGCTGTGATTATTGTTTAATCACCAATAATCCTCCACTGGACTGTGAGTCCTTGTAGGCCTTGAAAGGGTCTATTTGCTTTTGTAAACCCACAAGTTAATATGGGTCCTGGCACTTGAGCAATGTGACAGCTTTCCATTGCTTAAATTAAAATTAAAGCTCTTATCATGGATTACAAATCCCCCACCCTCTAACCCCTGCCTGCTTCTCTAGCTTCATCTACCTCTTTGCTCATTTTTCAAAACTCAAGTATATTGGCTTCTTTCAGATTCTGAATATTCCATAGTCCCTCCTGCCAAAGGGAGTTTTCCTGTTTTGGCCCCATCATCTAAGTTCTCAGCTCACATTTCATTTTCTTAAGAAAGCCTTCTCTGATTCTACATCTCTCCATTGCATATGACCCCCATTATCTCTCACCTCCCTCCCTCCATTCCTGGTCCAGATTAGGCTTCTTTGTTACAAGAACCCAGAGAACCACGTGCTGTTTCTCTCAAGCACTCACTTTGTAACGCTGCACTCACCAGTGTGCTTATGTGATGAATCTTCCTGCCCTACCTTACTGTATTAAATTTTAATTTCCCAACAAGGAAGAATTTCACAGTATGTTCCAAGTGATCAGCAGAGTGACTGGCATATGAAATGTGCCAAATTAATATTATGCAATAAATGAAATGTTTCATGAATGAGTAAATAAATGAATGAATGAATGAGTGAGTGCAGATGAGGTATGCCAGGCCACTGAAGGCAGACAGAGGACTGATAGAGGTCAAAAAAACAACAGGTTTTATCATATTATTTTGTTCAATCCAGATAAGTGGCCTTTTGATGAGCGCCAGCAGCAAATTTGCTTAATTATTTCAGGTGTACCATGGACAAGTTTATGAAATGCATTTTCCAGGATAAGAAAATAAAACTCAGGTTAATTTTTAAATTAATGGCATGACTAAAGCAAAAATCTAATATAGTTATTATGTACAAACAGATATATTTAAGCAGTGTGCAGGTAAAATTAACGGTGTTCATGATGTTCAAATACTTCCTACTGATACATGCAGATAATATGAAGAACACTTAATTGGATATACTTAAACTACTAAGATACTTGAAATAATGATACTTTAAGAACAAAGTCACAGGGTTATCTAAAGAGCCAATTCAAAAAACTTGTAACTTGGTGATTATATTGGAAAAGCTAATGTTTCATGATTAAAATAGAATACATTTGTCCCTTGGTATCCATGGAGGATTGGTTCCAGGCCACCCATGGAAACCAAAATCGGTAGATGTTCAAGTTTCTGAAATAAAATAGTGTAGTATTTGCATATAACCTGCGTACATCCTCCCACATACTTTAAATCATATCTAGATTACTTAGAATACTTTATACAATGTAAATGCTATGTAAATAGTTGTCATACCATATTGTTAAGGGAATAATGACAAGAAACAATAATACCTGTACATGTTTGGTGCAAAGGAAACCATCCTTTTTTTTTTTT
>CM052443.1:79603950-79670656 GCA_028533085.1 Varecia variegata
TACTCACCAGAAAATTGGTTTTCCTGATCAACACCTGGGTGCACATTTGGGAATGATACCAATTGGGTATTGGACAGAGGTGGGGGGAGGGGATGGGTGTATATCTACATGATGAGTGCGATGCGCACTGTCAGGGGAATGGACATGCTTGAAGATCTGACTCGGGGTGTTGGGGGTGGGGGAGGGGATAGGTGTATACCTACATGATGAGTGCCATGTGCACTGTCGGGGGAATGGACACTCTTGAAGCTCAGACTCGGCGGGTTGGGAGGGGCATGGGCAATATACTTAACCAGAACTGTTGTACCCCCATAATAAACTATAATAAATAAAAAAAAATAATAAATTAATCAAAAATAAATTTAAAAAAAACAAAATTAAAAAAGGCCACTTTTTCTAAAATACCATATGTATTTATGTTCATGCCTAGACATCATATTTTGTTCTATGATCTGCTTGTTTGTTCATGTCCCAATATTACACTATTACAATTTCTAAATCCCTGTTAATATTTGAAGACTCATTCCTCCCATTATTTTCTCTTCCAGACTTTTCTTGGCTATTTTTACTTGTTTATTTTTCCATATGAACTTTTGACTCAGCTTGATTATTCAGATGAAAAGATGTTGACATCTTTGTTAGACATATTAAAATTGTAGGTTAATTTAGGGAGCAATGACATTTTTATGATGTTGAGTCATCTTATCCAAGGACATGGAATGCTTTTTCTTTTGTTCATATCTTTTGTGTTGCCCTGTAGAACTTTAAAGTTTTTTTATAATAATCTCACATATTTCCTTTCAGACATTTTATCTTTTGTGTTGTTATTAAAAATAAGGGATTTTCCTTCTATTGTATCTTCTAACTTATTGTTGCTTAAATATAAGAAGGCTCTTGATTTCCATAAATCCTAACATTAAATTATCTTTGCATTCTGGTGAACCTCTGAAATGTGACTGGTAGTTTTCTTTTTGTGCAATCCTTGTTGATTTGGGGAAATCACCACCATGTCTGCTTCATAAAATTTTGAAAGCATTCCTTCTTTTTGCTGTACTCTGAGACAGTTTAAATACTATTGGAATTACCTGCTTTTAAAAAATTGTGGTAGAATTTCCTTGTGAAATTGTCTAGTCCAGTCACTGTATTATTTTGGGGGGTTGGAGGGAGGTTCTTTGGGAAGGTTCTTTACTATTCTGGCAATCTATTTAAATTTTCTGCTGGAAATAGTTATGGTAAATCATACATTTCTGACATATTATTGATTTATTTCTAGTTTTCAAATTCATTTGCATTGAATAGAGAAAAGTGGTACCTTACAATTCCTTTAATTTCTTAATTTATTTAGTCTGTGTGGAATCTGTAAATGCCACCTTGTATGGAAAAAGGACCTTTGCAGATGTGATTAAGTTCAGGATCTTGAGATAGGTTGGTTGTAATGGGCTATCTGGTCAGGCCCTAAATGCAATCCCAAGTGTCCTTATAAAAGACATGCAGAGAGAGATTTCACACAAAAGAAAAGGCACTGCGATACCAGGGACAGAGACTGAAGTGATGCAGCCGTAAGTCAAGGAATGCTGGCAGCCACCAGAAGCTGGAGGAGGCAATGAATAAAATTTTCCCAAGAATCTCAAGAGGGAACTCGACCCTGATGACACCTTGATTTGGGGTCAGAAATACTTATTTTGGACTATAGCCTTTAGAACTGTGAAAGAACACATTTTTGTTGTTTCAAGCCAACAGCTTTGTGGCAATTTGTTACAGCAGGCACAGGAAACTGATACATGCACTTATTAGGTAATTAAATATGAAATGTTCGATTTTGAATCAAAAGTGTAGTTTATTATATCTCAGACAAGAAGCTGTACAATTTATCAAAGTATGGTCCTAGACTACAGGCACAGTTTTGGCATCCTAACGGTAGCTTGCTTATGCCAGCAGCGAAGAACCCTGGAGAGTGAGTGGCAATGAAATTGCGAAAGGCACTTTCCACAGCTTGTTGAGAATTGAATATTTTTCCCTGCAAGAAATGGTCCAAAGCCTGGAAGAAGTGGTATAGTCAGTTGGTGCAAGGTCTGGTGAATACAGTGGATGACAGAGAGTTTCCAAGTCCAGCCTCTGTTGTTTGAGCAGTGTTGTTTGTTCGACATGTGGTTGAGTGTTGTCTTGCAAGAGGATTGGCCTGTCTCTCTTGACCATTCTCCACTGCTTAATCACAAGCATCTTCAACCTTTCATCCAATTGGTTGCAGTAGACATCTGCTGTAATCGATTGACCAGGTTTCATGAAGCTGTAGTGGATGATGCCTGGGCTGGACCACCAAACAGACACTACTAGCTTTTTGTTGATGAATACTCGGTTTTGGACTGTGTTTTGGCACTTCATCTTTATCCAATCGTTGTGCCGAACACTTGCCATTGTCAAAAAGAATCCATTTTTCATCACACATACAATATAATGTAGAAATGGTTCTCCTTTATGTCATGACAGCAAAGAATGGCAGGCTTCGAGAAGATTTCCCTTCTAAGGCTTGTTTATTTCATGTGGCACCCATCTATCCAGCTTCTGCAAGTTACTGATTTGTTTCAAACAGTACAACATTGTTGTAATAGTAATGTCAAACCTTGCTGCTAATTAGTGCATAGGTTGAGATGTATTTGCTTCCACTACAGCTTTTAGCTCATCATTATCCACCTTGATCTTGGGTCACCCACATGGCTCATTTTCAATATTAAAATCACCAGAATAGAACTTCTGGAACAATCAATGTACTGTGCATTCATTAGCCACATCCTTCCCAAACACTTTGCTGATATTTTCAGCTGTCTGCACAGCACTGGTTCCATGATGGAACTCATATTAAAAAATAACACGAATTTTTGACTTATCCATGGCTTCACAAAAATTGCTCTCAAAATTTTTGAAAGACACAAGCCAAAAACCATGTGTTTGAAAGAATGAGGATATACCTTCATAATAAAAATAAAAGAAGAAGTGTCAAAGTGAAAATGTCAGAGATATTAACTGTCAAACTTGGTATTTAAGGAAATCGGTCATTTCATACTTAATGACCTAATATTTAAACTTTTGTCTCAGACTGCACTCTGAGGCACCTAGGCTGAGACAGTAAAGTAAAACTGCTTGAGACAGGATTTTCTTTCTTTAAATATTTTCGTGTTACTCCATTATTTTCTGACATTGAATATTGCTGTGGAGAATTCTGAGGCCAGGCCAATTTATCTTCTGCTGTGAGTAGATCTTTTTACCTGAATACCCAACTGATTTTCTTTTCCTTACCTTCTTTTCTTTTTTCTTTCCTTAAATTGTTGAAGTCCTGAGCTAGGTGTGGTGGTGCACATCTGTAGTCCTAGCTATTTGGGAGGCTGAGGCAGGAGGATCCCTCAAGCCTGGAAGTTCGAGGTTGCAGTGAGCTACGATTAGGCCATTGCACTCCAGTCTTGGTGACAGAGTGACACCCGGTCTCTTAAAAAAAAATTGTTGAAGTCTATTGACTCTTCTAGTTCAGTTTTCCCAGGTATAACCAATACCCTTTTTATATAAATAGATACTTATCTTTTATTTCAGAAATGTTTACCTGAATTGTATCTTTTAAAGCATAATTATTTTACTGCTTTTTTTAATAATCAAATACAGCCAACTAGCATTACTTCCACTCATTCATCAAAGACAAGAGGATAATTCATTGAGTATTTTTAAATAATGTACTATACAACAAACAAAAAAGTTAAATTTACAGAACACTTTGATTAATTATGTAGACTGGTAATTAAGAAAAGAACAGAACTAATCATTTGTTTCTTTCCTTATAAAATAGAAATCAAAAGAGTTTCATTAGTCTTAATATTATCTTTATGTTAAAGTAGTGCAAAGTGTGGTACATATTGTTTCATCTAGAAAGGTATGTAATTTACACACCTCATATGATTTCATAAAATTTGCATAACAAAATGAATATAGAGAGCCCCAGGGTTTCATGTTAAAATTTGGTGTTGAGCTATCTTTTATGACATTATTGATTAATTATTAGATGGAACTTATTTTTATACATTTACAACCCTAAGAAAAGAAAAATAACTTGTTTCTTGAAAAAGGTATTTCAGTAGTCATTTGTTTTATAATAGGATAAGCTGAACCTCTAAGAATTTAGCCTCCACCAAATCTGGACTCCTTAGTTTGAGCCAACAAAGCAGATATGCTACATATTTCATAGTGACTGTTTCCTAAGTTATGCATCTGCCTTTTCTCCTGACATACTGACAGATAATGCACTTTTGGGAGTATCCCTGGCATGGTGTTATTCCATGTGTTGTTGTTGTGTATGAACTATATTATTTCTCCTCCTTTCCTCTGACATGACCTTCCATTCTGTGTAATTATACATCTGGTCAGAATATCCTCAAGAAGAATATTCTTCTAAGAATTTCTCTAAGCGAAGAAGTTTTTGAGATGGAAAATTGAAGAGAGGAAGGCTGGGTATTGGAATGTCCTTGGCTTTCCCTGTATTTGCTGCACACCTCTGCCAGATTTATGAGGTGGTTGAAGTTTCTAAATGTGGTGACAAGTTCCATAACTCTGATTTTTTTTCTTATAAAATCAGTATCTACCTATGGCTCCTTTTTATTGGTTCTTTTTTGAAAACTGGCCTTTTAAGCCTTTAGTTGTTTATTTACTTTTCTTGCTCTTTCATTCTTAGCCTCAAGGAACTCTGTCTGCCTCCTTAGATATATTACACAATTTTTGTTGTCTGTTCATTTGTAAGTGTTTGGGCATCTTTTGTAGGTTTGCTTCTAATATGTGGCTCTCCTGGCTTATTCTGTTCCCAAAGTAAAAAATAGGTCCCTATAAAAGACTTTCCTTCCAAACTTTTGCAGGTGTCTCTGCAGTGGGCCTCCATTTGTAAAAAAGCAGGAGACTTGAGCTTTTTACTTCCACAGCAGAGCGTTGGGTGATGCCTGCAGGTGAGGAGCTACCTCCTAGTCCATATTCTGCTGGACTTGCATATTTCACATGGTTTTCTCTTTTCCACCTTTCCAGAATGGGCAGTAGCTGTTTCATGTGATGATCCTTTTGTAATTCCAGTGATAAACGGGCCTGTCTGGACCATGTCAGCTCATGGGTTCAGCAAGATATATGTCTGCCTTTTTGTGACAAGAAAGAGCCTCTACACATTTTCCTGAAGCTAACAATCTGCTTTTCTACTTTGTTGATGAATCTGTTTGAGGAGATCTTCATTACTTCCATAGACTTCGGGGTGGGCAGTGGCCCAAGAGTGGTGGGCCGTAGCACTGGCACATGGAGCGGAAATTACAGGAGAGTGCGACATGCTGTGGCCCCTCTCCTGTGCCCTGGAAGCCTGGTATGAGCCCAACCACCTCACTCCTTCCTCCTGTGCTGTTGCCAACATGGACATGTACTTTAAACATTTTTTTAATTTTTTTTCTTTTTCCTTCAAGGATTTCAATTAGATACACTGTTGAATCTTCTTTCATTCTTTTTTATTTTTCTTTCTTTATTTTATTTCAGCATATTATGGGAGTATAAATGTTTAGGTTACATATATTGCCTTTGCCCCACCAGAGTCAGAGCTTCAAGTGTGTCCATCCCCCAGACGGTGCACACTGCGCCCATTAGCTGTCAATATACCCATCCATCCCCTCCTCCCCTCTCCCATCTGCCCTACACCTAATGAATGTTACTACTATATGTACACTTAAGTGTTGATGAGTTAATACCAATTTGATGGTGAGTACATGTGGTGCTTGTTTTCCATTCTTGTGATACTTCACTTAGTACAGTGGGATCCAGCTCTATCTAGGATAATACAAGAGGTGCTAGACCACCATTGTTTTTTGTGGCTGAGTAGAACTCCATGGTATACATATACCACATTTTATTAATCTTCTCATGTATCGATGGGCACTTGGGTTGTTTCCACATCTTTGCAACTGTGAATTGTGCTGCTATAAACATTCGAGTGCATGTGTCTTTTTTATAGAATGTCTTTTGTTCCTTTGGGTAGATGCCCAGTAATGGGATTGCTGGAGGAAATGGTAGTTCTACTTGTAGCTCTTTGAGGTATCTCCATATTATTTTCCACAGAGGTTGTACTAGTTTGCAGTCCCACCAACAGTGTATGAGTGTTCCTATCTTTCCACATCCACATCAACATTTATTGTCTTGGGACTTTTTGGTAAAGGCCATTCTCACTGGAGTTAAGTGATATCTCATTGTGTTTTTGATTTGCATTTCCCTGATAATTAGAGATGTTGAGCATTTTTTCATGTTTGTTGGCCATTTGTCTTCTTTTGAAAGGTGTCTATTCATGTCATTTGCCCACTTTTTAATGGGGTTGTTTGATTTTTTTCTTGCTGATTTTTGTGAGTTCTATGTAGATTCTAGTTATCAGCCCTTTCTTGGATGTGTAACATGAGAATATTTTCTCCCATTCTGTAAGTTGTCTGTTTGCTCTCATGATAGTTTCCTTGGGTGTGCAGAAGCTTTTTAATTTGATCAGTCCCCATGTGTTTATTTTTGTTTTCACTGTGATTGCCTTTGGGGTCTTCTTCATAAATTCTTTCCCTAGGCCAATGACTATAAGAGTTTTTCCAACATTTTCTTCTAGAATTCTTATAGTTTTATGCCTTAGGTTTAAGTCTGTTATCCACCATGAGTTTGATTTTTGTGAGAGGTGATAGGTGTGGATCTTGTTTTAGTCTTCTACATGTGGCTATCTAATTTTGCCACCACCATTTATTGAATAAGGATTCTTTTCCCCAGTGTTTGTTTTTGTCTGCTTTGTCAAAGATTAGATGGCTATATGACGATGGTTTTATATCTGAGTTCTCAGTTCTGTTCCATTGTTCTATGCCAGTACCATGCTGTTTTAGTTACTGTAGTCTTATTGTATAGCTTGAAGTCTGGTAAATTGATGCCTCCCAATTTGTTCTTTTTGCTTAAGATTGCTTTTGCTATATCGGGTCTTCTCTGGTTCCATATGAAGCACAGAATTATTTTTTCTAGATCTACAAAAAATGGTATTGGTTATTTTAATAGGGATTGCATTGAATCTGTAGATCACTTTGGATACGTATAGGCATAGCGTATAGACATTTTAACAATGTTGATTCATTTATTTTGTTTTTATTTTATCTTTGCTTCTTAATATGTTCATAGAAGTGTCTGTTCTCCTTGATATTCCTCCATTTTTGTCCTTATAAATGCGATAGTTTCATTTTTTTCCACTACTCTATTGAGCTGTGACAACTCATATTTTTTCTTTTCCTGCTATCTAATCATCTAGTTCATAAGTTATTTTATTCATGCTTCAGCCCTTGCTTCATAGAGTTGATTCCTTCCTTATGTGTTTAAAATTCATGGAGAAAGTTTTGGTCATGATGTTTATATGTTCCATGACAATATTTTTCAGGCTGTTTTTATGAATCCACCATTTATTTTTCTTATTCATTTTTTTCCTTTTTTCTTAGTGTATCTTTGAATATCCTGTGTTGGTTTCTTTTTTAAATAAGCATCCTGAAAGGTTGAGTTTTCACAGCTACAAGGAGGAGATCTGTACCAGGACAGAGCCAGAACTGAGTTCCAGGCTGGCTGAGATTACCCCCGTAGTTCAGGGAGTGGTGCATGAGTTCAGGTAGCCTTCTTTTCCCTTAGTAAATGGAATAGGCAGCTTTGGGGGTTTATAATTCCAAGTACTTTTTCTTCTACTGGCCACAGAGACCCTGTGCTTCCTGTGTACATGCCTTCTTAGCAGGCAGGTTCTTTATCAAACTCTACTTTTTTTTCTTCATAGAACCAAATTGGGCCTATGGAATCTAGGGATTTAGGTTTTGCATCTCAAAGTTCACCCTTCACTTTCAAGAATTATACTTTGCTGACTTTTTCTGATACCCACAGCTGCAATGCCCTCCTTTTGTTCTCTCTTCTCTCCAACACACCCTCGTGTGATCACCAATGCCATAGTGATTACAGGTGTACAAACTGCAATGGAGCCTTGCCAGCCTTGCTCCCTGGTAATTAGAATGAACAGATAATTCTCTGGATCTGTTTTCGATATGTAGGGTGAGAGAGAAATAAACTTTTGTTGTATTAAGTTCCTGGAATTTAAAGTTATTTATTCCTGTAGCATAACCTAGCTTATTTTGACTGATACAATTGATTCATAGGTAAGATTACTGCACTTGAGGGCACTTGGAAACAGAAGAAGGCATTTTTGGTTGTCACAATATAGTGTTCAGGAGCCACGGATACTAAATCTCTGGTAATGCTTACAACAGTCCTCCTCAATAAATATTTTTTGCCTCAAATGCCGATAGTACACCCCCCTCCCGGCCCCATGAAAAACTCAGTAAATGGCTTGACAAGTACAGCCAAATTGACTTCTTGAACACAGTGCTCATTAATAAGCCTTTGTCCAACTTGGATATTTTTGGCATCTTTTATTGCCTTCTATTGAAAGTAATTCAGATAATTTTGAATGTTCATATATACAGGTATTGTTTCCTAAATATAATACCGATGAGTGAACTGTTAAGAGTTTATTTTTGTAGCATTCTCATACTGTTTAGCATGGTACCTTACACCTAATTGTTTCTCAGTAAATATCTGTGGATTTCTTTAGACTGAAACACCTTCTTGGGCCCATGCTTGATAAATGTGCTTTCTGCATTTTGGGTGCACATTAGTAAATTCAGGGTTCCCCTTTTGTTTTCTGTAGTTTGAACTGACAAAAAACTTGAAAAATAAACAATTGAAAAAGACATTCCCTAAAGGTAACCATCAAGTGTAATAAGGCTCAAGTCAAATGGCCCAGCTGTCACAGTAAAATACAGCCTATTGAGTTCCTTCTCACTAGGGAAAAGCACTGAGTACCACTTACCGCAGACAGCGTGGAGAGAAAGTATCACCCTAAGAACTGCAGGAGGGAATGTCCTATGTGGCTGAGAGACAGGCACAAAATAAATCTGGCTGGTAGTAACCATGTGTTTTTATAAGGGGTGAGGGAGGGAAACATAATTTAAGGGTCAGAGAATAAATAGCACCATAGTTAAAATCTAACCGGGGTGACTAACAAATTTTTTTTTTAAAAAATCACTTAAAAAATTATTAAATACACACTAGGTGCAAACTCCTAGGGGAAGAGTGGGTGGGGAGGAGGGTCTTACATAGAAATGAGCATCATGGAGCCTGCCTTCTAGGGTTTTGGGATCTTGTCTGGAAATTAAGCATATATGTAAATAAATCTGATATTTGACTATGACAAATGTTATAACAGAGATAATAAGAAAACTTACTGAGAAGGTAGGAAAAATAGAGTATGTATAATTAGATGGAAGCCGGCACATTGAATCTAGGATGATTAATGCTTTAAATTGAGCCTTAAAAGAAGGTTAATATGTGGATCACTATCACTATCACTATCACTGACTCCCTTGTCCTAGGACCAGGTTAAGAGGTATAAGGCCTAATGCTGGCATTCCCCGGGTTATGGAAGAGAAACGTTCCTGAGAATGTCTTTAGATCAGATTTGTATGTAATTCAGATCCCTGATGAACAGCGCATATACGGTAATAACAACAATAACAATACTAAAATGGCTCACATGTGGTAATAATGATATAGTGTAATACAATAATAATAATAATATCCCTGGACCATAATAATAAGTTACAGAAACTATTGTGTTCTTTCTTTTAATTCAAACAAACAGAACATAAAAACAAATTCATACCAGGAGTTTAGATAAGAGATAGGAGAAATTTCAAAAAAGAATATTAAAGGTTAACATTCACCTAATGACGCATTAATGGTAGGCTAATAGGAATGTTATGCTTATTTTGATCTTCTAACCAAATCCATAATAACCTTTGCATTTCCATAATTAGTCCACTACACTGCTTAGTAATAATTGATGCTTTCACTGAAGCATTGCCTTTCACACGTTCCATTATTCTCACTTTACCCTTTATGATTGTTCCAACAGTCAAGCAACTGAAGCCTAATGCTTCTCAATGGATGATGGCTCTTTGCCTTTCTCTGGAAGCTTGATTATTTCTACTTTTGTTTCCATCGATCATCATCACCTTTCTCTTTGCTGCAGGCTCACCTGGACTTGTAGTGGACTTTCGCTTTGGAGGCATGGTCATAAGGGTAGACACAGACTCACAAAGTCAAATAGAAAAGTGATACTGTACATAAGTGACCGTGTAAACAGCGAGACTAGCCGCTGGTGTAAAGATGCTGCACCAAAGAACTGCTTAAGCCATGTGGATTTCTTTACATGCACAGAAGAAACTAGTTTCCAAATTATTAATTTAATTATAGATTATTCTTGTGGGGAAACTTGGGAGCCTGTTTGCAAGTACAGAACACTGTAAGTCAGGTTGTCCTTAACCTGGGGACTGCTTGTATTGGTAAAAACGTTTTGCAGTTAAATGATGTGGTTACATATTTTATTTAAATGGTGGATTACTGTTAATTGATGGTTTTATGTAATTAGAACCTGAAAAATAGTGAATGTTGCAGGTTTTAAAAATTGGAGTATACCAGAACGGATTGCAGTAATTCCCTATTGATTCCTCAACGTACGATTGCATGTATATGTATGTCTGGGATGTTTATGTCATGCAAAATGGTGACTGGTGCACCCTTGGGCTGGTCACATTGCTTCATGCTACTGACGCTTCTATCTCATTCCAACCAGAGCCAAAGATAAAAACATCATGTGAAGTGTTGTTTAAGTAAATTCTGTTCTTATAAGATCAACCACTCTTACGGCCTAGTACTAAGGTTTATACTTGTTGATTTCAAGGAGTTCTATGTGGGCTATTAAGCAGTATATTTCTTTTGGTCTGAGTGCTTGTATTGATTAAATGAGGAATAAATAGCTCGGCTTCTCTTCAAGAAATTCCATAATGTCTTATATCTTCTTAACTTAGAAAAGTCCAGTGTATACACACAGTTGAGGGGGAGGTTAAGCTGTTCAAGTACATGTCAGTGAGCACAGGTCTTAAGAACTGTGAGCCAAAAATAGTTTAATTATTTCAGTTCTTCCCATAACACTTATCCACTTCAACAGGATGCCTCTCTACTCCCTTGCTCCTTATTACTGTTGCAAGGAAGGAACACATATTGATCCCTCTTGTAATCTTTTTTGGACCTTGTGGGTATTGCATGGGTGAACATCTGGGAACACTGTCCTTAGCTGTCCAGTGAATCAGCAGAAGAGGAGATGGGCCCCAGGTGAATTGCAGCCTACTGCATCTTAAGGATTGCTGACACTAATCCACACAGCATCCTACTGTCAAGTTAGATGGCTCTGGGGCTGCCGCTGATGTGAAGCATAGACAGCCCAAGGGAGATAACTGCTCTCGGTGATAAAATGCACAGTTTTCTTGGAATTTCAATTTATTCCAGAATTGTCTTCCAGAGCATATTCTGGTAGTTTACTGAGGTTAGCATGGAGAATAGAGTGGAAGAGACAAAGAAGGAAGTGATAATACGAATTAAAATATCTATAGTGTTTTCCAGTTTATATATTATCTAATTTAACACTCACAATGGTACAATGGCATACGTATTGTTACCCCCATCTTACAGATAAGGAAATTGAGGTCTAGAACTATGGCTAGTTTGCCCAAAGTATTCGTAATTTGCTAGTGTATAGAAATACTGGGTAAGAAGAAATTATATCTAACATTGAGCCAGAAACTGCATACATTCCACATGAACTAGTCAATTTAATCTTCACAACAATTTTATGAGGCAGGAACTCACACTAGCCTCATTTTTTAAAATAAATAGATGAGGAGCCAGGTATTAGAGATTACTTGGTTTAAGGGTAAAGCCTGGATTTGAATCCAGATCTTTAGACTCCAGACCTATTCTTGATATTATGGTACAGTCCAATCAGTGTAGCATCTTCTGACAGCATTTTAAGATTTCCATCCATATACAGTGCTAATATATGTCTATAAAGCGCTTTGCATACTGCCTAGCACATAAAATTCATTGCAAAATTGAAAGCTACTATTAATGAACAAACAGCAATGGTATATTTTCCTATTACCTTTATTATAAAGATTTCTGAACATTTGACACTTATTGTTGGAGTCATAGAATGCTGGATTCCTCTATGCCTTTCTCTGTATAAGGCATAGTTTCAGGTTGTGTCTAAAAATACTGAGATTCAATGACAAAATGACTTTTCTAAATTAAGCTTTGAGTGGCAAGTCAGGTTGCCAAGGTATAGTAGTAAGAAAAGTTCTTATTGTGCTTGTTTGCAAGGTACTCTTTTCAAAAAAAATTTTTTTTTTAATCTTTTCTATAGAGATAGGGTCTTGCTATGTTGCCCAGGCTTGTCTTGAACTCCTGGCCTCAAGTGATCCTCCTGCCTTGGCCTCCCAAAGTGCTGGGATTACAGGTAACTGGCCAACACAGTACCCTTTTACTGACCACAAATAAGCAGCCTGTGAGTTCACAGTATCATTTTAAAAATGCTTTGTTTGCAGTTTATCAAGTGGTTTCAAATGCATTCTTTCATTTGCTTCATAACAACCTTGTTGGGTGGCTATTATTATTCCTGTTTTACAGAAAAGAAAACTGAGACACAAAAGTTAGAGGTTAACTAATGACACAATTCACCCAAGTAGGAAATGAAGGAGCCAAAGTCAAGAACAGATTCCTTGCCTTGAGCTCAATGCTTTTTTCACTACACATTGCCCTGTTGTATTTTTATTAAGATTTTCATCTTCCTATATTAGTTATGAACCACCAGAATCTGAAAATGCAAATGTAATACAGTATCCCAGTGGGTAGCTTCATGAAATGAATAAGCAAAAAGAAAATTTGGTTGGCCTAATATCAAAATCTTAAAAACTTCTTTCAATACATATTCACCCAACACGTATTTATTCAGTCCCTATTTTGGCCATGCCATTGTGTTAAGTTATACACGAGGTATGTAAAGAAAAAAGAAGAAAGAAGAAAGAAGCAGGGGCCAGGAATGCAGGAATGCAGGGAAAAGCTCAAGTGCACACATTTTTAGATGTAAGAAAATTTATAGGAATCATGTCGAGGTAATTATGTATCTTATTTTACTAATTAAAGTAATGCCAAACTGATGATGGCAGCTGTGTCTTATTTATTTTTACATTTCACATAATGCCCGGCCCAGAATCTTACCTGTGGAATGAATGAATTGGGGTGAAGAGTCAAGGCTCTGGCTCTCCAGAAGCTTATAGACTAAACTGAAAGATATGAAACAAAACTTAATAAAATAAAATATCAAATTGATATATGATCATATGGTATAGAGAAGGGAAGCATTATTTCTAGTTGGAACAATCAGGGAAAGCTTCACGAAAGAGACACCGTTGAATGGGAAATAATTAACACAAACTTTTGCTCTCTTTTTGTAGGCAAACATGGATAAACTAGTCTAATGAAAATAAGAAGGAGGAGATTTAAATCTCCTAGCACTCTGTAAGTGGGCACAGTGGACAGTTAAAATCCTTTTTTATTGAATGAATGAATGAATCTTTCCAAGAAAAATTTTAATATATGTCTTTAGATGCAAAATGTTGTTGTGATATCTTAGTATTAGTTGGAATCAGTTGGATTAGAAATGCCGAAACCCTGTGATCAAGGATTTTGCCATTTTCACTTTGGCCCTTCTAGAATCAAGAAATCCCAGAAGTATTTTAGAAAATGCTCCATTCTATTATAGAGACTTAATAAACCTATATAATTTGGAGAAGCATATTGAATGTATAATCAAAGAGTAATACAAACATCTTTCAGAGGTGCATCACTTCTTTGAGAGGAAAAACACCAAGCCAAAAGTCTTTTAGACCTCATTTCTAATGTATGTCATTTAATTTTAACATCTTTTAGTTGGGTATGGTGGCTCACGCCTGTAATCCCAATACTTTGGGAAGCCGAAGTGGGAAGATTGCTTGAGGCCAGGAGTTCAAGACCAGCCTGGCAACATAGTGAGACCCCGTCTCTACAAAAATACAAAAAAAAAAAAAAAAAAAATGGGCATAGGGATGCATGCCTGTAGTCCCAGCTACTTGGGAGGCTGAGGCAGGAGGGTCACTTGAGCTCAGGACTTTGAGGTTACTGTGACCTCTGATGGTGCCACTCCAGCCTGGGTCACAGAGCAAGATCCTGTCTCAAAAAAAAAAAAATTAAATAAATAAAATAAAAAAATTTAACATCTTTTGGCAGTCTAACTATAAAAATTAAGATATGAGGATTCCTGCTAGATTCTGAGTCTGGGTTATAATTTAGTCTCTGTATTGATCATTTGGTTTTATTTATCTATTTTTACAGAAAACCACTCACAATGCCTTCTAGATTTCTTTCAGAAGTAGGACTTTTATACCGACAATAAAAGAAAACATTATTTACTGTAAGGCATTTTTCCATTTGATGGTCAATGACTTGCTGTGTTTTCCTTTACTGGAGAGTAAATAATGATGATTCTATCTTAAATTTAAAGGTATTTTTAATGTTTACTGAATTTTACACTGAGTTGTAATCATCATAAGAATAAATAAGAATTGAAAGCATTAATTATGGAGGTGAGACTTCAGTTTGCTTTTAATACAACAATAAATAATAAACACATTCAATGGACTTTCCAAATATTTTACCTTTATTGGATTTCCTTTAGAAACATTTTTAAAGAATAGTAAAGAAAAATGTCAGCAATGATAATATTACTAATATAAATTACTTAATGTTTTTGGTGATAACATTTGATGCCCCATATATTCTCACATTTGAGAGATTCCCTACTTGTACTAGATGACTACATATCATCAAAGTCCAGGTCATTTGAAATTTTCATATGTAAAATCTTGATAAACATTTCTTAAAAGGCAACTTTCTAAATTAATCATCAACACTGTGAGGTGAATCCCGTCTCTTGAAAATGTACATGGTGCATTTTTGGAAACTTTGTATATAGAAATGTTTGAAAATTTTATTCCATATGATAAAATGTGAGCCTTTTATAAAACTTCTCAGAACTTTGTAAAGTTTAGAGGGTCACATTATCCCTGTCTGCTCTTGTAACTACACATCATGGTTCTCTATATTTTTATAATGATTATGACATATGTTTAATTTTATCTGGAATTCCAAAAAAAAAGAGAAGATTGGCAAAATAGATATATCTACTTATAGATTGAATTATGTCCTCCAGAAATTCAAATGCTGAGGTCCTAACTCCCTACACCTCAGAATGTGACTGCATTTAGAGATAGTGCTCTTACAGAGGTAATTAAGTTAGAATGAGGCTGTTGGGGTAAGGCCTAATTAAATATGACTGTATTCTCATAAAAAGAGGAGGAGATTAGGATGTGTAGAAAGACACAGGGATATATATGTATATGAGAAAAGACCGTATAAACAAGAAGTTGGCCATGTGTCAGCCATGGAGAGAGGCCTCAGAATGAAATCAACATGCTAACACTTTGATTTTGGACTTCTAGCCTCCAGAACTGGGAGAAATAAATTTCTGTTGTTTAAGCCACTCAATTTGTGGTATTTTGTGCTGGCAGCCCTAGAAAACTAATACAAACCTCCAGCCAGATGGATTATAAAAAAAAGGAAACAAGAAACGAATTAGCTGTATCAGGAATGAGAGAGATAACATCATTACAGATAGCTTTGTGACAATTATATTCAATGATTAAAGAATAAATTGCTGAAGTACACAAATCACCAAAACTCACTCAAGAAGATATAGAAATCTCAAATTGCACAAATATATTAAGGAACTTGAAATCGTTAAAAACCCTCCAAGGGTAATCATAGGCTCAAATGGCTTTAATGAAAAATTCTATCAACATATAAGAAATTATACCAATTTTGACAAATTTTCAGAGAAAACTTTTCAAGAACAAAAGCTTCTCAACTTATTTTATGAGACCATCATTACTTTGATACTAAAACCACAAAAATACAGTAGAAGAAAACAAAAAGTTCAGGTCAATACCTTTCAGAAACACAGAAACAAAAAATATCAACAAAATTTTAGCAAACCAAATCCAAGAATATACAAAAAACATAATACATCATGACCATATGGCATTCATATCAAGAATGCAGGTTGGCTTTATATTTGGAAAAAGTGATATAATTCACCATAAAACAGACTAAGTTAGAATAATGATGTGACCATCTCAGTAGATGTATAAAAAGTCCTTTAAAAAATTAATCATCTATTTCTGAGAGAAATTCTCAGCAAACTAGGAATAGAAAAAAACTTCCTCAACATGATAAAGGGCATTTATGTAAAATCCACCAATAACATATTGCAGATGAAAGACTGAATGTTTTTCCTCCCTAAGATCAGGTACAAGCAAAGATTTTTCACTTTTCCCATTTCTCCTATCTGAGTACTAACCAGGCCCGATCCTGCCTCGCTTCCAAGATCAGACAAGATTAGGCATGTTCAGGGTAGTATGGCCATAGACTGCTCTCATTATTTCTATTCACATTGTATATTTAGCCTGTGCAATAAGGTAAGATAGAGAAATGAAAGGCATCCAGAGGAAGGACAGGAGGAAATAAAACTGATTTATTTGCAGAAAATATGAGTATTTATGAAGAAAATTCTATGGAATCTATAAGGAAGCTACCAGAACTAATAAGTGAAGTTAGCATGGTTATATAGTATAAAAGATCAGTGTGCAAAAACTCAAATGTATTTCTGTATATGAATGATAAACAAAGGGGTATTATGTATAAAAATTAATTCAAATGTAATTATTGACTGAAAAGTAAAGCATGATACACTAAAAATTCTTAAAAAAAAAAATAGTGGAAAAATTAGTGTGGCCATGGGTAGACAAAACTTTCTTGGATACAATGCCAAAAGATATAATTCTTAAAGGAAAAAAAATTGATAATTTCTATTCAACAAGATTAAAAACTTCTGTTCTTGGAAAGATACTGCTAACTGAATAAAAAGAGAAGCCATAGACTGGGAGAAATTATTTGCAAATCATGTATCTGATAATGGATTCCTATCTTTTATCAGGATAAAAAAACTACCAAAACTCAAAATAACAAAACCGACAACCCAGCAAAAAATAAGCAAAGGATTTGAACAGACACTTCACTAAAGAAGATATGCAGATACATGGTTACAAATAAGCAGAAGAAAAGATACTTAGCATTATTAGTCTTTAGGGAAACAATGACTAATGATGTTAAGTATTGCATATTAAAAACCACAATGAGATACCACTATATGCCTGTTAGAATGTCTAGAATTAAAAAACTGACCATATCAAAGTACTGGCAATGATTTAGAAGAATTGGAACTCTCATGATGTTACAGTGAAAGGAAGGCTTAGCATAACTAGCGCCATTTGCTTCTGACACCCTGCAGTAATATCCTTTAGTTTAAAAACTTCTACTGAGCTCTGTACATAGGCTAGAAGAAAGGTGACAATAATTTCTTTTCCAAACTAACTCCTGGGAGATAAGAAAGGTATACAAGTAACGATGCTATGTTAAAGATTTTTTGGGAACATCCCGACCTTTGTCCTCCAAAGTTAACTGACCAAGAGCAAAGAAGTTTTACAACCTCCTCAGTCTCTCACTTGTGGCCAGATGTCTGCAGTCCTTGGTTACCTCTTGCAACCCAACCCCCTTTCCCCTTCCCTTGGACTTCTGGTGACCTTGGCACCACACAGAAGCTACAGCTTCTTTTACGTTGCCCAAGTTGTATGTTTGTTTGCTTTTAATTTTTTAAATAGGCTTTACTTTTTTTTAGAACACTTTTAGATTCACAGCAAGATTGAGTGGAAGGCACAAAGATTTTCCATGTACTCCATGCGTCCACATACGCATAGCGCCCCCATTACCACCATCCCCCACCAGAGTGGGACATTCATTACAGCTGATGAACCTTCACATTGACACATCACCACCCAAAGTCCACAGTTTACATGGTAACCAGCTCCATGAACAAATTTCAGTGACTCATGTATGTTTTTTTATAATCCTCTCCCTTAACTAACTACCTGGTCTCTTTTGAGTTGTTTCCCAGAAATGGTGGATTTGCTGCAAGACAAAGGAGTTGAGCTTCTAAAGGCCTCTGGACAGACTTCCTGAACCAAGATTCACAAACCCCTTCCTCCTGCCCCCAGTGCACATATCCCTTTGCTAGTTACACCACAACCTGCCCCAAGGCACGTGGCCCCTCCTTTAAAAGCCCATGATGTCCATTTGGTAGAAAGACGGATTTGAGGTAGCTGCTCCTGCTCTCCTGAAAAGAGAGAAAGACATCTTTCATATTAAAATATTCCTTTCTTCCTTCACAATCCTTGTTGTCTCAGTAATTGAATCTTTCTGCAGTGAGCAAACGGACCTAGGCTGAAACCCCCTTGTGGTTTTGATAACAACATCAGAGTTCACTCTTGGTGTTGTACATTCTACAGGTTTGGACAAATGTGTAATGATATGCATCCACCATTGTAGTGTTGTACAGATTGGCAGTTTTTCTAAGTCTCCCTTGATAGCTGGACAGGATACTGGGTATAAGAAACTGCTGTAAACAGGCCCCTAGTAAGGTGGTGGTAAGATGTGGGGGCAGAGAAGTGTGCTACAGCCCTAGGGTTAGGTCTCAGTCTTTTAAGAGTCTCCCCCACCCCCACTCCTTAGGTGGGGCAGGATGGCTGTAGGGGGCTGGAATCAGTTATTTCCCGTAACACCCAGGTCAGTTAAGTTCTGATAAAGCCCTGGCAGGTTAGGCTCTGGGTAAATAGTTTCTCCTTATAGCAGATCTTGTTAAGAAGAATGTTTTGGCTATTTTAAAATTTTTCCTTTTTTCCTCTCCCTGCTGAAAGCAGGTGGGGATTTTTCTCTGACCTTCACTGTGAGAACCTGGTAGAGCTTCAGGAGTTAAAACTCACAAAATTGTAGACCCACATCCCACTGAGGACTGGCTCCCTCTAAAGCTTTTAACTCTCAGATTTGTCTACACTGAGCCTCCAGCTACTTTTCGATTATAGTTTATATTTTCCTGCCCTGGCACTGGTTTCCATGGAGGCTTCTGCTTGTGAGTTTCTGCTCAGGTAAGTTGTGATTCTCTGTATCTGCCTCTTACTCCAATTTTGGGGCCAGAAGTTTGCCCTGTGACCTCACTTCTCTTATGAATCTAAGAGGAGTTGTTGATTTTTCAGTTTGTTCAGCTGTTTACCTGTTGTTAGGACAGAGTGGCAACTTCCAAGCTCCATTCAGTGCAGGTCAGAACTGGCGTGGGTTTTGATGGTAGCAGTGTGCAACAATGGTGAGGGTATCTAAATTATGCAAGGGTCAGCAATTTTAGAGAACTTCTTGCAAGACAATCTCTGAGATTTCTAGGTAGATGACCACATGAGTGAAGAAAATGACTGATTCATAGGATTTATGAGTGTTTTGGGGGAAGAAAACCCTTACAAAAGGAGAATTGACTTCACCAAAAGAGGATGGTGGCTTGTAACCACTTGAATATTAAAAGAGATATGAATCAACTGGATAGTCATCTATGTCCATATCTATCTATCCATACACACACACACATTCTAAATTTATATGTATATACATTCTTACAGAAAATTTTCATTTTCTTTTCTTTTTTTTTTTTTTTTTGAGACAAAGTCTCACTCTGTGGCCTGGGCTAGAGTGCCGTGGCATCAGCCTAGCTCACAGCAACCTCAAACTCCTGGGCTTAAGCGATCCTACTGCCTCAGCCTCCCGAGTAGCTGGGACTACAGGCATGCGCCACCATGCCCGGCTAATATTTTCTATATATATTTTTAGTTGGCCAGATAATTTCTTTCTATTTTTATTAGAGACGAGGTCTCGCTCTTGCTCAGGCTGGTCTCGAACTCCTGAACTCAAACAATCTGTCCTCTTCGGCCTCCCAGAGTGCTAGGATTACAGGCATGAGCCACTGCACCCGGCCAGAAAATTTTCTAGGAATGACAGTGGAAAGTGTATTTACCGAGGACAAACATGAAGGAAGGATCCAAGTGTTGCCAATTCTTGCTTCTTTATGCGCATGAGGAAATGGGTTCGATATTGATTGTGAGCTTTGCCTGAAGTCACACACCATGTGTCTGGCTGAACTAAGAAATAAAGCAAACCCACTTTCTCAGATCCCAAGTGTCTGCTCTTTCCACTGCTCTTCCCACTAACTGTAGCCACTCTGTTTTTTCACTCTGCAGAAATTAACTTCAAACAGGCAAAGGCAGAAGAAGCACGGTTAAGGGAGATTTGAAATTCAAGCAAGCTTAGATGTGGGAGAACAAACCTTGGTGCTGAAATTTAGCAGATTTCTTCAGTCATAAAAATTGCATATTAGGATCCTAAAGGATTTTGCTGGTGTAAATGCAGAATTACAGTCTTGGGTAAGTCTTAATGAACAGTGGTCATTTAAAAAAGGGAAATAAAAGAGATAAGATTCTGGAAAGTCTGACAAATCTGATAAAACCTCCCAAGGGCTGTCATGCTATGCTTTATCTCACTTATAAACTGGCAAGGTTCACTTAGATGGCCATTTTTAGCTATCAAATAAATGTAATAATAACCCAACAATCCGAGGCTAAGTAAGTGTTGTAGAATCAGACTAAGGAAGGTCCTAGTAGGCTCTTTTACGATCATGAGTGAGAACTGGAAAAATAAGCTGAACCTAGCTTGGAATAAAAACATTGTACATAATTTAATAATAGTTTTCATATGCAGAGAGAGGCTATGGATGAGTTGTACTTATTCTTCCTAAGGGCTATACCTGAGAAAATAGGTTAAACTCTGAATGGGGTTGGCAGGAGGATGGGTATTAGCTGCCAATGGAATATGTAAATATATTTAAAAAGAGGTAACCTTTTAATTATATACAATTCTAACTCAAGTTCTACATTCACTGGGAAGATATTTTCTCTGTCTTCTATAGGCCAAATTTGTTTCAACTTTTTCTGAACTTCTATTGCTTTTAGAGTCAATCGCATGCAGGTTATTTCATAATTAATTAAGGTATGCTTGTGTCAACAATGTGCAAAACCAGGCTAGATATTACAGGAGATACATATAGGAAAAGATAATTGAGTTGTCATCTTCTTGAGGTTATATGAGGACAACTTCTTTGTTCTGAAAGTTTAACCAGAGTTTATGAGGGAGAAAGGAAATTTTAGTAAAAATTTAGGGATTTTAAATAGAGAGCCAGGAAGTAAGACAGGCTAGACTACAGAGTTCTTTATGGGAAGAGGCAGGAGATAAAACTGGAACTGTAGATTGGGGTCAGATTGTGTGACAGTCTACAGAATAAGAGAAAATATTATTTAAGAAATTCATGTATAAGGACCTTACATCTAAAATATATTTTTAAAAACTTTTACAATTCAATTATAAAAAGACAACTCAATTTAAAAAATCGTCAAAGAATATGAATAGACATTTAACTGAAGGAAGATATACAAATGGCCAATGAACACATGAAAAGATGCTCAATACCATTAGTCATCAGGGAAATGCAAGTGAAAATGACAATTAGATACCATTTCACATCCATCAGGATGGCTGTAATAAAAAAGTCAGACAATAACAAATGTTGTCACTAATGTGGACAAAACAGAACCTCATACACTGCTGTTAGGAATGTAAATTGGTAGAGTCACTTTCAAAAAACTGTGTGGCAGTGCCTCAAAAAGCTAAACGTAGAGATACCATTTGACTCAGCAATTCTATTTCTCTGATACATACAAGAGAAATGAAAACTTATGTCCACACAAAAACTTGTACATAACAGTTCATAACAGCATTATTCACAATAGCCAATAGTAGAGTCACATCAGAACAGCCTAAATATCCATAAATTGATGAATGAGTAAATAAAATATATTATATCCATACAACCACATATTTTTTTAGCCACAAAGGAATGAAATGCTAATAAATGCTGCACCATAGATGAACCTTGAAAACATGATGGTGAAAGAAGCCAGACACAAAAGATCACACATTGTATGACTCCCTTTATATGAAATATCCAGATTGGGCAAATCTGTGGAAGCAGAAAGTGGAATAGGGTTGGTGAGGGCTGGTGAAGGAGAGGGAAATGTAGAGACTTGGGGGGTAATAGCTAAAGGGTACAGGGCTTCTTCTTTTGGTGGTGATGAAAATGTTCCAAAATTGATTGTGGTGATGGTTGCACAACTCAGAATATACTGAAAACCACTGAATTCTACACTTAAAAGAATGAATTTTATGGTATGCAAATTATATCTCAATACTGCTGCTGTTAAAAAAAACCCTCTGTGGACCTGAATCTTAACTGGAATTATCAGTGTGAACCAATGATGTATTTTATCTTTAAAACCTTATGTTAGCTCTACACTGAAAATGCATAAGATCGATGACCAACCTAATAGCAAAGTCTACCCTTGGTACTCAGATTGTGGTTTTTATTATCATTAAAGTGAGCTTATGTTTCTTGGAGAAATGTCTGACTCTAGGTATGGGGCAAAAAGAAATGTGCAAAAAGTAATATACAAAATGAACCTGGAGCATCCTCTAATATATTGGAAAGCAAGGTAGCTCTCAAAGACTACCTAGGTCATGTCAATAGAACTCAGGCAACGACTTGAATAAACTCCCACTGATCAAAGATGGAATAATTTTCAGATTGGTTAAGACAAAAACTGCAATGGGTTGAATCACATCAAATATGTGCAAATGTATGGGTTTATAATAGTACTAAAAACAGCTCTTCATTGATTGTTGGTGATTGATTTTATTTATTTATTTTTTTAAAGACTCCTGAAGAGAAAGAATCAAGCATTTGTTCTTCACTTTTACATGACTGTACTTCATGGTAACCAAATAATTGATAAGGGGCAATTTCCCTTTATAGAAATGTTCTAGCTAATAAATGAAGAAGAAATGACAATTATTACTGTTTTTCAATCTCCTAATAAGTTAATGAGTCTAAGTTATACTAATCAATAATTAAAAATATCAAGAAAGAGAGACAACCATGTGCATCCTGAAAGGAGTATGTAATATCACTCATAAAGGAAACTTGCCCAGAAAAGAAAAAAATTCTGAATCTGATCAGGCATCTAGATTTAGCTATCAGTTTATGGGAATACAGGTGATGAAGGAACTCAATAAACGGCATTACAGAAATGTGATTAGCAAAATAAACTTTAAAAAACTTTATCGGATAAATTACCTAGTTTCTTCAACAACAACAATGAAAAGAAAGGCAAGAAGCAAAAACAGAGGGAGGAAGCCTTAAAAGGCATGTCTATACTATCTCAGTGTAAGAACCTTATTTGGGTCCTGATTTAAATGGATAATCCCTTTTGAAAATTTATAAGAGCTTCCATGTTGGTGAACATTTTTTTCCTGCAGGTTTTCCTGTTTTCATTATGGGCAAGATAAATGGGATGAATAAATATGGATGATTTGTATATATACTGATAACCTGGGATGGTGGAGCACCTGGAGTGGGTGTGGAAACTCTGTGCCACCCGCCCCATACTTGCCTTAAGCATTTCTTCCATTTGGGTGTTCCTGAGTTATATCCTTTATAATAAAGTGGCTAATGTAGGCAAGAGAAACATTATAAGACAACCAGGAATATCTGAGCATTGTATGGATATTTGATGATATAAGAAATTATTATTAATTTATTAGGCATGATTATATATTTATGCCTTCTAAAAAGAATCTAATTTTTAAGAGATACATCTTGAAATATCTCTATGTTATGAAATGATATGATATCATTTGCTTTAAAACAATTGAAGCAGCAATAAGAATATAAATGAAACAATCTTGTCATGTATTAGTAGTTGTTGAAGTTGGGTGATGAAATGGGTACATTGGGTCTATAATACTATTGCCACAGCTGTGTTTGATGTTTGAAAATTTAAATAATAAAAATTCAAAATAAAATATAAAAAGAATAATGGATGCTTTTATGCCTCCTGATCAGTAAGACATAATTTGAGGGAAAGGAAATAAAGGAACAATCTTTGGCAGTTCTTACGCTTACCCCTTAGAGCTATCATTAAATTTTTACTCTACGCTGGGCAACAGGGTTAAGTCACTAAATTCAACTCAGCCTCTCAAGGATGTATCAGAGCCAATGAATTAGTAATCCAAAATCAGAATGTGTCACAAGTTAAACTGTTTGTGTTTATTTGGTTGAAATATTCAATTCATTCATTTCCCATGGGTGGCAAGGATTCTGCCTGTGGGTAACAGCAGGCAGTGGGTGTTTCAGCATCAGTGAAATTCTATTTAGAAAAATTAACTGGAAAGGGGAAGTATTGACTTCATTAAAAACCAAAGAGAAGAGAGTGAGAGAATAGATTTAATGGAATGTGGAAGAGTACAAAAAAAGAAGAAATGCTCCATTATCAATTGTGAAAGAATGTGAGCTGACTAAATAATAGGGCAGAGTTTTCATGTGTATAAAAAAGCCTATATATTTAGAAAATGAATAAGCTCACTGAATGTTTAGGAAGCCCTTTTCATAGAAGAATCATTCATAAAGATTGACGTTGATTTATTTCACAAAGTCCAGGAGACATTTACTTTTTGTAATACTGGTTGTTAGTATTCCAGTATTTTGATATAATGGATGATTTTTAAGTAACTAAATTCTGATATTTATGTCAATGCAATAACATTATTTGGTGTTTTGAAAATCTGAAATCTCAATTATTTATGTTTTAAGATATTCTGGAGATTATCATTTTGAAAGCAACAAAATACACTCAAAAGTTTTTTGACCAAACTCAAAGTTTTACTTCCACGTTCAAAACCTTTCCAAGGTATAGTGTTATTGTTATTACTCCCATTTCCTAGGCTGCTAATGAGGATGAGCATCTTTTTTCATGTCTACAAGTCATCTGTTTTACGTGGGTGAATTTTATCAGAGTCACTTTCGGCTTTATCTTCTGTATTCATGTGGCAGGCAGGATTCTAAGATAGCCTCCAAGATTCCCACACCCTGGAGTTCATGCTTTGTATAATCCACTCTTCTTCAGTGTGGGTGGAAACTGTGAATATGATGGGATAGTTGCTCCTGTGATTCATTTACATGATATGACGAAGAGGATGGGGTACTTAACACTGTATCTTCTGTTACATATATTGCTGTCACAGTAAGCTGGAGAGAGATGCTCCGGCTGGCTTTCAAGGAGCAAGCTGCCATGTTGTAAGAGGGTCAGATGGCTATAACCTGAGGAGCTATAACCTCTAGGAGCTAAGAGTGAGCCCTGGCCAACAGCCATCAAGAAAATGGGGACCTCAGTCCTACACCCATAAGGAACTGCTTTCTGCCTACAACCTGAATGAGTTTGGAAGAAGATTCTAAGATCCACCTGAGAATACAACCCTGTCTAATATGATGATTTCAGCTAAGCAAGAAACCCTATAGAACTGTGAGGTAACACATGGGCATTGTTTTACCTTTGTGGTATTTGTTATACAACAATAAAAACTAATACAACTGGTATCCTCCTAGAAAGAGGGAGTGGCGTGAGTGGTGGAACATTACAGAACATGGAGGATGGTGTGGTTGGTGGATTAAAGGTTTCCCTGGAGACCAACTACCCGCCTTCTCTCATACCTAGATTCCTTCCTTCCACTTTATTCTCCTGATTTTCCTTCAGGAAAAATCCCTCTGAGAATGACCATTTCCTGCTTTAAATAATTTAACCAAGTTCTTCGAGTCCAATTACTCTCCCTGTGGCAGCAGACCCTGGTTCTCATTCAGGTAGGAATGACATTTGAAGGTTTTGCTCTTAAATAAAATGTGGTTGTGTGATTTTTATTTACTTCCTTGGTTAAATAATCTTTTCCATTGAACATTTTGTGTGTATCTTTGATTTTCTGCATAAACACAAATATGGTTTGAATCATAATACAGGAAATAAAAACCTAGTATTATCTTTCTCGTGTCCATATTGTAATCACTAGAGACATCTACTAATACATATTTTATTACTAGAGAACAGAAGAGTTTATTTTCTTTCAATTCATTTATTTAATAAACAATTATTTAGTACTTACTACATTATGATAGACATAATAGAGTGACATAAAAACGAATAAAAGCATAGTATCTTTTGAGGACAATAAATAGTAACTAGTAAGAGGACAACTGCACTAACCCTCCCCAATTTCATTAAGTATCAACTTGAGTGCAACACTTGACTTCTCTGGGCTTCAGGTTTTTTTCTACAATGCTGAGGATGGTAGGTGATCTCAAAGTGTCTGTCTTTAGTGTGATAGTGATAGATCAAGTTGGCAGAAACATCAGCGGGAGACTAGAATTAAGATGCAACATTAATAGAGTTTTATGGAGAAGTAGAATCAAAACTATAAAAATGAGTTTAATATTTGATGAAATATAAATTAAAATAAGGATTTCTATGCCTATTAGATTGTCAAAAAGGAAAAAGTTGATAATACCACATATTGGAGGATATGTTGGGAAAAAAATCTCTTAAATACGAGTAAGAGAGCAATTTGATAATGGTAATGTCTATGAAAACTTTAACTGCATAAACGCTTTGACTCAGCCATTCCACCTCTAGAAATTCATCCTATAAAAATATCCTAAAAAGTATGCAAATACTTATTTACAAGGATACAAGTTGCATTATTGGTTATATAATAGCTCCCAAACTGGAAACAACCTGAATGTTCATAAGTAGAAAATTAGTTTCATTTGATACACTAATATAGTAGAATATCATATAGCTATTAAAAAGAATCAGGTGGCACTCTATATATATTGACATAGAAAGGTGTCTATGATTATCTTTAAAAAAGCAAGGTATAGAATATATGATTCTATTTCTTTAAGTTGTTATATATGTGCATATAATACATATAATTAGATATACACTATATACGTATACACACATTTATATACAATTGGGTAGATGTTTATATATAGAAGTGTCTAGAAGGATATGTAGTAAGTTAACAGTATTCACCTTCAAGGAGTAGAATAAGATTAAGAGGGCAGATTTCCATTTTTGTATCTGTACTGTTTGAAAAATTTCTAAGATTGATCAGAAAGTGACTGCTGTTAAGTAAAAATAAATTTAAAAAAATTTTAAGAAGTATATATTATTTTTACTACAAAATCCTTTAAACAATTTTTTAATATACCCCCAAAATATGAAGAGGAAGCTATTCACTTGGCCATAGGGGAGATGGAGATCAGGCTAGAATTTAGACCCTTGGCACAATCAATAAAAATGTAGATGTCAGTTAAAAATAACAACAATAATAATAAAAACATTATGTTGAAAAAAAGAAATTTAAAACTATAGATGATTATAAAGCCTAGAGTAAGGGATAAGAGCACTAGGGCAGCATCCGCCTTGTTCGTATGATTGCTGTGAGGAGGACACTTACATCTAAGAAGCAGGAATGTGACTGAATAGGAAAAGAAATCAACGTAATGATATTGGGAATGGAAGAAGTAGGTCCATGTTATTCCTAAGGCTCAGGGGCAGATAGCTGAGGATAAGGGGTTTCCTGGAGGATTTTGATACTTTATTGAACTCAGATCTAAAGATACTTGTTACCACCTATTATTAAAGATGCCCTTGATCTCAACTTTTGCCACAGGAAGCAAAGGTGGCTGCAGAGACCAGTAAATCCCAGCCTCAGAATCAGAAATTATTCCAAATCAAATGTATAGAGATGTGACAGTGGGGTGTGTTTGTGGGAAAACAAGCGGTGCTTTGTGTGTGGCTAGACTGTAGAGTGAAATGTCTGGAATCAGTTTATATCTACTCCCAGTTGTTTATATTTACTGGAAAGAGTACTGGACCCAGAGTCAGAAAACCTTGCTGGACTCATACCTTTACGCTGATAGTTATTAGTTTTGTGTCCTCAAATAAATTATATAATTCGACCCTTACTGTCATCATTAGTCAAATAGGACTTTTTTTTTTCCATTTTTATTTTTTTCTTATTTCAGCATAATGTGGGGGTACAAAAGTTTAGGTTATGTATATTGCCCTTGCCCCTCCCCCCCCGCGAGTCAGAGCTTCAAATGTGTCCATCCCCTGGACAGTGCGCATCGCGCTCATTATGTGTGTATGCACCCATCCCCTCCCCCACCCACATCTGCCTGACACCCGATCAATGTTATACCACAAAATAGGACTTTTAATAATACCTATTTGAGAAGATTGCTATGAGAATTAAATTGTGCCTAGCATGTAGTGAGTGTTCACAAAATGGTAACTAGTATTAATCTCTGAACACTTACTATGGAACAGGTACTATAGTAACACTTTAATATTATTTTATTTAATAGCTGCAAAACCTTTAAAGTTGACATTATGTTTGACATTTTACAGATGAGATAACTAAGTCTTATTAAACTTAAACTTGACCCAAAGTAGTAAGTGACCAAGTTGAGAGTCAAGCCCTGGCTCTTAAATTGTTATGCTATACTGTTTGTTTGTTTGTTTGTTTGTTCCTTCCTTAACTTTTTTTCATATTAGAAAGCATCAGTATCCCAAATTATTTTAACCAGAGTGTTAGCAGTGAGATGTATGGAACAGAAGCAATACAGGTAAATTATTCATTCTTAAAAGGTAGTTATCTCGGTGGAGCTTTTTAATTAAAATATAATCAATATAATCTCTGTTCAAAGGTGGAAATAAAGATACTTTCTTTATTCAGCACTTATCAACATCTTTTACCAAATACAGAGAATCTTTGATTCCATTTCAATAAAATTTGTTTATACACCTCTAAAAACCTTTCTTACATGTTCCTAGTTTCTTTTAAGTAAAGAACACTGTAGAATCTGCAAAATTTTATACCCTTTGCTTTTTCTTGATAGTGAAAGGAAGAAGACTGGGGAATCTGTTTCAAATATATTTCTTCACTTTCGTGGAAAACGAGTTTTCAAAGTGTGCCAAATATAATAGTTATGACCCAACTATGCTTGCATAGAGGGAATTTTTATTTCTTTTAAAAAAAAATCTTGAGAAAGGAAAAGGTTTCTATTTCACTCTAACTATAAATCTCTTCCCACAGAGATTTGTTCTCACTTAATGCTCCTTTTTAGAAAATGACACTATGTTTTATTGGTGAGAACAGTGGGGACCACTATTGCCTCCTTGAGCATCTGTCCTTCAAATCCACCCATTAATGGGGGAAAAGGGAGGGCACAGAAGAGAATCAAGAACTATGGGAAGATGAAGAGATGAGATTGTCCTTCTCGGTTAAGTTGTGAATGACAATTGGTCTTGGAAACATGGTACTGTTAACCTTCTCTATAGTAGGGACATTTGGGTCTTGGAAGAAATGCCATATTCCTGGTATGAACAGTTTATTCCAGTACTGTGTTTTCCCTAGAATATAGGCAAAGACATCTGGAGAAATATCTAACATTTTGCTGAGGGTTTCTAACAATCAGGACCACTGCAACAGCCTCTTTCTGCCTTTCAGCTGTAGGTCATCTTTGTTGTCCTGCAGCCACCAGAGGCCAGAGGACACCGTGGGTAGTTGAGTGGTTGTGCTAAAGACTGTCATGATAGGCGAATCTATAATTGAACAAAAATATCTACAAGGTCATTCATAAACAAGAAACTGATGAAGACTTTACCATGCCAAAGACACAACTGATATTTGAAGGACTCAACTTGGCTGTTTCAAATACTCTAAGTCAATTCATTTATTAAGCCTATAATTTATACTACTAGTTGAGGCTTCTAAAATAAATAAGGCATGTGCCTTTTCCTCTGGAGCACAAAGCAAAAGAAGAGACATTTACTTGAATAACAATTTTTAATAAGTATACTAAAATTTGTACACACATCAGAGGTTCAGATATGAAGCATCTGAAATTTTACCTTACTGGCAACCTATCCAGTTAGCCCCCTACAGTTTCATGATGCAAGTGAAAAACAAAACTCCTGGGTCAGAGACAAAGAGCTTTATTACTTGTGGTGTTGCAAGCAACATGAGACTCATGTTACCATTAGTCCCCCTTTTTGCCCAAGTCCCACAGGGGTGACACAGGAGGGCCAAGGGAATACTGCGTGTAGTGGATTTGTGTCACAGCTGAGGAACCCCAAACATAGGAAATCCACATTTTTTATAATGGGCTGCAAACAGACCTGCCCTGCCTCTGCCCCAGGGAGGCATTATCTGTATTATACCAGACGGTAAACAAATCTGCCCTCTGCTCCAGAAGGAGAAATTATCTCTATCTTACAAGGCTCTTTGCTATACAGATATTTTTGAAAAGATAGTCTGTCTGGAACGAAATCTCCCAGTGCCTCTGCTTGCTAGATGTGCAGAAATGTGAGAGAACCATGGAGAATTGTTTTCTAACAATATCCACTCCTTGTTTTCACACCATCTTGGTTTTTTATGTATTTTCCAATATGTACAGTCATTCTGATTAATCTGACCTATAAAGGATGGGATAAAATGTCTTTGATTTGTCTCATACAACACTTAACTAAAACTATTAGATTCCAAGTAGTTAAGTGAGGATAGCCTTCAATGTTTCCCTTGACCTGGCCTTAGAGTGCCCCAGAACCAGTTTAACAAATCCCATAAACCATCAGCATCTACCTTAGAAATTCAAGTAGTTTTCTCCACAAATATTTGTGTTGACCTTTCCTCTTGGCCTAAGGCATTAATTCAGGCACAGCAGGATGTATTACTGATTGCACAGGCTCTATCTTGTCCTGAAAAAAGGAAGTTGAGGACAATTCTATCATCCATAATATTCGTGGCTATTAAGTTGAGGCAGGCCTGAATGCTTTCCAGGGCTGAAGTAGTGTTACCTTAACATTTGAAAGTCAAGTGACAATGCCTAAAGTGCAAGTCACTATATTTTCAGGAGAGAAGCCAGTTAATCCCTTACTTCCACATAAGAAGTACAATCCCAAGGACACACATGCTGCCTGTGGAAAGGAAGTGTCTATAATTGTTGTCTCCCCCCAAGTAGGACGTAGTTCAGAAAGGAATACAGATTGACCTTGCCTCCGATATGGTTTCCTAGATGGCTGGTGGGCCTTAAGAATCCCACTTCAGCTTGATTAATTGCATTTAGTCCCTGTTTAGGAGGGCATCTATGAAGTCCAATTTGTATAGTCACTGAAGGTGACAGTCATCTACCCCAAGAAATGACTGAGCAGCAACTGTGGGAATAGGGGTGGACTAGACAACTGGAGGTGATGTCAGGCATTTTGCATGGCAGGTGCAAGAGCTAGACCAACTCTACTGTTTTTGATAGACTTCTCAGAAAGGTTAAGAAGAACAAGGACCTCTCTTTGGCAGGAGAGGGCAGACCCAGCAATCACTTAAATTCAAGACACTTGAGTTTGGGAGCACAGCACCATAGCATTTGCCTTTGTAAGGAAGTGTCCAGAGGACTTTCTGAAAGACAAAGGTCAATAATGCCCATCTATCCCCTAGGGTACTAAGGTTGTTTCTCTTCTTCCACTGCCACAAAATCAGTGTGTCCCATTTCAGTAGCTATAACTGCACCTTTTTTCCTAATTATCCCCTACTATACATAGACCTTTCATACAGAAGGGTCATGTACAAGAACAATAAGGACATTTTTATAAAAGTTAACTAGAATTAAGTTTTATTTCTCTAGGCCCTTTTGTTAGACAGACTGATGGCCGTCCAAAGATGTTCACGTGCTAATCCCCGGAACCTGTGATTATGATAACTTATATGGCACAAGGGATTTTGCAGATACGATTAAGGTAGGGATCTTGAGATGGGGAGACTATCCTCAATTACCTAGGCAGCCTCAAAATAACCACAAGGATCTTTATAAGAGGGAGCAAGAGGATCAAATTCAGAGGAAATGCAACGTGATCCTGGAAGTAGAGAGAGATTTGCAGGTACTTTACTGCTGCCTTTGAAGACGGATGAAAGGGTCACTAGCCAAAGAACACAGCTGGCTTCTAGAAGCTGGAAAAGTTAGGAAAATGATTCTCCCCTAGAGCCTCCAAAAGGAATTAACTCAGCTAACATCTTGATTTTAGCTCTGTAAAACCAAATTTCAGACCTCCAGAAATGCAAAATAATAAGTTTGTGTTGTTCTAAGTCACTCATTTTTTGATAATTTGTTACAGCCCCAATGGGAAACCAGTACAGCCCCCTTTTGGCTGTGTTGTCATCTGGAAGGTGTATCAACTAGGCTGGCCTTGAGTTGATGTCAAGGTAAAGAAAGACACATCATGCCCAGGAAAGGCCAGTACAGAATGCAAGATTTTCAAAATATGTCTAGATAACCTTCACCCACTTCTGTCTAATCATTACCCAGGAAGTGACCAAGAGTCACTGATCCCACATTCAGTGACCAAGCTGCTTTACCAAGGTGTGTATAGCAAGAGGAAGTGAGAAAGGTAGTGTCAGGATAAGGTGAGAGAATTAGTGTAAGAAATACATTTGAGCCACCTTTTGAGGTTATTCCAGTCCAAAAACATGACACAGATTAGTTTCAAAGGCCACAGTGGTGTTATTAGAGTCATCTAATTAGACTGGAACAACTCTGTAACCTGAAAAAGTATCAACAGTGATGAGGCACCAAGGATTGCCTGAAGAGAGGGTCAACTATCCAATGTAGTCCAACTGCCGGGAGCAGGTGGGGGCAATGCCATGTACAATGTGTCTTCTCTCATTGTAAGAAAACCATGCCAACTTCTGGCAGCAATAACAAGTCCAGCATGAAGTAGTAGCTCAACATCAGAAACATAAACTCCTTTACATGGTGCCTAGTCTTTGGTGCCGTGTTCGGTATGATTCATCCCAGCAGCAATGGTAGAGATGTGGGCAGTATAGGCTCATTCGGCAGCTTAATCGCCATTGGCCTCATCAGAGAATGGGCAGTCACCATGGGCATCTACATGAGAGACCCAGATGGTTTAACTAGCAGCCATAATTCATTTTTGCATTCCATGGCCCCAAAGAGGGATGTCCGTAAGTTTCCAAGTGGCAAACCAAACACTTAAGCCATCAGCAACAGCCCCATAGTCAGTGAAAACACAACAAGGTTTGTCAAAGGGAATATTGGCTGGAGATATGAGGAGAACTAGGAGTCTGCCAACTGAGTACAGCAACGATAGCCATTTGGGGTTCTGCATAGCCGACGCTGAGACTGAACAGCTGCCCGGTGTAAATCACTTCATTTCAGCTTGGCTGAACCATCAGTACATCAGGAATAAGCATTTAGGAGGAGTCTCTGTGAATCAAGGCCCCATGTGCCAATGGCTTTGCTTCAGGTGGCAGATTGGGAGCTAAAGTTATCTCCAAAGGCATAGCTGCCACTTGGTCACATAACGTCAAGATGCCACTGGAGCCAGCCCTTGAATTCAAACATTGAGTTATTGAATAGACACTTTCCTTTTGACAAGTGGCACTTGCTAGGCCATTCCTACTCTGTTAGTTATTGAGTCAGAATCAACCTGTCCCAAAATGAGAATATCAGGCTGGAGAGTCACAAGGCTTCCAGGGTCTGGGACTTGGTTTCGACAAGAGCCTGGTAGCAAACTAATAGCTGCTTTTTAAAATTTGCCATGCCAAGGAGGTGACGAGTCTAAGCAGCACCTCTGGGTAAAGGCTGCCTCCCTTTGCAGGAAGCTCCCGTTGGCAAAATAATCAGTCACAGAAACTTGAGCTCAAAGGTATCCTTAGGGTGGCGGGGTCCTCAAGATAAAATAGTGTCACAACTTGCCATACAGCTTCCAAAGCAGCCTGTTGGTTTGGACCCCATTCAAAAGATACTGCTTTGTAGTTAGAAAAATATAAATAATGAAGGGGATGCCCATGTGAGGCACTTCCTCTTTCTAATACCCAGTCATGTGCTGGGCCTCCCTTTTGGTGGTGAGGGGCTGAAGAGACAGCTTTCTGTCTCCACCAGTTCAAAGCTGGTGTCTTCCCTGTTTTGAACCACGACCCCACACCTCTTTGACTTCATCCCCTGCTTGTCTTCCCTTCATTCACTTTGCTCTACCCATGCGGACCTGCTTGCTGCTCCTGGGCCCATCTGGCATGGGTTTGCCTCAACTACTGCTCCTTCTCTTTGGTATGCTCTTCTCCAAGACAGCCATAGCCACATGTCCTCTTTCCAACCTCCTTTAAGTCCTTGTTCAATTGTCAGCCTTCTCAGGAAAGCCTTTCCCAACCACCTGATTTAAGATACGACCTCCTGCCCCACTCCACAGTCCTCCATACTCCCTTACCTGCTTCATTTTTTTTTTTTGTCATAGCACTTCCCACCATCTAGCTATATATTTTACTAACATATTTTATATATCGTCATCTTCTTCCATTAGAATGTAAGCTCCAGGGGGAAGCATGTGTGTGTGTGTGTGTGTGTTTCAATGCCATTTCCCTGGTACTTAGGAGAATATCTAGCACTTTGAAAAAACAAACAAATAAATGAATTCTACACTAAAGAGGGGAAGGAAGGAAGGGTCTTCTATCTTGGAATTTACAGAGTATGCAGCTGTGTGACACAGCACTTTCAAGGTGGGCTTCGAGGAACTAGATAGGACATACAGACACAGAAGTTGCTGTTCTAGCTGGAAAATAATTGTGCACAATGTAAGTAATAAGGAAAAGCCTTCATTCTCCGAGCAATTGAAGAAATTTGGAGAGTCAGAAATACTATTCACCTACTAAGTGACTACATCGTTTGCACTGACATTTGACTTCTCTAAGGAAAGCTACTTCTTAAATGTTTCTCCTGCCTCCTCAAGTAGAGCCATAGCTTTAGTGAAGACACTGGAAAAAGAAAGAGCATGGCTACGCACTTACCTGGCAGAACGTAGTGAAAGAGAGTTATGGTCACAGAGGAAGATGATAGTGTAGTGTAGCATCTGGCCCTTTGCTCTGGATGCATCTATGGAACATGGAGGGGGATGTTTGATGGTTTATTTCACCTGAATTTTCCTAGGATTGCACAGCTGCTGCACTTCCTTTTGTTTGTTGGAGTTTTTCAAATGATAAGTGGCCAGATGTCAAGCTTTCTGTCACTTATCGGCCAACATCGTCCCTTTTTCCTCAGCAAGATGACAGGACAGCTACTGCTGCTGCTGTGGCTGTCCCACTGATAGGTGTTTTGCCAGCCGTGGGCAGGTTATAGGACCGTGTTGTGAGCCCAAGCTAATCACTCCTTCCAGTCCCGCATGCTAGCTGCCCAGCAGATGTCATTCCCAAACAAAAAGAATCGAGCTGCCTGGTAACAATCACTAGGTTTTGAATTCTCTCTCATCTTAAAGAACTAAAACAAACAAACAGAACAAACCAAAAAAAAAAAAAAAAAAAAAAACCTGAGAAATCTGAAACGGTCCTTCAATTCTTTAACATTTATATTTAAAAACAACATTATTTGCCAAGCTTTTCTACCTTTTTTTGCTTCAGCCCACACCCCTCTCCCAATCCTTCCTTTTAGAACCCCCTTTGTATTCTCAATCCTACAGATGTTCACGAGTTACCTTCAGAAAGTGGCTGATACCCTTTTGGAATAAAGAGTCACTTTGTCTGTCTTCACTTTCCAAGTGGCAGGCGGCCCAAGATTCCCTTTGCAGGCAGCACATATCTGTCTGCTCTGGTACATGGTGGCAGACATTTGAAATATGGTGAATAAAAAAGCTGTAGAAATCAAATTGCACTTGCAAAACAAAATGACAATAAAAACAACTCCCTAATCTTTTAAATGTCATGCAGCTCAGCTATAGTTTTCAACTTAGTGTTTACAGCCAGCTCTGTCTGCCTCCATTGCAATTCCTCTTGGTGCTGACTAAATAACACCTTCTATTCAGAAACTACTTAATTATAATAAAATTGCCCACATCACCCCTCATAAAATATCAAAATGGAAGAAAAGATTGACAGGAGACAAGCTGTAGTGAAATAAATGGCTCTCTGTCCCTGGAGGGAAGGTCACGGACTATCCTTTTGGTCTCTTGTCAATATTCACAACTTTAATGAACTTATGTAGACATCATTATTATTAACTACTCTTAGATTTAAAAAACAAAAGACACTTTTGTTTTTCACACTCTACCCAATATTATAGCCATTCATGCGTTTAGAGTGTTGAGAAAACAGTGTGTCTTTGTATTTCCCTATCATAGTGGCTATACTCTCAGGCTTGAAGTCAGGTATGTTGTGGTTTGAATTTTGGCTGTGCTCTTTAGTGGCTTAATGTGACCTTGGACCAGTGGCTTGCCCTCTTTATGCTTCAGTTACATCATATATAAAGTGGAAATAAAAATATCTATGTCATTGGGTAGTTGAGAGGATTAAGTGAAATAAATAATATACAGTATTAGAGAAAAGACTGCTACTTGTTCACCAAAATCCATTCTTCCGGTCTTGGCCCAGTAATAGTTTTTATCTTCCCTTGTGGCGAGGTGGGGCCATGTGACTAAGTTCTTTCCAGTGGAATGTGAATAGAAGTCACATGTGCCACTGCTGGGCCCAGGCCTCAACGCAGTGTGCCTGCTGCTTCCTGGTTCTGTCTTCTTTCCAGGTGGAACCAGGACCTAGTGGCACCTTTGTGTTTTGTCCATGCACATGGCAATGTCCTAGACTTTAGTGGCCTGGAAGGTAGGAGATTTGTCTCTTTAGCCTTGGGTCCCTTGTTGATTTCTGGGAGCAGAGACTGACCTGAACATATACATGAGAAATAAGCTTCATCTTATTTAAGATATTCCATTTTTTAATATCCTGGTTAGAGCACTATAGCCTTTACCCTACCTAGGTGTCTAGTATGAGATCCAGCTAGTTATAGATGTTCAAAAACCATATGTATTGTGTACATGTCAATTCCTTGATCAGATCATGCTTTCTTTTGAGGGAAGTATTAATGCTTTAATGTTCTTTGCATCCTTTACAATGTTTAGCACAGGGCCTTGTGCATTACAAACTTATAATAATTTTTTGTTGAATAAATTCAGTTATTGAAATTAAATCATGGTTCACAATATTCAGAATAGTTGTCATACATTCGTTTCTTTCCCTTTCATAGCTGACGTTTGGAGTTTCCCTTCCTCAACCATAGCCTGTTTAGAGGCTAAAATTAACAACTTTTTATGATTCACTTTTTGTAATCATAAGATTGTGCTTGGCAGCAGGGATGGCCTATGATCTGAGATGATAATTTCTTCTTTAAAATCCAATAAACCTTTAAGGAAACTAGGAATTCGTTCCTACAGATGAACTGCTTATATTAGGGGTAATAATGATAGTGGTTTTCTGGAAAAATTAAGCAGATAGGAAAAAATGATCAGGAAAGTTGCCATGAATTTAAAAATAATCACTTATAATTTAGAGTTCATCACTTTTAAGCATTATTTCATGGGATAGGTTTAGGTCATTATTAAGGAATGTAATGCTTCTTGCATTAGAAACTTGATAAAAAAGGACAGTAGTTTATGACTGCTATATAATTAATAAGATATTAAAATTTCACACTGAAGCAGGAGCCCAGGGAGAAGAAATATCTGAGAGAAGCTTATCCTTCCTAGGTGTTTCTGTGGTTTGGATTCTGGTCTGGGTTATAAATTGGTGTGAAACCATTATCATTTTTATAACCACTTTATGTGCCTATGTACGCTTGGGATATAATTAACATGGATGATCTCGGAGAAAGGGTAGTTAATTGATTTTTAAACTTTAAATCACACAGGCCATGGGTAACCCAATAGTGAGGAACTAGTTGATTTCTACTTTTCTTAGGCAGATGTCATCTTCCTGGCTGTTTTACTTAGGAAAGTTTATTTTAGGATCCAATTGAGTTTCAATTTTAGCTTTACACTTTCTAATGTGTCCTTGGTAATGTCATTTAGTCTTTTTGAACCTTAGCTTCTTTAAAATGGAGATAATAATAGTAGCTACTTTCCAGCATTATTGTGAAGATTAAATGAGATGATGTATATTAACCTTATAACAGTGCCTAGTGCCTAGTAATTACTCAGAGGAGTTAACACTTCTTATTTATTCAGAGCCGTGGTTCTTTAAGTGTGGTCCCTAGACCAGCATCAACATCACCTGGGTACTTGTAAGAAATGCAAAATTCTTGTGACTCAATCCAGATCTACTAAATCAGCAGCTCTGAGAATGGAGCCCAGTAATCTGTGTTTTAACAAGTCTTCCAAGTAATTCTGATTCTCTATAGTTTAAGAACTACTGCCTTATACAAATGATTTAACATTTCTGGGTTTCCATTTTCCAACATGTAATATGATTCTGTGATCAATATGTGATGCTCAGAAACTGCTCCTCTTCTTTTGAAAAGAACACCATGATTTTCTTTTATTGAAAGTACCTCTTCCTTATTCTCTCAGTCCATGTGGTTGGATGGGGCTGATTCTGCCCCTGGCTTGGGTTCATGTTCTAGGGCTATGCGCACCAGTGGATTCCATTCACCAGGCCTCACTGATTACTCCAGACATGGACCTGTGATCTGATTTAGGTCAAGGATGTCCAGGAGTTTCAATGGCATTGGGAAGATGGATGCTTTCCACCAATGGAACCGCTAAGAGAAAGATATAAACCTGGAAATAATATAAAAACAAGCTCTCAGAATGGAGTCAAACAGAGAACTTCAGTCAAAAGATGGACTGAAACCAAGTCTTCATGACACGGATTGAATCCTTAGACCAAGCCACGTGTTATGGTCTTCCCTTGCACTTTACAGATGAGAAAAAAAATTACATCTCTTTCCACCTCTTCTAAAACTTGAACATGTTTTCTGTTAAAAAAAAAAATCAGTTTTTTATTATTTAACGTGAGCCCTGATTAATAAACTTCAATGAGATTTTTGTAAGGAATCAAATGAATCAATGTATAAAAATACTATGTCAATCTGGGCCATCTGAGAAGCAGATAGTAAGATGGAATTAGATGTGCAAGAGATTTATTAAAGGAAATGACTGTTAGGGAACATAGAGAAGGAGTCAAGGGAAGCTGGGGAAGCCACCGGACCTGCACTACAGTGAAGACCTGTACTACACTATTTGCACAGAAGAAAAAGAAGGAAGGGAGATTGTGGGAAAGGGTCTTAAACTGTAGCACAGTTCTAAGAAAGTCCTTGCCTAAGTCAACCACAAGAGGAATCCCCATCTCCCAAGAATGGACACACCATGCTCATCCTATCCAGCCATGCTCAGATATTGGTTAGGAGCAGCCACAGGAAGCTTGGTCTCCACGAGGAGGCAGTGATGGATTTAAGAGTGCAGCAGCTGAGGCTGAGATCAGTCGTGCTTCTCATAGTCCGAGATCTGAGACACACATTTTCATGACCATGACAAATGCCTAGGGCAATGTCTAGAATTAGTAGGGCTTCGACAAAGGCTAATGCCACTTCCACCTGACCTACTCTTTTGAAAGCAAAGCAAACATACTCAACAACCTTGGACACCCCTTCTATTCTTTGGTTTAATTATGAGTGCGTCCTGGGTCTCTTTCGGCAGTCACATATTCTAAATATTGCAGACTAACAAAACAAAATAAACTCTACTGGCCCAGCAGGGACCAAGCTATTCAGTTAATCATTTATTGCAAATGCCACTCAGGTGCTGCCTTTAATGCATAACTGCCAGGCGTACTGATTTTGTCAATTATTACACTTGGATTAAAATCAGCATAGGTTAGCTAAGAGTATAGGCCACTGTGGCTCTCTCTTATTGTAATGGAGTGTAATTTCCACACACCTTACCCCCAATTTATCTTCCTATGACTCTGGAGTAAATAGTACTGCATCAAGTCCAGTGACTTTTAGGGCTAGAAAATACAGTCAAAAATTCTTGGAATTCCACATTTGGCAAGATGCATCCAGGCAATCTTTTACCATTCTTTCTCTCCTCTGACTCAAGAGTTAAGGATCAGTAGTAGCCATGTAAATCATAAATATTTGAATTAAAAATTTTAATTCAAATAAAATTTCAATAACATTTTGAGGTTACCTAGAGTGCCAAAGAAAGGAGGAAAATGTGAATGCATATTATTGGAAAGGACATTGTAGACAGCATGTTGTAATTCATTGACTACTGGGAAAAATGACATACAAATAAGGCTCTAATATTATTATTTAAATGTATTCATTGGGGTACAAGTTACTACTGTACTAAAAAATAAAGCTTGACAATTTTGGAGTTACATTTTCCCAGTGGGGAGTGTTTGATTCCCAAGATAACACAGCACCAGGTAGGTGCGATATAACTGTGTTAGTATCTCTGGGAGGGCCTCCTCCTGTGCTTCACCTTGCTCAAATAGTTTTCAGTTCTCTCTGACCCTTGGTTTTGAAACCCCTATTTAAAATCTCTGTATATGGAAGTGAGGCAATCCAATTACCTTTCCTTGGTTCTCTTTACAACAGTCTTACTCATTTTTTAGAGTCTCACTTTGTCATGATGCTCCAGTCATGTTATAAATGACCCAGGCTCTGGCTGTGGCAAATGTTGACAGCTCGTGCATATGAGCTGGAATAAGCTACAATTTGACCTAAAATAAGGAGGGCAACATTTGAAAGCAGCCCTACAGGAGAGGGGCTTGGGCATCCTAAACCAGGATGCTGGCTAATGTAAATAATTGTATTCCAAAGGACAGAGATTAAAGCTGGATTCCCACATGGGGCAGTACTTGGCTGAGGAGAGCCAGAAAGGCAAGTCAAACCTGAGCCCACCAGCTTCTGGCAAGCCAAGAAGCAACACCAAGCCCCTAGATCCTGATGCAAAATGAAATAGAGATTCCAGAGCCAAGTGTTCACAGTAGAGTGGAGATAGGGTTCAGAGAGGCAGCAGGGGAGATGCAAGCAAACAAAATCTAAGGGGGTTGCCATGAGCAACTTTGGGTATCTCTATGTCATCACCATTCATTGAAAAGTGCATGGCACTGAAATATTTGGGTTGCCTTAAAGAGTCAAAGCCAGGTAGGTGTACTGGAGAGGTGCTGTCTCCATATTAGGCTGAAACTTTAAGTCTAAATGCTGTGGAGATTAATTCAAGTTCCATATCAACTTGTTAATTCCAAGAGATTTGATATGAGGGAAGTGGAGCATGATACATTGTAAAAGTTTCTTGGCAGAATCAGTTCTTGTTTTTATTATAGTTGAAAGTCTTGTGTCCATCAAGGAGAGCCATACAAAGTTACTGGAGAGATTCCCAGAAGCCAAGCCTACTCTGAAGCTGGCAGAGTGCTTACCTTTGATGCATTCTAGGTAGTATAAAAGGGTGGCTAAAAGCTTGGATCCAGGAACTAATGTGCCCAACTTTGAATCCCAGTTTTACCAATTATTAGCTGTGTATAAATTTGAGCAAGTTTTCCAATCTCTTTATGCCCTAGTTTCCACATCAGACAAGTGAGAATAATAGCAAAACCTATGCCGTAGAATTATCATGAGAATTTCATGAATGACTACGTATAAAATTCTTACAACAGAGCCTAGCAAATAATAAGTATTCATTAGTGTTAGTTATTACTGTTATTCACTCATAGGCATTTGGGCATTTTGAGTAGAACATTAAAGGTCTAGAACTATGGTTTTCAAACATTTTTAAAAATAGCAAACACTTTCTTAAAATTTAAAATTTCATGGGACATTCAACATATATGATAGACAAACATGGTACTTCTTCAATCGATACAAGAAATGGGGAACCCCAAACCCTGCCCAATCATCCCTCCATAAGACTTCATGGAATCAAAAGGCCATGAGAGCACAGTTTGAAAACTACCAAACAAGAATTGTTCACTCCCTACTTGCTAGTGAGGAAGGTACTATCGTTTATTTGTCTAGGTTATTATTGACTCCAGAAATAGAACTCACAATGCCTTGGTTAGTCTTGGACTCTTAGGGATGGGCCTAGGACAGAACGGGACTCAAAGGACGCATGGCTATACCTTCACTCATGTTGTAGCTGTGCAGCACAAATAACCACCTACTGCACAGAATCGTTTCCAAATATGGTGAAGTACTTTTGCCAAAAATTGGTAGAGAAGGGAAGAATGACCTTGATTTTCAGGAGAGTGCAGGCTTACATATGCACACACACACACACACACACACACACATGCACACACAGTGGCTTATTGATGAGACTGGCATGTGGACAGCATATTCATGCTTAGAACATGGATAAGATATTTATTCAATATATTCAATCAACAAATATTTACCGAGAGCCTACTATGAGCCAACTGATATTCTGGATGCAAAGCAGTGAATCTAACAGACAAAAATCCCTGTCCTCATGGAGCTCACCTTTTGGTGTTGTTGCCACACATCTGTGCCTTTAGCTCCTAGGGTTCTGGGTTCAGGGAAGTTTCCATCAGATATATTTTATAGAGTAAATGGAATCACTAACTAGTGAGAAGAAATTAATCTTAGGAAGTATTTGATCAAAATAGATCAAATATTTTATTTTACAAGTAGAGAAATAAAGACCAAGAAAAGTGCTTTTCCCAAATTGCATACCAACTTGGTGTGGACCAAACCCCAGATCTCTGTCTAGAATTTGGGCTATAGCATGACTATCACCCTTTATATAGTTTCATTCCCCAGACCCCCAGAAGTTCTGCCATTCATCCCTATTTCCTTTTATTATGGGTGGGCCTCAGGCTTGGGTTCAGAATTTCAGACACATTTCTTCTACTGGATGAAAGGATGTGGAATGCTTAGATGAAGCAAAATTTGGGTACCACTCTTCCATAGGCTGTTTTCACTCTCTCAAACTTTTATATCTGAGCTTCTCTTGTGGCCCTCAATTCTTCCTTAAAGCCAGGCTTACTTTACAATCTTTTGCAGCCCTGCTTCAAAGCCATTTCAGCCTCTCTCTGGAATGTCTGATGCCTGGCATGTTCTTTTCGTAGCCCATCTGCTACTTTTGGGATGATATATTTCTTCCCATAGTACTTGTTAACTTGTTTCTTCCATGAACACATACACATCTAATGCACACTTCCAAAATACGGTTTATATTTTACAAGATTTGGACTTTGCCAGTGCAATATCAAGGTGTCAATATTGGATTTATCTACTTATTCCTAAAGTAGTAATAAAGACCAGAACATCTGTTGGGCCCTGAGAATGCAAAGATGATGAGGATTGTCCTTTGCTGTCAAAGAATTCACAGTATAATAGTGAGAGACACATCAATACAAATTTACGATCTTATGTTGTATGTGCTACAGGAGCTACAGAACACAGAGAAAGGATACAATAATGGAAGAAGTGAGAAAATCTTAATGGAAGGAGGAGTCCTTTGCTATGGGGCCTGGAGACTGAGGAGGATTTTTGCCAGGTGAAGGAAACAGGAACAGGGAGATATTTCATTTAGTATAGCATGTGCAATCCCATATGTGTGCAAAACAGCATGGTATACTTGGGAAGCTGTGAATTGCTTGGGGTTTTTTGAGTATAGGGTCCTTGGGGTTGTAAGAATTAAGGCTGTGGGTAAGAACTAATGGGGTTGACCAAAAAATTTGACTTTATTCTGGACAACAGGAAAGCACAGAAGGAACTTAAGCCAACAAATGATGTGATTAGATCTGGAAGTAGTGGAGAGAAAAATGGATGTGGAGCAATAGGGAGCCTGGATATCTGTTGGGAAGCTGTTGGATTGGAGTGAAGAGGATGTGCTAGACACCACAGAACAGAGGTTGCTAAGCCAAACACAATCCAAGTTGTATTTTGTGTTACTTACACAGTGTTAGTTCATATAATATTTTTAAAATTTCAAATTAGTTGCTATAGGATTTCTCATAAAATTGTGGATTTTCATAATTTTTTTTTCAAAATGAGAAGATGGCATGCAAACATATGGCTGAAGTTAATAACAGTTGTTTCCTATAGATGAGGCGTGCTTTCTCCCGGTCACCACAGTCCCTAGCTCTCCCTCTTGTGTCTGCAACACAGGAGAAAGTGTCAATAGTCATACACCATAGTACATTTATGTCACCTGAGGGCATACACCCAGATGGAGCTTCCCCTGAACCTATGGCCAGTTGCTATTTTCACTGGAATTCACTTTCTAGTAGATTGGGGGCATGGTTCTCCCTACTATAAACCATGACATTTCCTTGGGGTATCTTGATTTTATAGGGAAACTTTGAATTTCAAGTTCTTAAATGTGGCTTGACTCTAATGCTAAAGTGGTTTGGTGCTGGATGTAAGAGACTCTCCTTAAAAAAAATTGGGGTTTCCCATTATGTAGCAAATTAAGTAATAGATGAGTGCTTAATAGAAGAACAGCCACAGATCTAGGCACCATAGAGAAAAAAAGATATGAGACTGACTACCAAACCTCCCAAAAATTAACAATCTAATTAAAAGGCATTTCCAACCTACTATCTGAAGTTACCTCTTACTTACAAGTCCTGCCATTTTGGACTCTTGAGAAATGCTTTCTAATCAGGAGAGTACCATCTAGTCACTGCGGTCCCCAGTGATTTTGGCACCAGGGACTGTTTTCATGGAAGACAATTTTTACATGGATTGGAGAGCGGGGGAGGATGGTTTTTGGGGTGATTCAAGTGCGTTACATTTATTGTGCACTTTATTTGTATTATTATTACATTGTAATATATAATGAAATAATTATACAACTCACCATAGGTTGGGGACCCCTCATCTAGTGCACTGAAGTGGCTACATATTCAATGGTGCCCTGAGGCCTGAAAGAATTTCCAGAGCTCTCAAAAGTATGGGAGCTGCAAGTAGAGAGCAGAATCTGAACTGCATCAGTTTAATCTGTTCACACCTGGACCCTTACAGTTTGCTGTAGAATACCAGGATGTTTGTTGAAAATGGGCTGGGGGATTCCTTTGAGCCCATGAATAGTTTGAGCACTAAGCAGTCATTATGTCTCTGTGAGCAAGATCAGGATTGCTAAATTTAAAATAAATACATCTATTTGCTGTCTAAATTATGGTTTTAGAAGATAATACAGCACAATTGTTAGTGCCTTGTTTTTCTTAAAGTTCCGCAAATTTATACATCTTCTGAGACTATAAATACCCTCACCAGCAATTAGGATAAATTATGGCAATAAACATTATACAATGACCTAATAGAAAAAGTGATAATCTCTTAAAATGTCACACAGTAGCATTTAATTTACATTTAAAAGGCAGTTACTATGAGTAATTATAACTTAATTAAATATTGATTATTCTAAGAGCTCTATTGTGATTTAGGCTCTATGCAGAATAGAATAAATCTGGGTGATTTGAAATAAACTCAAAATGACATTAGTAACTACTGTGTAATTACATTTTATGGTTATTAAATGTGACTAAACAAGCTAAATACTCACGGTGAACAAGTCAAATATTAATATTATGGTAAGACATCAACATTGGTTTCTCAGTACCTACTCTTATCATATGTCTATTTTGCCAAGTATCTACTAAATGCTTAAATTTTCCCAAGTTTTTATTTTTTCTTAAACTATGAGCTTACTCTCAATTCTCTCTGTGGAACATTGGAATATTTGCAAGAGAAATTTCATGTATTTAGGGTACCTTTTGCATTGTGCATGTCAATATTCTCAAATGCAATCAATAGTAAATTATTATGCAGCAAGAGCTCTCCCTTACTTTGGCTAAAACATTTCTTTGAAATACTTATGTTTTACTTCAGAGTTTATGTTTATGAACTATGTTGTCAACTGACTTATTCTTCCTCTCTTGCCTCTTACTTGAAGAATGTCATCAAGTAAACACCAATTAAATCCAAATAAAACTCATCCTTCCTGTTCCCTTGGGTATCTATGTGAAGAATAAATGCATTTTTGAAAAAGTTTCTAACTTTTGAGGGCAAACACAAAATTTGCCCCTTACAGGAAGACAATGTTTAAGGAATTTGTTTAATAAGTCTCCAGACTCTGCTATTGTAACTTTTGATTCCTATTCACCTTTCCATCTGTTAAAGAAAAAATTATTCCTGATGCTTGTTAAAGATGGTAGGGAAGATTTTATTTAAAGGGGGGGGGACTATTACGGAAGTAATAGTACAGAAACCACTGCAATGGGGGGACTTGAAATGGGGGAGAGAGATTGAGCTGGACTCTGAATCCAACAAGGACAAATGCATATTTATAGCCAAATGGCAGGATGGGGGTCAGTGCATGGAAAATTACAAAGATGAAACATCAGGCGTAAGGCAGATTATTGCTAGATTGACTCACCAGAATTCTTGCTGAAGGCAAGCCAGGGTGATAAGATACTGAGGGCGGGAAATAAGGACAGATACCAAGGGTAGGGGATTTTTACTAAACTGACTTTGCAGGATTTTTGCTTAAACTGGTTTCTACAAGGACAGAGAAGGAAGACCCAGGTCACGCCTATTCAAGCAGAGGATTGGGAGGAGTCTGACTCAATTTTGGTCAAAAAGAGAGAGTCTTTGTTTCATGCATCCATCTATCCATTCACGCACCCATCTATCCATCCGAAAGGCTATTTATTCAAAGAAGCCATAGGACTAATTCTGCAACATATTGCAAATAAATTTAGTCTTTTGGCTCCTTTCTTAGAAACCCAACTCTGTTGATACTGGAGGCTAGATAGGTACAGTGATGGAACTCAGAAGCCTGTCAAAAAATGACAAAAAGTGTTCCTACCACAGAGGAATCTAGACTCTTTGTTATTGGCCTCTTCCTCTGGTGCAGAAAATCAGTGGCTCTAAGTTGATGCAATAGGTATCCTCAGGGCATTGCCTCTTCCAGCTTGCTCCCCTAGGCAATGAAAATAGAGAATGGTCTTCCCAGGACAAGGGCAGGAAAAATAATCAAATAATGGACTGATAGCCATAAAATGCCATAAATATAGGAATATTATAGATTGAATTATTATGTGTCTGACATCTGAAAAATCACTAACAACAGCATCTAAAAAAACCCCATTAATTATGAGCAGACACACATCTAAGTTTAATCCCTCCTAGGATTCAGAAGATAAAATATAAATAAGAAACAAGTTGCCATTTAATCATTTATTGAGCCTATAGTATGTGTCTGGCATTGTGTCTACACTCTGTATGTTTTATTTCATTTAAATTTGAATCCATGCAACAACCATATATTGTAGAGACTATTATTATTTTCACTTTTACAGATGAGTTAATCAAGGTTTGGAATGGTTAAATTTTCTAAAATGACAAGATAGTAAGGTTCAGAGTCCATTTTCAAATCTTCATCTCTTTCCATCAAAAACTCTTTCTCTTTTCCATTTCTATTACTCTGCTCCTGTTTCAAAACTCTATCCCCATCAACTTTAAGATCCACCTCTCTTTATTTAAAGAGATATGCTTTTTTCAAGGTTTTGCTTAAATCTAACATTAGTAGAACTTATAATATTTCAAATAAACTTTAATTGAGGGAAGAGGTACTATTTAAAGGAATCCTAAAATTACATTAATTGTAAATCAATAATTCTTTTGGTGATATGCATGATTAACTTTTAATTTATATTTTTTCTCACCCCAAATTTCCAATTTCCTGAACCTGGGATATACTATATTGTGTCAGAAATTTCTAATTTAAAAATTAATTGATCTTTCTTAGATTTTTTTTCTAGTTCCTGGGAATTATAGAATGTAAGAAGAATTAACCCATTAGGCTGATAATTTGGGGGCACTATTACCGTGTGCTGGTATTATGCTAGGTATTTTAAATATTTTATTTCTATCTTTACAACAGTTTGTGAGGTAGCAAACATCAATTTCTGTTTACTTATGTAGACACTGAGGCTCAGAAAAATTAAGTAACTTGTCTGTTACTTAGGGCTAAAGTCACTGCTCTATTAAGGGATATACCTAGGATTTATTCTTACATTTGTCTTAAGTAAACCATGCCTTATTCCCCCACATTAGTCTGTTTCCATAACGTACTTCATACGTGTTGCTAAGAGAAATATACATACTCATTGGTCATGGTTTAAGGCATACTAAGCACTTATGGTATTTCATTGATTCTAACATTTTCACTTTTTCATCTTTATCTTTTAATATTGCCAAAATTGGTGTGTATCTTTCAATCAATAGCATCTTAATACTGTGTCATATTTTTACTTGTAGTCTATTCTAATAGTTGGCTTCTTAATTCAATGAAATATGGAAATACATGTTTATTGAATATAATGCAATTTTTGTAGTTGATATATATATAACTTTTCCCTTTCTCTTTTAAGCTCTCTCCATTTTACTAGGACTCACACCAAGACTTGATCTTTCAAGGCACTTATCTTTGTAATTGTTCCCCAACTCCCCATCAGTCCTACCAGAGTCTTCTTTTATTTGATGATGCTATACTTTTATTGTGGTTGGATTTCTGAAAGAGAAGCCTTTGAACACTAAAAAGTTAGATTGAAATAAAACATAAAATGATATGTAAATATGGTCAGGTCTCTTGGATATTGTCAAGTCTTGATATTAAAACATAATATATGAGGAAAAGAACTTGCTGATCCATTGCCATGGCCTTAATTCAATTTCTGTAAAATTAATCTTCTCCTTCTGCTTTTCATCTTTTCAATACAACTCCCCTTCCCAAATTGTTAAGACTGCAGTATGCTCAGAATTGTTCAGTTGTGTATCCCTTCCTAAAACCCTAAGTCTTAGCTACTCCGCCTGCTTCCAGAGCCTTGCATAGTCACCTGGGAGTTATCACCTCTCCATTCTTATTTCTTACTACTCCCCAATGCAGTCTCAACAACTCCTTCCTTTCCTGTCTTCCTATCAAAATCATTTAAGATCGGGAGCCCTATCTTGGTTCTGTAACTCACTGGCTATTAACATTTGTACAAATAACGTAATCTTCCTGAGTCTCAGATTCTAAATCTGTAAAATTGCGAGAGAGGATGCAGGGCATGTATATGGAAGTGCATGAGATATTGCTAAGTACCTTTCCCCAGTCTGAGGTGTTTTTTCTTTTTCTTTTTCTTTTTTTTCAATTCTACGTTGTATGCCATGGCCTTCACGACACTTTCCCCAGCCATGCTAGCACACACTAACTTCACTTTTCTGGACTTGCAGCCTATACTACTCAATCTGTTACTGAGATCTGGACTCTCTTAGATTATTCTCTTTTGCTTTTTAAAGTTTCAATATTACCTCTCTAAATAGTCCATAAGCTTCTGTAGAACAGGAACTATGATTTAAGGTTCTTTGATGTGCCTATCACCTTATGTCAAAAAACCTAACATAAGAATGGGCCCAGAGAAGAAGCTAACTATGTACTTGTGATGGATTATTGATTAAACAAATAGAATTAATGGTTCCACTGTACCAGGCTATGTGGGATGAAACAATCCTGCTCATCTATCCAGACTCATATAAAATATTATCTCTTCTGTAGGACTATGCTTTATTCATCTTTTCATTACCAGAACCTAGCACATAGCGTGTGTTCAATAAATGTTGCTTGAGAGAATGAATTAATGAATGAATATCCTCTGCGTTGAGAGCTTTTATTAGCCACTGGGTTTATTGAAAATAGTTTCATCTCTTAGTCCATGCACCAACAAAATGCCTTTCATCTGAGCTTTTCATCGGGGATTTAAATACTCCCTTTCAAAGTACATTGATCTGCAAAAGCTTTTATTATTAATATGCTGTGTACTCCAATGCTTTGTTTCCCCCAGTAGAGTCTCTGTACTAAGAAGGCATTTGCCTTTGTCTAATCACATCTGCAAGTAAGCAAATATTGGCAAAAACTCATAAAATCTTATTATTCCCTCTGGGTAAATGATGTCAAACTTGGGGGCCACTGTTGCCATTTATTAGTGTGAATCACAAATTTACATTGCCTATGGACATCATAAATGGCCTGTCTCATAAAATGTGAGTAAAGACTGTGCTTCCACTCTCATAAGAAGGGTCAGCATGAATAATCAACTCAAAACAAGCCTTTAAAAGCATTTTGATGTTAAAGGTTGCTTATCACAGCTCAAGCCCTAAGCGCAACACACAATTTTTACTTATTTAGTCCTATTCCATAGGTTTGGTTGCTTGTAAAAATCACACTGTGCAGCAAAGAAAGCTAAAATAGCTTTTCCAAATAACAAGCATATCACTTATGATTCTTGATTGCAAGCAACAAAAACGGTCTTTGTCTAATAAAAAGGAATGTATTACCTGGGAATGGAAGATTCACGGGAACTCTGGGATGCTGGAGGATGGAGACTGAGGACAGATGGGAACCAGCAGAGCTCCAGGAAACAGGAGGCAGGTATCCCTGCAGCTATCTTACAACCTGAACTGTCTGGTCAGCATACCACTGCCACCATCGCTGAGATGAATGAACTTGCAAGCTTCCCCTGGTCTTTGAGTCACCCACTCAAGCATTCTTCTTCTATTCCAGGTTCGTCTGTGTAGGGAGTAGCCTAGAATTATATACACCACCAAATTATATACAATGAGGAAAAATGTAATATCCCAATATAAATCAGGGTGCTTTTATAAAGGGGAATGCATACTGAGTTGCCCCAAGGTGACATACCTCCACCACAACAAGTGCTCAGAAATGCAAGCATGTATTTATTCAGTGCATCATTCATTCAGGCAATAGACTAACAGAGTGCATGGCTACTGTTAGCTACTGGGCAGAGAGCCTGCCTGGCACCTGATCCTGAAGAAGATACCATCGAGTGGAAAAGAGAACGTTGTAAAGGAATAAGTACACTGTAGTGTGATTAGGGTCACAATGAGTCATGAATAAAGTGATATAGTGATATGGAAACTCACTGGATAAATGTAATGAAAGGCAGTGAAGGGGAGGGAAAAGGAGTATTGGAGGTAGAGTTACTGGAGCTGGATTTGATTCTCCGTTCTAGTACCTAACAACTCTAAAACTTTGGAAAAGTCACTTATCATCGCCAACATTCAATTTCTTCATCTCTAAAATGAGAAGAATAAATGCTCCTTGTAGGATTGGGAGAAATAAATGAGATGGCTTATATTTAAGCATTTAGCAATTAGCAGGTATTCAATAGGTGGCTGTTGATTTGTTCATTTACTAATTAACTCACAAAACAGTAAATGACTCACTCAGCCTTGGCTACACAGAGAAGGAGTTCTGGGAAATAGATCTTGAAGAATGAGTAGGTATCCCCCAAATTAGAATGAATGGGCATTCTGACACATTCAAAGATGAAAAAGTGGTAAAGGTGTGGGAATGTCTGGAGGAGTAGCAAGGAGATTAGCAAAGATGGACTGTGAGCATTTAGGGCAGTGTCAGGCAATGAGAAGAGAGTGATAGGGGAGAGTTGATAAAAGGTGTGCAATGCTAGAAAGTTTGAATTTTACCTGGTGGTCAATACTTTTCACAATGCGATCCCTGTGCCTTCTGCTTCCAGCCCATCCAGAACACTCTTAGAAATGCAGATACCAGGGCCCTGTCCCAGACTTCCTGGCTCAGAACCCCTGAGAGTAGTTCATGAGCAATCCACAGGTTTTACAATCTCCCTGGGGAATTTCAAGTCACTTTACAGTATGAGAAAGCCTGTCAAGGTGAGAGAGCCAAGGAAAGTGTTTAAGTAATCATGAGGAAATGAGACTTCGGGATTCCTTGCACTGGGTATCTTTTACTTTAGGACTTTAGAGTGGATTTTATCCATCTGGGTAGGATTTTGATACTGTTGAGCTAAACTTAACAAATATGAGACAGAATCCCAGCTCAAAGAATAGCATTCTCTTTTTACAGCCAAGAATCAGCTGAGACTATGGAATAATTCTGTGGCAAATACAACAGAACAAGATGGCCGATAATAGAAATGAATAATTTCAAAAAGCATTTAGCACTCAAGGAGATGGAGCCAAGAGAAGAAGTATGCTTTTGAAAAGGGGATAGAGGTGGGAGAAGGAGGGAAAAAAAGCATAAATTTACAGAGTTATGGTAAATGTCACAGAGAATTTAACAATTTTCTTTGCAGAATTTAGAAAATGAGTACACATAATTCCAACTGGGTGATATCACAGGGAATTTGAAAAGCACCCTGAGGCGATTTAGAGAGCTGCTTTTACATTCCAGCTGAATGAAAGAAAACATCCACATTTCAACTACACACACACACACACACACACACACACTCAATGGCTGCATGCACAAAGCACTTAATCACAAAAAAATATTGTTTGATTGAAACTATAGCTGATAGGATTGCTTTGCGGATGCCCTCTATGTATCTACCCAGGCCCCAGAGTCAGGACTCCAGATGCTGAGCCAAAATGATCAACCGGCTGCAATTCCTCCTCAGACCTTTTTTCTGGGAAGTGAATAGATTAAAAAACAGTATCTGTTCCTTGTTGTTCTGATTTAAAGCCTTAAAATGGCAGAAGCAGGGAGCTCTGTAGTGTTTTTAGGTGCTTCTGTGCAGAGGATTATAGTGAGCCACAGCCTGTGATTTCCAGCAGCGCCGTGAGCAGCGCATAGAGTCTGAACTCCTTTGAACCAGTTCCTTGCTTGCATTCATTTGCTAAATGTAAATCAGAAAGCAAAGGAAAGGAAAAGAAAAGAGGCTGGTAACATGTTCGAAAGATCACAGAAGGTCGAGTTAGGTAAACTAGTAAAAATAAGTGAATTGTTCACCATCTGGGAAGAAATTCTAAAATAATAGTATGATGAAAGGGGGTAATATCTCCGAGGCAGAAAGATAAACAGGTATATTTTCGTGGCCATAGTGCTCTGGGCAACAGAAGTAAAGAATGTCAACAGAAGACCCAAAGTGAAGCTCTAAGGGGTCACTCTTGGTCAAATTCATCGGTCTATTCATCTATTCAACTAACACTCATGTAGCCATTACTTGTGTAATTCCCTGTGCTAGGTGATGGGATACAAAGACACACATGACACAGTGCCTTCCATCAAGGTGCACACATTTTTATGGGAGAGGAAGATGCGAAAATAAACATGTGCAAAACAATATATGTAAATGTAGACAGTAAGCATAAAAATTGTCATGAGAGCATTGGGAAGAAAACTGGAGAAACACAGTACTTGAAACTCTTCGTTTATGGAACAGAAAAGAGAGAGCAAGGGAAGTCCATACAAATGCCCAGGGGAAATTAGTATGGCTTTCTGGCCAGTTTTAATAGAATATTGGGAGCTTGCTTAATATATTATCATTTAAATATCATTCTTATTATCATGCTGCATTTAGCTGGAACATGAATTCTGAAGATGAAATAATCTTTTAGTAAGGCAGCTGGAATGACATATGTCCTGTCTTGTAAACTCCATGCTACTCTCAGGATGAAGTGGGGAATGAAGGAAGGAAAGTGTGTGGTCAGGATCTTCATCTATCTGAGTCAGGAATTTTTAGAAACTCAGATCATTTGCTTAATTGGATAGAATAAGCTCATGGTCATATCTTCTTTTCTCACAGCCAAAAAGGTAAAGGATATTAGGGGAGAGTCAGCTCAAATTAAGCCTTAAAATTTGAAACATATGACTTTTTTTTTGATGACTCAGAGAATAGTAGATGAGCTGAAGAAACTGGCATTTTTGGAGCATCTACTTTGCACCCAGTTCTGGGTCCAGAGCTTATTATAATTTATTTCTTATATTAGTGCTATGTAGGAGGGTTATGGAAGTGACATTATTGCATAGAAGTTCTAAACATAGAGATGCCGAGATCCAAATTCCAGTTTTTCAATTTACAAGTTGCATAATCTTGGACAAGTTACTTAACTTCTCTGGGCCTCACCTCAGACTTTTCATCTATAGGACATTATATTAATAGAATCTACCTCTATGGTTGTTATGATCATTAAAAGATTTAATATAAGTAAAATATTTGGAGTGATACCTGGCTCAAAATAAACACCAATAAATGTCAGCTACTTTTACTACTTTTAGTAGTACATACTAATATTTTTTTCTTAACTGATCCTCTGAGGAAAATACCCATTCATAGTTTTGAAAACTTAGCAAACTAGAAATAGAAGAGATAGGATTTGATAAAGTCTAGTGACAAAAAGCTTATAGGAAACATTTTACTTAATGGTGAAATGTGAAAAGCTTTCTCTCTGGGACCTGAAAACAAATAAGGATGCATTTTAGCACCAATACTATTCAACAATGTACTGGACATTCCAGAGAGGGCAGTAAGGCAAGAAGATCAAAGAAAAAATATTTATAAGGTACAAGGAACTAAGAAATCCAGCTGTCACTGTTCATAAATAATTTGATGGTGTACATGAGAAATCCAAAAGAATTATTAGAATGAAAGGTGAATTTTTCAAGGCTATTAGATACAAGGTCAATATACAGAAGTCAATTGAATTTCCATATTCTAGAAACAAATGGAAAATAAAATTTTTAAAAGATACCTTTTACAAGAGAAAGAGAATGACAAATATCTAGGATAAATATAACAACTTCCATGCAGAAAGCTATAAAAATAGTAGTAAGAGGAATTAAATATTAGAAGACTCAATAGCAATGGATTAGAAGACATTCTTTTAAAAGTGTCAATTCTTCTCCCAAATCTAAATACTATAAAGTCTTCCCAATTATTGTTTTTCTTTAAGAGTGTATTGTTTCTTTTTAATCTTTTATATTTCTATATTAATTTTAAAAGAAGCATGTCAAAGGAAGAAAAGTTATTCGGATAGTAATGGGCTTGAGATTAATTTGAATGATAAGTAGGAAAATATTTTAGTGCATGATCAATCAGCTTTCATATAAAAATTACAGAGCACGTAAACAAATTCATAATAGTCAGAGCCAGTAGGTAGACCCAAGAATTGGGACAAGTCACACCTGAGAAAAGAGAAATAATAAGGCAAATGGCCAAAGTGTTTAAAACAAATTTGTTTAGAATCTTCAAAGACATAAATAAAGAAATACCATTGTCAAAATGAGAACATGTTATTTCATTGGAAAAGACATAGATAGATACATAGATAGGTAGATATGAACCAAAAATATTGAAAATGAATATGGGATAAATGACATAGTAGATATATTAAATAGTAGACTATATAAATTAAAAGAATCAGTATTTGGGAGAGGACTTAAATGTGGTAGAGTCTGGCTAGACACTTACCAATTACATTTTATTTTCCTAGGTACATAAGAAAACTACATTTTCTGGATCCCCTTGCAGTGAGATTGGGGCCATGTGTTTGTAATGTGAGTTAATTAATGTGCATCACTTTTAGCCCCGGCTATAAAAGATCCTGGGTGATTCTCCTGGCTTTCCTCCTTCCTTGGAGATCATGAAGACCTCACACTGATGAAGGCAGCATCAAAATATTAAAAGAGGTTATATTAATATTTCGGAATTATGGGTTGGGGGAGACTTGTTCAAAGAGGGCACCCAGCATCATCAACCTGCGACATCAGCAAGAAATAAGCCTTTGTTCTACTGTCTGAGTTTATTTGTTGTGCAGTATAACATAGCCTATCTTGAATATACAGGAAATCTCCCAGAATGTAATAAAACAAGATAAATACATAGACAAATAAAAATGAAGTTATAGAGGATAGTCTGAGAAGCTCCTAGCTTCAACATATGTATAATTGGTATGTAGATGAGAAAATAATTAAAATGGGGTAGAGAGATTATTACAAGAAAAAAAAAGACTGAGAGTTTTCCAGAATTGAAGAAAAACATAAATTCTTACATTGAAAAAAAGTCATTCAGTATACTGGTTTACTTGTAGTAGTAAATTTCACGATAATGATTCTGGAAAAAAAATCAAGGGTGAAAACTTTGAAATACTTTGGGATTTTTTATAACTCCTCATTCATGCATTGCATTTTTCATTAATTCATATAGAAAATATTTTTAAGAACCTACTATCTGTCAGATTTCTTGTTAGCAACTGGGAGCTTATAATCTCATGGGAAATCAGAGAAGTAGCCATAAATTGTTGTAGAATATGTAGTATAGAGAAAGGGAGAATTGAGGGAATTCTAGGCAAAAGGAGCAGGTCATTGAATGTCCAAGAGGTGAGGTAGAGAAAGGCCCCATTAAAGAAGTAAAAAAGAGTTTGGCAGGAATCTATGTGATACAATTGAAAGACCATGAGGATAAGAAGGCATATTTCTTGTTTTGAACTCTGATAGTGATTATTTAAAATAAGGTTTCAAATAAGGTTTTCAAAATCATCCATTTACTTCTATTTCTTCAAATATGGAAGATAAGAATTAAATGTGTATTTTTAAATATATATTTTTATATATATCTATCCCTCTGCAATTTATATATGTGTGTGTGTGTGTGTGTGTGTGTGTGTGTGTATGTATATATATATATGTAAATTGGGAAGAATCCTGCTGCCAGGTCCATTCAATGTATTTCTAGTTAATTCTTGCTAAAACAGTGTGCAAGTGAGGACAGCTATGCTACATGGTATTGTCAGTCCAAGGAGAGCACAGTAAAGCACCCCAGAAGTTTGAGTTAGTGTGATCTTCTGGGAATTAAATTGGGGGAAAATAAAAAGTCAGAAAGAAAGACCGTGGGAAGATGTGACTTGTCCTCAGGCTATGGACCTGGCTGTGGTTTGATCATAAAGAATGGTTCTATTAGTATTTGCAGGAGAAAAGAGCTATCTTTTAAGAAGTTTACCAGGAAGCATTTCTAGAAGGTTTATTATAAGAGTCTATAGGAAGATTTTCCAGAATCCTAAGGACTTTTAGCCATGACTGACTGTGAACACCCTAAGATAGGTATCCTATTGGGAGACAGAACCAGGGGCAGGGAGCTGAGTATCTCAGAGGTATAATGTTCTTACCACGGAAAAATAAGTAACTGAAGCCCTGTAGAGAATAAAAGAGTGATGTTCTCCCTCCAAAATGCTCATTATTGCAAAAACAGCAAATGAAGTTGGAATCTAGAACTCCCAAGGGATAGACCCAACGTGGAACAAAGCTGAGACTACCAAGTAGGATGACTAAGGCAAAAGAGGCCACTGAGAAGAGACAATTCTCACCCCTATTTCCAAATGCTAAAGAAAATCCTCTCAACAGTATTGTACTATTGAAGAAATTGACTGAGCATCTGCAGATCATGATTCCATCCTTTAATAGTTATTTCCTCGTAAATTTGGAACTTTTTGAAATAATGGTAACTTCTCTGAGATTATTTGAATGGGGCTGGCTAATGCCTAGCTTGTGGACATGATACCCCAGATGAAATAAGAAGATCTAGAAGAATTTCATGACTATAAAGAACTTCCTTTTTGGCACAAAATCCTCTCTGGTCATCCTCAATGAGCACATGTATAAGTTGGCCAGTGAGGTGAATCACAATTTCCTGCCCTGACTGCCATAGCTGATCCACATCCTAGACAAGATAGAGCCCCTCTTGCTTCTTAGCTAGCTTGATGCCTTTGATAAGCTCTGCTTGGAGTCTTGGCTACTTGGTAGCTTGGCAAAGCTGTCCTTCCATCACTCTGCAAGATTCCTGTCTTCTGCAAAATCCCTCAGTTGCCCTTGCTGTTCAAAAAATATTGCTAGTAACATGGGCTGGCCCCAAATCCTGTGGGATTGAGAGTGGCTGGAGCAGATTCTGGAAGTTCTAGAAGCTTTGATCTGATAGGCTGTCTCTCCTTTGATCCAGAGCCTGTGAAGCAGCATGAAGGGGGTTTGCACTTGAGGACAGAGAAAGATCTGCAGGAAAAGCCAGCACTTGACTCAAAGGAGAGACTTTTCCTGCCCAACTTTCTCAGGAAGCACTTTCTTCACTGACTGAGGAAGTCAATGTGTTTCTAACTGTATGTGGCAACGTGTTAGCAGGTCAAAAAAAAAATCACCTTAGTGGGTCAGAGCCAATATGTATATTTTTAATTTTTGTTATTATTTTTTGAGATTTTAAAAATGTTTTACTCAAAACTAGTAAGATATTTTTCATTAATTATATGGCATTTTTACTGTGTGTTATTTTTAGAAAGAAGAATTATGCTGGAATTCATAGGGGCTCTGAGTCCTGACTGAGTGTGAACACATTCAACTCAGGTGTCCTGCTGGGAGACAGAACCAGGCTTACTTAGGGAGATGAGAATCCCAGAGAAAATAAGGAGAATATGCCATGAATTAAAGCAATCAGACATTGAAATACTATCTCAGGAAGGATCAGGAAGTGAGAACTGGGGAAGATGCCCTTGTGATGTTCGTCACCACACTGTGCAGTTTCACGCAAAACAGAGGATCATCCTTCTCTGTGTTTGTAAAAGGAGTTTGATCTTCTGGAAGGCATATGTGGAAGAACCGATTAACAGGAAACAGTTGGCCTCTCTAATGAAATCTTGAATATTCCTTTTGATTCTAGGATCTGTGGTGTTTCATGCATTTTAACATCATCAAACCAATATCAAAATGGGGAGATAAATACATATAATGTGAAGGCTTTACAAATCATAAACTTTTATATCCTTGATCTCATTTAATCTATATGGTAGTCCTGGTTAGAATATCTTACTGTCCTTATTTACAAATGTGTAGCCAGAAGCTATAGGATCGGAGTAATGTGCTCAAGGTCTGACAGGTTGTAAGGATGCGAGTCACTCTATTAGGACAAGCTCCACAGTGCAAAATTTCTTCTCTACTTCATGCTTTCTCTCTAATCACAGGCATAGAATCTAGTTCACTTTCTTCGGGCATTGTCTATTTCTGTGCTTTCTTTTTCTGTATGTTTGATTGTGATCATGGCACTATTAGTTCCAAAGTATCTTATGGAATGACAAATTGTGACTGTCAGCCTCAAATGGCACATTTCTATCTAGTAACTCCCTTTTGAACCCTTTCTTGAAGATTTGATTCCACTAAAGATGGAGCACCCTTCAAGACATTTTACTGCTATAGTTTTGCACAAACCAAAACAAATCTTTTGGAATCTTAGTTTGAAGATTGACTACCTTAAGAGCCAGCATCCATTATCACTTGAATTAAATTACCTTTCTCCACAAGACATATGCTTTTGTCTAAAAAGAGTAATGTGGTGTGTAGCTCAGCTAATACTTCACTTCATTCCAACAATGTGTTTAAATTCTTCCATCTTCCATTATTCAGGAACAAAATATCCTCTTTGTTGATTTCCCAAACTTTATTGTTTTCTTCTGGTTTTCTAATATTTGCCCACGTTACTGCTCTTGCTGCAGTTGACGCTATTTGGGTGTCAATTTAAAAAACTCATTCGACTTCATTTAAATAAAAAGTGGAGCTATTTTAAGGATACATCAAGCCTTCCTGGGTGTGGAATTGGGAGATTTGCAGACAGCTTCTTTTGGGATCTCTTTTTCACCAGCTGCATAATCTCTCCCTTCTCTGCTTCTCTCTGTGCATCTCCTTCATTATCCTTTCTATGAGTAGTTTCCTCGTTTTAAAAAAAAAAAAAACATTTGTTCATTGTATTAAGGAACCAGTGTATCAGCTTGTTAAGGGAAAGTATCCCTTTACTGCTCCATAGTATAGCCAGTAAATGAGAGAGTCAGAGTTAGTGTCAGGTGTCAGAACAGATTTTTCTAAATACTTCTTGTTAATTTCTTCATGACTGAGTATGGAGTGCAAGTGGATTTTCCCATCAAGAAAGTTATGGTAAATTTTCAATAGATCCAGATGTACTCCTCCTCCGCAACCCCTGCAAACACCTTCCCCATTCATCAGCTTTCTGGGAGTTACCAAAGCAGTCCATGTTCAACCACTTTAAAGGGGTAGCTGTGGTCACCAAGCACCTTCACCCAACTCTAACTGGCCGAGTGAACTCACGGAGATCAAAATCGGAACTTTAAGGAAAGCCTAGCAGAAACTTTAAGAATAGAGTTTCAATGACAGAAATGTGTTACTAGTCTAACTGAAGTTCTGAAATTGCCCATTAGAATGAGTTGGGGAATGATCCTCTAGACACATGCTCTAAGAGTCCTGGGCTCAGTGGTCGCTTGCTTTGGTACTGTCTGTGTTTGCTGAGCCAGGCGACCGAAGGGGTGCCCTGGGCATTCAGCAGAGATGTGAGTTTGGATCTGTCTGGCACTGAGGGTCCTTCAGCTCAGTCACAAGGCACTTTCCAGTGCATTGCAGCTATCATTAAAGCTTACCAATTTGAGGAAGTGCTTGACAGACTTTACCTCCTTGCCAGGAGAGAGGTATGACCCTTAAATGGATGGTGGTCGGGAAACAGGGTAACCTCTTCAGTTGTACCTGATTGTCACGGCCAACTAAGACACTGCTTCCTGATAAAGCAAGTGCTCACCCTTTCCCAGGGCATGCTGTTTCATAGCCATTTAGCAGAATAACAATGAGGGCCTCGCAGGCACTGTTGAAAGGATATTAGTGTTTTGGAGATCTAAGCAGTAGGAGCTGAAATGCTCATCCATTAGGAAGTGGAGCTGCTGGTCTGTAGTATGAAACGGGATCTCAAAGGTACTTATGCCGGCCAGTGCTTTCATGCCGTAGCGGCAATTGTTATAGTATTGATTTTCCCAGGTCTCCTGCTGTAGCAAACTGCCATCTTAATCTGCAAGAGCTAGAATTAATGCTTGACATCCTGTTTCCTGGAGAGTTGAGTGTCGATTTCCTCCTTCAGGAACTTGGGGCATTGTTTCCTACAGTGCGTGCGTAAGGTCCTCTTAAAGATTTCATTTCAAAATGCCTGATTTGTCTTTTCATAAATGAACACATTTAACCATGTAAACATCAGATGTCATCATCAGTATGATAGTCCCTCAGTCAACCAGTTACTTGTTTTCCCCAGGGCCTCCCAGTCCCTGTCCACACCAGGGCAATGTTCCTTAGGCTCTCTTGCCATTTTCTAAGGGAGGATGTCCAAGGCAGGGCTTGTCTGAAGTATGAGAGCTGGGGGAAGTGAGAGAGAGGAAGGCTTGGGAGAAAGAGAAAATGTCTTGCTTGCTTTTCTCTGACAAGAGAGACACACACAGGTAATGCAGCAAGGATATGCAGGGTTTGACTTCCTCTTCAAGGGTCTGTTTCCCTACAACTTTGGTGTGTTTCTGGTTTGGCTGTCCATAACTCTCACTCTGCCTTTTTCAACTTGTTTGCCCAGAATGAATCACTATAGCAGGATTTGGGTTGATTACTTTAATTTCTCAGTGGAGACAATCTGACTAGCTCAGCTCAGCCTAGCAATGTGCTTTCCTAGGGTCAAGGGTTTACCCTCAGTTTAATCAACTGTGGACAGATTAGAAGGTTAGGATCCCATGGAAAGGGAAACTTCAGGAGTGGGAAAAAGGGCTGGGACAGGATCCCTAAGTTATCCACATTAATTAACATTTCATGATAGAAATGATTCAAAAAGTTAAAAAAGCATAAAACCCAAATCTCATTTATTAGTGACTCCAGCAATTTATCAGTTATGGAAATATGTTGACTGCACTGTATAGCACTTTACCTAAAGAAGACAGTCTTTTTTGGATTTGTTTTTACTAATTTGCATCATGGCCAAGGGTGTGGTGCATTCTAGGAAGTTTAATAAAGGCATATTAGCAAGAACATTGTGCTCTATATCAGACTGGGTCTCTTATGGAGGATCTTGAGACAAAATGTCTTTAATAGTATGGTCTCAGTTCCAGGAAAGTGTACTTTTTCTGAGTAACTGTGTTGACTTTATAATATGGACATTTGACTCTTGTAAATGATTGTGTTTCTCTCTTTCCTTTGGCTGCTAGGAAGCTCAAAACCAAATTTGTTAACCACTTACAGCATGTGTATAGTATCTTAAGATGTGCATTCCTGTTTGGTCATCTTCCATCTAGCTTTATTTTATATTCCTCCCACTGTCCCTGTTTTTCATGTGTAATCTCTTTTCTCACTGACTCATGTGGTCCCTGCCATGCCTACAACAACTCCCATTCCCAAGAAATTCTCTAGTCCTAACTCCATCCACAGGGAAGGAGAGCTCTAAAATAGCTCAAGGTCAAAATGGAAGTCCCAGGTTAACTAAATTAGGCTACCATATTGGCAGGGGAAGGTGGGGATTTTAGGACTAACTAAATTACAGACCAAATAAACAGAGAGACATTTCTCCAAGATGATTTTAATTTCCTCATTTTCTTTCTTTCTCTTTTCTTTTTAAAATCTATCTTACCTCCCAAGAGACTGGTGTGGTAAATCAAGGACTGAAAGTGCCTTCTGCTTAGGAAGTGCCCTGCTTTGGAAGGCCAAGTGGAAATTTGAACAGGGCCTAGAGGAAAGAAAGGTTGGATCAGCTGGTCGTACTGGTCTCTAGACTCATCTTTGAAAGCAGTGACTCAGTACCCACTGTAGCTCCAGTTCCACCCACCAGGTTGACTGGGGCAAAGCCCTAACCAGAAGAAAAGATTCTGTGTGGGCCTGGAGCATGTCTTGTGCCTGTTCATCCAGGCCTCGTGGTGATGCTAGGCAATTGGAACAGGGATTTGGATCCTTGCCACAGAGAACTTGAATAACAGCCACAATTTCCTTATCTGTTTATTCAATCCTGTTAGATTATATTTATTTTTGAAAACTGCCTCAAATCCCTTTGTGAGCAAAACAGGATATGTATGCATGAATGAAAGAATAGAGAACCAAAGTGAAACTGGGGAGAGTAAGCCCTATTCCAGTGATGCCAATGCTCTCCCACGCGGTGATCTGTCCCAACCCCTGAAATCTCACCATTAGAGATACTTCTTTGAAATGAGTCAGTTTCTCCAAAAAATCGGGGTCAGAATGAGCACATTTACTCCCATCAACATATTGGTGATTTACGATTGTACCTTCAAATACTTTGTAAACTGGAAGGCCTTTACTAATTTAACACATTAACTGCCATGTGAGTCGTACTTAACTCACACTAGTTTTGACCCTGGAGCCTTGTGAAGCATATGTAACTCACACAGCTCTTCACCTTGGGAGCTGTGAGGACTATTTTTCAAGTTGCATATAACTCATGCACAGAAAAAAAAAATGAAAAATTTTTCATTAAATTAGAAAGGATTGTTTTGTTTTCAAAATTTTTATTCTATTTTTGTAATAAAACATCATGGCCCCAAGGAAAAAAAATTTTTCTAGCGTGGCAGTCAATGTGTTAAGGAATTGTATCATTAGTTCCATAATTTGTATTAATCCAAATTAGGTGATAGTTATCTTGAAAATCAGAAGGAAGGACCCTGGCACAATGAGGTAGAGGACAGGTGAATCATAACAGTATGGAGAATGAGGCCCGGGGGGAAGCTTGGGAATAACTGAGACATGTTATCCATCCATGCCTGGGGGAGTGTAAGCCATGGGGTGATGACGCCATTCAGGGAGGAAGAACGGGTTCCCCACAAGAGGCTAACTAAGTCATGGGGAGTATGCACCCTAGGGCCAAATAGCCCAGTTCAAATGCTGGCTTTGCCACATGCTAGCTGCATGACCTTGGACCTTTCTGTGATATTTTCCCATCAGTGAAATGAAGACAAGAATAGAATGAGTCTCATAGGATTTCAATGAGTTGACATTACGAGAGTGTTGACAGCAGTGCCTGACACATAGTAATACCATACTGGAGAAATGAAACATGGAACAAAGAAAAGGTGATCCAAGGAGGGGCTAGGTATCATGGAGCTCACAAATTGCCTGTGATTTTTAACTCATATAAGTTTACTTTTTTATTTTTTCATTTTAAGAGACAGATTCATGAGATAGGAGTATAAATAAATATTAAAAGTAGGGAGTTTGGTGAAGCAAACACTGCATGAATCTAATGGGGAGATTTGAAAACTATTTTAAAGAAAAAGCAGAATGATTTGACGACAGATGGAGTGATAAGGGTTTTTCTGTTTCTTTTTCTTTTTTTTTTTTAGAAGGACAGGTAAGATAGTACTTGAATGCCAAGAATTGTGGTTACTCAAGTGTAAGTTCCTGATGTTTATGGAAAGTGTCCTGGGCCTGTTGTGAGCACAGGTGTTGAATAGATGGTGATGGACACCTCTAATGAGTGAGCAGTGGCATTTCAGGACTTAGATTTTATACCAACACTGCCCCACAGAAACATAATGAGAGTCACATATGTAATTTAAAGTTTTCTATCAGTCTCATTAAAAAGAAGCAATAAGAAATAGAATCACTTATAACAATACATTTGATTTAAACTAATATATCAAAAAGTTATCATTTCAATAAGTAATCAAATATTTTTAAAAATGAAATATTTTACTTTTTAGAATTTTTACTAAGTCTTTGAAATCTGGTATGTATTTTATACTTCCAGTACATCTTAATACAGACTACATTTCACATGTTTAATAGATAAATGTGACTTGTGGCTATAGTATTGGACAGAACCGTTTTGGACCTTCAGTGAGAAGAATCCTTGTCATTATCCTCTGTCTTGGGGTGCATAGTACACTTGCCCACCAGATTAACGTCCAGTTGTTCCATTTTGGTCATCCATGGTTTTAACTACACACATTAAGTTCCTACTGTTTGTTGGGCCTTGAATTAGATACTGGAGATTCAAAGATATGTATAAGGAGTATAATTTTATATCCCAATTAAGTTTTAACTAGATTAAACTAGTTCTGGCCTGTTCAAATTGAATTCAACCAAATCAAACTAGTATACATACAATTGATTGAAAATTAGATCAAATTGTTTTAAGCCAGCAAGCTTGTGTGAACCTGTTCTAACAAGAGCAAAGATTTCTAGTTAGTTTCTTTGGGTTACAGTTTGATTACGCTCCTGAAAAGTTGTTTTGATTGCAAATCGTTCTTATGTGTTTTGATAATTTAGTTTCCCCTGGACTATGTGTATTCATTCCAGCCACTTTAAAATCGCTCAAAACGGATCCAATAATTTCTTGCCAACTCAAAGTTGACCAGTCTAGTAATGTTAGATATTTTAAGTCACTTATGAACAGAAACATGTTGCTAGACCCACAACACCCTGGGAAAGAAGGCAGAAACCAGGTTACAACGCAGCTACTCTGGCAAGAAGCCTGACTTTTGCCTGAACTGGTAGATTATTGCATTAGGAGTCCCCAAACCTCTTGAATGGGGATGCTTATCCCCCAGAAAGAATGCTTACCCCCTAGAAAGAGGTATAAGCATGAAACATTGAGTTAAGGTCAAGTAACTTTAATTGTGAGTTAACATCAGACTTGGCAACAGGATGCTAAGCAATTCCTGACACTTAGGACCATATGTAACAAACGAGTGGGGAGAGATATGGAACTGGTCTCCAACCTGGAGTCAGCATGAGGCTCCTGGTAACTGTATTAGAGGAAGAGGCAAAGAAAAGAAGGAAGCAGAGAAGGAAGAAAAGTCCTGAACGTACTTCGCCCAGACCTCTGAACTCATGTCTGGGTGAAGGAGGCCTGTGGGGAGGGTCCCAACCACGCGTAGGGCCATGAGGAAGAAGTAACCGTGAACGGATGCAGGGACAGACTGTAGGGAGGTAGTCTCCTCACTCCAGACTTTTCACCATTCAACCCATGTTGCTGGCCACTATCAGGCTAATTTTTCATCAACTAGCCTTCCTTTTTTTTTTAGGCCTCTCTTCTCAAAAACATTCAGTGGCTCCCACTTGTCTGCCAAGTCAAGGTTTACATCTGGGTTTTTATCACCTCCCCCCCCACCACCACCGCCCGGCATTTGCGCTGGCCAGGCTCATTTTCTTGCCACTTTCTTGTTGCTACTAACCTCTGTAGTCAGAATGGTTGTCTCTTCAGTCTCATGTTAATCTCTTTCATGTTGCTCTCTCTATCTTCATTCACTCTTTTCTATGCTCATCTAATTCTGTCCCCCATTTAACAAAGCCAACACGAGGTCCTGCATCCTCCCTGATGTCTCCAGTCTCAGAAATCTCATTTTCAACTAAAATTTCTAGCCCTGGTTAGCATCATACAACTTAGTGCCTATTTTGCCTCCCCTATTCCTTGAGAATTTCACCAGTGCTGACCTCAACACCCCAAGTAGCTTGGAGATATTCAATGGCAAGAAGCATGTCTTTGTAATCATCTCCCACCCATTTTGTATAGTCATAAATGCAAAAATCCTCAGTTCATTCATTCAAAATGGGTTTTAATGCTTGCCACTTGGCATGCAGCAGGAAATAAGGACCTTGGCTTCATGGAGTTTATAATCCAAGGGGAGAAAAACAAAGATGTAAATGAATAAATAAGTGTATTTCTGACTTGATATGTTCTATGATGAAAATAAATTAGGCCAATGTGATGAAAGGGGAGAAGGAAGGGATGGGTAAAACTTCAGTTACTGAGATTCAGCAAAAGCTTCTCTGAGGAAGTTAAATTTAAGCAGGGGCTTTAATCATGGGAAGGAGGAACAGCCCTGCAAAAGAAAATATGTACTGAATATTTTATCATTTGCATTATCTGTAATGAAGGCAGAGAGGCTGCCAAACAGGCTTAGTGTGAGTCCAGATATGAAGAAAACTTTACCTACTTGCCATTCTGAACTGTAAGGGAAGACATTGAACCTACACGAATGCGAAGAAAAGAAATTGTCCTTAGAATAATGGAAGAACATTTTTCCAATTACTTTCTGTCTGTGAGAACATACTGATTTAAATGTGATAGACAAAGCAATATCATGCTAGGACATATAGGCTGGAGAGCATTTCAACAGATTTTTTAAAAATAAAAGAGTAATATAAAAGAGAGGTTATCAGGGATATTGAGGAAAATAAAGGATGGACCTTCTAGCCCCAACTTTTGCCTT
>CM052443.1:79678467-79726427 GCA_028533085.1 Varecia variegata
CAGAAAGAAACACAGCTCTGCCAACACCTTGATTTTAGCCTGGTGAGACTGATTTTGGACTATAAGGTAAAAAAAAAATTGTCATTTTTCATTACTACGTTTGTGGTAATGTATGACAGCAGCAGTAGGAAACTGATAGAGAAGCCTACCTACTGTGTGGCTAGGGAGAATGATGCAGGGACTCTCCTGCAGACTGGAGAACCACTGCTACCTCCTCGTGGGGTGGAGGGTGGAAATACGACCGACAGCTGAGTGAACAAACCTAAGATTTGTATTTTAGTGTAGGTTTGGGGTTTTTTATTTATTTATTTATTTTTTATATTTTGTATTTTTTGGCCTGATAGACAATTAATTGTTTCCAAATAAAACTGATTACAGGCAGTGGCTCATGACTGTAATCCTAGCTCTCTGGGAGGCCGAGGCAGGAGGATTGCTTAAGGTCAGGAGTTTGAGAGCAGCCTGAGCAAGAGCCAGGGCCTGTCTCTACTAAAAATAGAAAAATGAGCCAGCTGTCGTGCTGCACACCTGTAGTCTTGGGAGGCTGAGGCAAGAAAATTGCTTGAGCCTAGGGGTTTGAGGTTGCTGTGAGCTAGGCTGATGCCACTACATGCTACCCAGGTTGACAGAGTGAGATGTTGTCTCAAAAAAAAAAAGAAAAGAAAAACAAACAAACAAACAATCAAAACGATTGAAGGACCTCAGCAGACATAGTAATAAATATTGCCATCTATGAAGTATTCCTTCTTCCACTGTCACATTTCAGCCTTGTGGCTCTAGGTCATTGGGGTAGGTGGTGTCGTTGTGGAAGAGTGAGGAATGCACAGTAAGGGAAGATCCAGGCTCAAATTCTGTCTTCATCCATGGTATGATAGCTGCCGTTGGGTATGCGATGAAACCTCTTTGAGCTATGATTTCTTCCTCAGTAACATAATAACAGTGACACCCCTTTGTGAGGATTAAAGAGGATGCCACTGAAGGTCCCTGCTATTCAGGATGATATCCTGAGAGAGTTATTTTTTCTGTCTATATCTTACAGATGGGAAGACTAAGGCCAAAGAGGACAATAACTTTAGTAAAATAGTCAACTAGTTGATGACATAATCAGTACTCGATCTATGTTTTTTTTTTTTTTTTGGAGGCAGAGTCTTGCTCTGTTGCCCAGGCTAGAGTGCCGTGGCATCAGCCTAGGTAACAGCAACCTCAAACTCCTGGGCTTAAGCAATCCTTCTGCCTCAGCCTCCCGAGTAGCTAGGACTACAGGCATGTGCCACCATGCCTGGCTAATTTTTTCTATATATTTTTAGTTGTCCAGATAATTTCTTTCTATTTTTAGTAGAGACGGGGTCTCGCTCTTGCTCAGGCTGGTCTTAAACTCCTGACCTCGAGCGATCCTCCCACCTTGGCCTCCCAGAGTGCTAGGATTACAGTCATGAGCCACCGCACCAGGCCTGATCTATGTTTTAGAATTCCTTTTATATAGAGCTCCTTCTATCATATCTTGTTTGCCTTCAATTACTTTTAAAAATGCATTGCTATAATCAGTAACTTGCTAAAGTAATCTGATTGCATTAGTCAACTTATTTATAATTTACACCCTGCCTGCTTCCAACAGGAATTGGAAGTGACTTAATCAAATTAAATGCCTGAAGAAGGTACCTTTATCAGCCTCTTTAGTGGTGCTGCCAATAGGCACACCACCCTGAAAAGGAGCAGAGAGGGTCTGTTTTCTAATAGGACATTCTAGATCCAACTGATGCTGTTCATGCAATCCAAAGGCGATTTCATAGATTCCCTGACTTCACCATCCAGCATTTGTGCTATTTGCTCATGGAACATATTCTGGAGAATATGCTAGCAAAAAATCGCTAAGCTAAAGTCCCTATTCTCAAAATTCAAGTACAAGTTCAAAACCGGGACATGAGTAGGGTCACAATTAGAAGGATAGCAAGGATCAGTAAATAGTAAAACTGGCTACCCACACCAGCAAATTTGTTTTGAAAATAATCATGCAGACCACTTGTAACATTCTATTAAGTTTAATAATAACTAAGTATTCACATGGCTTAAAAAACTAATGTTTAAGTTAGTAGGTTACCAAGCTACTCTTCAGAGTGAGTTCAGATGGACTAGGTCCTGCTGTTGGCAAAATTAAGAAATTGAGGATTGGAAAACAAGTTCAGTTCTAATATTACAACTATAAGCCTTTTTATTGATAGTTCAGATTATAGCCTGAAGTGGTCTAAAATGGATATATAAAATATATAGGTTAAACTATGTATATTTTAGTAAAATGTATTTTTTTTAAATTTTTGTTTAGTTTTTTAAGAAGTATATTTTGAGTGGTAGCCACTAAGACATAAATCAGTGCCTAATCATTATGGAATATGTGTTATCTCCATGAATAATTGTAATGAAGGCAGGAAATCTTAAGTATCCTAAGAGTAACACAGAAAAAGCATACGGGAGTTCAAGGATATGGCACATTTGATTGGGGAAACGAGGAAAGGCATTTTGGAAGAGCTGTTTTGGTTTAGGCTTTAAGGGATAAATAAGAGTTGAATCTGAGGGGGTAGGACAGAGGGACAGCCAAGTATGAACATATGTTATGCGTGGTGGTCATGTGTGTATGAATGAGTGACTAGGTGGGACTTTTTAAGTGGGAAGAGTATGGAAGAAATATTAATTTGTTTATTCAATCAAAAATATTTATGAAATAGATTCTGTGTGCTATGATCATTTTGGGGGCAGAGAAATGAATAAGACAGATGGGATCCCTACCTTCACAGTAGGTAGTAAATGTTGTCCATGGATACGGTGTATTAAAAGAGAAAAGTCATGGAAGATATTGGTACCAGAAAAAGCATAATGCTTGAAATGAAATAAGCATTCTTGTTAATTTGCTTTGCTATGTTGAAGAGGCTGTACTTACGGTTGACTGTTCAAAGTACATTCATCACTTGCAGATAAATTCCACTGCTACAGATAAGGTCTGTAGCATGTCTGATATTCTTAGAAAGAAACAGAAGACACTTTACGCCTCTATCTTTTTTTTTTTATTAATAGAAAAGAAACATTAAAGAATCCTCAATAATTGCTAGTATAAATGCCTTCATTTCATAAAAACAGTAAGAGTATCCACTATTCATATTGAGTTAAATAGTTAATACTTGCAACAATGTACAGTAGCTTCCACTTTTTTCACACCCTTCTGACAGATAAAGAAATTAAGGCATTGAGGGATTACTCACCCAAGGCTAGTGGTTTTATAGCTGGTTAGCAACAGAGCTGAAATGAACACAGGTGGACCATCTCCAGAGTCCACATTCTCAACTAGTCTAAGCTGCTTCTAGTACCATGTTATTCATGCCTAGAAATTTCCTGGATGAGTTAAAACTTGAGATGTGTTAGATACTGCTTTGGGTTCTCTCTGCCTAACATTTCTCCTGAAATTCTGTTATAGTTCATTTACTTTTCGATGCAGTCCAGGGGCCTACATAGACCTGGGTGAGAATGAAGCACCCACATCTGTAGATGGAAGATTCTGCTCCTTGTATTATTGCAAGGATCCTGAATTTCGTGAGTGGTGCTTGGCCATCTAGGGCTTTGAGATTCCTTTAGGGAGTGCAGCACGTCAGACTTCCAAAACCAAGTAGGGCCCACACAATCCAAAAGTGTACACTCAGCCCTTCCACAGCAGCCAAGGAGAAATCCCCTGCTGGGTTTAACATTCTTGCTTTGTTCTCTCTAATCAGCAAAAATTCTTTTTCCCCCAAGTCAGTATTTGTTCATGCATTTCTAGAAGCCTGGGAGGAAGGATATTATGCAGAGAACACGCCCAAGCATATAACTGGGTAGATTAAAAGATCCAAATGGACACCCAATGTACTCACATAAATACATAAAAAGCCAAACTAGAGCACTAAGTGGTGGCACTTATTGTAAAATGGCACTGAATACTGCCATTTCTTCTATTTCTAAACCAATTTAGATTTCAGGGCTCATTTGCAGCACTGGTTCTATAGGCATTGGTAACTCAGGGGACTATCACATTCTCTTCTTCACATATATTACTGTGTTTTTTGTTGTTGTTGTTCTTTTTAAAGGCATAAAAGTTTTTAATGAACTTATCCTCAAATCTTTTCTACACTGAGCCACCACTTCCCGAGCTTCTCATTGCAAAACCAGAGGAAAGAGAAAAACCTCAAACTGATTCTTATCTGTCCTGAAAACTAACCTGGGGTCATGTGTTCATGAACACCTGGAGGTGTTTGGATGTTGTTAGACTCACTCATGGAGGACGCCTCACAGGTCAAGACAAACTCTAAAAGTAAAAGGAAGGGAGGGAGGGAGGGAGGGAGGGAAGGAAGAGGGAAAAAAATCTCACAAGTTCATTGACCACCAGCTGGGAGCCAGATATCTTGCACAAGGTAATGATGATCTTGGGAAGCCTTTGATGTGTGTTTCTTTCCACAAAATTAGAGTATTTGAAAATGTCACAAATAATTATTTCAGCAATAAACCAAAGATGGTAACTCAGTGCCAGGTCTCATTATGAGCTGAGACAAAAGATTCTGAGATTCATCCTGAACCTTCAGACACCTGATCTCCATGCTTACACAGAGGCCTGTCTAGGACAGTTATTCTAATACCAAAAGGGATAGGGAGATTTTACACAGAAACAATCATTGAATAGGAAAATGAGAATACCCAACACCCCAAGATGAATCAGAATGTAATGCTGTAATTGGAAAGTTTTTCATAAGAGGATGACATGATTAGATTCTGAAAACTAATAGTTTAAGAAAGCTCTAGTAGTCTGGTTTATATTCACAGATGCCTCGATATCCCCATAGAGTATCTTGCATATAGTAGGCACCGAATCAATGCTTTTTGAATAATTGTTGAATTAAAGGCAAACAACAAAACAAAGGCTGAGAAAAATCCACGCATTTCGAAGCACACTGGCTACCATTTGGGTGTGCAAATAGAGTATACTATGAGCAGGTGTCAATTCTCATAGAGGAGAGAAGAGAGAATTGGACTTGGAGCCAGGAAGTCTGGCTCTGAGTCTCTACACCTACATTACCTTAGGGAGCAATGCTAAGGCAACTAGCTGTGTTACCTGAGATGAACCTTTGGCTATGCCAGTATCTTCAACTGTAAACAGAGGTCACTTATTTCAGGCAACAATTGCTTAAAGTTGTTGAGGTTTTGAAATTGTGTCATAATTTGTTATAATTTGGGGGGTACTAAACAAATATAATGGATATGTGGTTTTTTAAATCCCCTTGGAACTCTATTCTTTTTTGCTATTGTTGATCAATTAGTACCAATTTAATGGTGAGTATATGTGGTCCTTGTTTTTCCATTTTGTGATACTTCACTTAGAATGGGCTCCAGCTCCATCCAGGATAATATAAGAGGTAGTTAACCAATTTTTTTGTGGCTGAGTAGTACTCCACGGTATAAATATACCATATTTTATAAATCCATTCATGTATTGATGGGCATTTGGGTTGTTTCCACATCTTTGCAATTGTCAGTTGTGCTGCTAGGAACTTATTCTTTTGAGAAATGATTTAAAGCAGTGGTCCCCAACATTTCTGGCACCAGGGACTGGTTTCATGGAAGACAATTTTTCCATAGACAGGTGGTGGGGTGGGGGGAAGGTGGAGCTCAGGCAGTGGTGCGAGCGATGGGGAGTGGCGGTAAATACAGATGAAGTTTCCCTTGCTGGCTCTATAGTTGCTCACCTCCTGCTGTGCGCCAGTGGGTGGGGGAGCCCTTTCTAAGTTTCATGGAAGTGGGGGGTGGGGTGGAGCTCTGTCTCCTCCCCCAGTCCGAATAGGCTGTCTGGAGTTGGGGACTGCAGATTTAAAGGATACCAGATTGGGGAGGAGGGAAGGGAGAGGAGAAGCTGAACTAGGAGTCTACATCTTCAAATCCCAATTTTTCACCTAGAACAGATTTGTTTTATGTATTTTATATACATTGGACTTTCACATAAGATTTCAGCTAAAGCCATAGTTCAACTGATTCAAAAACTATTGAATACCACTGAATTAACTTCATTTATTTGTGTTTGGAACTATGAAAGTGAGAAGCAACCCAAATACCCATGAATGGGAAAATGAATAAGCAACTTGTAGTACATTTTTATAATGGGATACTACCCAGGATTAAAAAGGAATGAACTACTTATGCAGGCCACAATATAGATGAATCTAAAAAAAAATTATGTTGAGCTAAACAAGACAGACACAAAAGAGTACACTCTTCCTGATTTCATTCATATATGCTAATTATATGTTTAGGCATCTTCCTCTAAAGTACTATTGACTGAAAAGAAGTACAAGAAAAATTTTCTGAAATGATAAAATGTTATAGATCTTTATCTGGCAATTTGGTTATGCATATATAAAAAAAGGTCATTGAGCTGTACACTTAAGATTTGTGCAATTCACCCTATGTTTGTAATTCCGTGATTTTAACACGTAGGCTCAATGTATCGTTTTTCGGATCATTGTTGTACAGAAGAGAAATGGAATCAGCTAAGTTCCAGAGAGGTTCAGAGAGGAACAGTAAAAATGTATCCATTTCTCTATAATAGAGTCTATCTTCTCTTTTTCGACCCCCTAAACACATATACACAGACACACAAACACAAACATCATGTATACACCCACACACACACTCACTGAATAACAAACAATCCTTATTTTTAAGTTGTTTTGTATTCTTCCCATTCCACAAAAATCTTTGAAGTGCATTAACATTAGCATGGCAACAAAAAATTCTAGTATGAAAAAAGATCTTTTTCTAGAAAATTATTTTACTTATAGCTCTGCTACAGAAATCCATTTCTAAGATCTCAAGGATGCTTACATCTAAAATAATAGTCAACATTTATGGAGCACTTACTATGGGCCAAGTACCATTCTAAGCAATTTTTATGGATTAACTATTTTGTGTTTCCAACAAACCTTTGGAGTAAATACAGATGAAAAACTGAGCCACAATGACATTAAGTAACTCCCTTAAGGTTACCCATCAAGTAAGTGGGGGCTGCAATAGGAGCCAGGGCAGCCTGTTCCCCTGCCCCCCTCCCCAGTAGCCATGTGGGCAAGAGAAGCATCTCTAACTAAGCAAACAGTGAATTCACTATTTGCTCTAAGTGCCCTCTGAGAACCCTAGCTTACAGCTAGATACTCTTATTATTATTGTGTCCTTTCTGGTGATTTTTTTCAAAGTCTTTTCAAACAGGTTATCTCAACTAGGTAGGTGTTTCCAGGTGATGCTACCATGCAAGAGATCAGTAAATTTTCCTGAATGGCAATGTAGTGATCAACACAGAAATAGAAGACATGCAAGTGCCTGAGCAGCTGATAGAAGTGACACCAGTGTGCCTTTGACTTTTAGAGCAAAGTAAAAGCCCCATGGCCCCTTTCCCAGCTTTGCAGTGCTGAGCCCAGTGTGAGGCAGAGACAGGCAAGTGCTTGATAATGTGTGTGATACGTGAAGTTCTGAATCACAGCAAATATCTGTACACTTTGTATTAGTTTCCTAGGGCCACTGCAACAAAGGACTGTACTACACACTGGGTGACTTAGAACAACAGGATGCTATTATCTCACTATTCTGGGGCCAGAAGTCTAAAATCATATAATCCCTCTGAAGCCTGTGGGGGAGGATCCTTCCCTGCCTTTTTAAACATATTTTATTTTGAATTGACAAGTAATGATTGTTTATATTTATGGGGTACAATGTGATATTTTGATACATATTTACATTGTGGAATGATTAAATCAAGTTAATTAACATGTCCATCACCTCACATACTTAACACCTTTTTGTGGTGAGAAGATTTTAAACCTACTCTCTTACTAATTTTGAAATATACGCTCTATTATTGTTACTTATAGTCACCATTCTGTGCAGGGGTAGCTAAAGCCTATTCCTTCTGTTTAGCTGAAAATCTGTACCCTTGGATCAACATCCCCTGTTTCCCCATCCACATCCTTCCCCCAGCCTACGATAGCCACTATTCTACTGTCTACTTGTATGAGTTCAATTTTTTTAGATTTCACATGTGAATGAAATCATGTGATATTTGTCTTTCTGTGCCTGGTTTATTTCACTTAGCATAATGTCCTCCAGGTTCATCCCTGTTGTCACAAATGGCAAGATTTCCTTCCCTTTTCTACTGGAGGCAACCTAAGTGTCCATCAACTGATGAATGCACGCAGAAAATATGCTGTATATACACAATCGGATAATATGGAGTCTTCCTTGCCTCTTCAAGTTTCTGGTAGCCCTGGAGTTCCACGGTTTGCAGCTGCATCACTTCACTTTCTGCTTCTGTGCTGTCCCTGTACCTCTGTGTCTTCACGTGGTCATCTTTCCCTCCTACAGGGACATTGGACACATTGGATTAAAAGCCTACCCTAATAACCTTATCTTAATTTTATTAAATATGCAAAGGCCCTATTTCTAAATAAAGTCACATTCACAGGGACCAGGGCTTAGGACTTCAACATTTCTTTCTGGGGGATGCAAGTCAACCCTTAACAAACCTGAACCACCTAAGTCCTGTAGCTTTTCCATGCCCCATTCTTTGGTTATAGTCCTCTTCCCTGAATTCCACCTTCACCCACCTTCCTCTACTCCGATGCACGTTTCTGGTTTGCAAAGGCATTTGAGCTATACCCACACGCCTGGTCCTCTCACTGACACACCGCCATTGCTTTATCTCTCTCCTCAGTGGATTACTCATCTCCGGGAAAAGACTTTAAAATTGAGCTCTCTCTGTCTGCTCCGGCACCAAGTTCATTTTGCTCTTAAAACTCCAGGCTAAACAGGGCCTTTGAGATAAATTTTGCATTAGTTTATCTCTACAAATGAATATTCCATAACACAGTATTTAATGTCACTGGGCTGCCTCCTACCCGTGCGGTTGCCAGCAAATTCCCAGCAAGTTGGTGTCAGAATGTGGAATTAGTGGCTAATAAAATGAAACAGACAAAAGGAGAATGCTGAGTTATAGAAGGGCCAGGCATGATATATGAATATCATTAGCTGTTCCTTAAAGAACATTTATGTGATTACATGAATGTGGAAATGCAGTGCAGCATTTTAGAATTTCACCAGTCGCTGGAATGCTCCGAAGCAGATGGACTGTGTGACTGATGATTCAATAATTGTGCTCATTAAAAATTTTCACGCTTTTAATTTCTTCACAGCCCCCACCCCCCACCCTATTCTGTGAAGAGCTGAGGAATGAAATGGTTTTGTCATTGTCAGCAGCTAGATAATAATTGAGTTTGCTTTGATTTCCTGGGGTGTCCCCGTCCTACCTCTGGGTTCCTGATTGACAGCTCAGAAGTCCGATAAAATGTTGGAACTAGCCCCAGCTGTCCCAAAGGCAAGAGACAATCACAGGATGATCTTCCCTCTGCCTTCATCATCTCTCAGAGCAGCTTACCTCACACACACACAGAGTGTGTGCTGTGTCTTTCCAAGTCAGTATGCCACAAATATCAGGCATGTAAAACTGAGCTGACAGCCTTGAATTCAAAGTTTGAAAGTCTGTCCACCCCTAGTTATAGCCAAGAATAAAGCAGAGTGTGAATGGGAGGTAGGCGGCAGGCGCGGGGAGTCAAGGGCTGCAGCAGTGAGGTCAAGTTGGGTAACAGAACTCAAATGCAATACTTAAGGTTGCAACCACGTGTCTGTAGAAACCGTAGCTTGTGCAGATCAATACAATGCTTTGGAAAGGGTTCAGCAGTGGCTGAACCAACTCAGTAAGAATGAAACTTTCTTTTCTCTTTATATTCATTTATTTACTGTGTTCATTTATCAGTAGAAAGAACATTATCCACTAGCAAAAGATCTAGATTCTGGTCTGACCTATACCAGCGGCATACGCTTTACCTCGATGGGCTTCATTTATGCTCAGGGCCCAGCTCTGGAGCTCTATGATGATGTGAAATACTGCTTACTCATTGGACGGTGAGGGTGGCCAAGAAACACTGACCACAGCACTAGCCCTTCTTCAGAAACCTACTGTCTCATTGAGGAGATACAGCATCCTTGCATACATAGAAAAATAACATTGCAGAAGCCAGATGGACACCATTATCCAAAGATGTGACAATGAGTGCCTTGACTTTGGGGAAAGGAGAGAAAGCCCTTGGAGTCAGGAAGGTTTCAGAGTGGTATTCTTTGAAACAAGAATAGAATTTAGAGACATAGAGAAGAGAAAAAGGAGTATGCTGTGAGGGAAAAATAGGTTGAATAAAAGTTGAGGGGTAAGGATGAGTCAGACACCTTAGGAGAGATTAATGAGTGGGCAGGTTGACTTTTGCAAAAGTTTCGTGAGGCTAATAGGGCTTGTTATAGAGCAACACCAAGCTCCCAATATTAGAGGGGACTATAAGCCTCTTCCCCAACTTCCTCAAAATCTCCATTCAGGATTGAAAGGGGATGGGTTCCCATGAAGGAAAGTCTTAAATGCCACATAAAAGAGCAGAATCTGTAAGCACCAGGGTGTTATTGGAAGATTGTAAGAGGAGAGTAATATGTGATTAGTGGAGGGGTGGGAAGTTTAAGCAAGGAGTGGTCCGCAGGATGGATCAGAGGAGGTCAGAATAAAGGCAGAGAGGCTACCTCAAGAAGCCCGGTCTGATAAGGACTGTAACGAAAGCAGGGCAGAGAAGAAAGGGAAGGATTTGATTCTCCAACAACAGTCCTGTTTGCAGCCTTTGTTTTCCCTTTTTTATCAAGATTCAGTTCTAAGTGGTTGTATTATCCTGGATGGAGCTGGACTCCATTCTACTAAGTGAAGTATCACAAGAATGGAAAGACAAGCCCCACATGTACTCACCAACAAATTGGTATTAATTGATCAACACTTATATGCACATATAGTAGTAACATTCATTGGGTGTCGGGTAGATGGGAGGAGGGAGGAGGGGATGGGTATATACACACCTAATGGGTGCGGTGCACACCGTCTGGGGGATGGACATGCTTGAAGCTCTGACTCAGGTGGGGCAAGGGCAATACATGCAACCTAAACATTTGTACCCCTGTAATATGCTGAAGTAAAAAAAATAAAAAATAACAACAAAAAAAGATTCAAATATGTAATTATGTGCTCAGTGTTGATATTTCCTGCTAGACTAAAAACTCACCACGAGGGCACAATTACATTTTCCTTTTTAGAGCTTTGTCTCTCCGGTGCACAGGATGGTGTTTGGCCCAGAGGAAATATTCAAAACACCTGGGGATAAATGAATGCATGTAGGAAAGAGCCACAAAATTCAGTGAGTCAAAGTATTCTTAACTTGGTAAATGGAAGCATGATGACAGGACCTGGGAAAAGTAGAAATAGCAACGTGGGGAGAAAAATGATGCTGGAGTTGAATTTGAAGGGATGCTAGGAGGTCCATGTGGAAATGTTCAGAAGGTCATTGGAAATATTGGGTTTTATGTTGAAAAAAACTTCCAGTGTGTCCTCCTTTAATATAGAAAAATTGAGCTGGTTAGCTGAAGTCCTTTGATTTCCAAATTCCATTTGGCAGAGAATACATTTGAGGTCATGGACCTCAAATTTTTTTTTTAAGTGTACAAAAATGAAGAGGCACAGTTACCTTTTTCCTCCCTATCCTAGCCCTACATCAGAAATGTAATATCTACTTTTATGCCATTTTTACTTTTAAAAGAGACTTTATGGTAAATTAAAAATCTGTCTTCTTCCTTATAATATACTAAATTCTATCTGAAAAATCCTGTAGCTGAAAGTAAAAGAAAATGTATTAGGTTAGAGAATGCTTTGTATTTATTAGAGATATTAATACCACCTTTTTGTTGAGATAGTTTTGTGTCTACTTTTGGATGCTACAAGGAAGAACAGTAGTAAAAGAACTGGTGTATTTTTCAGATACAGGTTAGTAAACTCCGATGTCCCACTGACCTAAACTTGAATTCTGGACCCAACACTTCCTACTACGTTACTTAACTACTTTTGACCTTGGGTTTTCATCTCCAAACTGGATTTTCTGTTTCCTACTTAACATATTTCATGAAAGTTAAATATATATTGTTTGGGGTTGAATCGTGGCACCACAAAAACATTTGTCTACTTCTCAGAACCTGGGGATGTGATCTTACTTGGAAAAAGGGTCTTGCACATGGAAGGATCTCAAGATGAGATCCTGAAATTTCTGGGTGGGCCTTAAATCTAATGACAAGTGTCCTTATGATAGACACACAGACACAGAGAGAAGAGGAGAAGGTCATCTGAAGACAGAGGCAGATATTGGAAGGATGCAGCTACAGAGGATGCTGGCAGCCACAAGAAGCTAGAAGAGGCCAAGAAGGAATTTTCTCTAGAGCCTCCAGAGGAAGTACAGCCCTGCCAACACCTTGATTTTGGACTTCTGGCCTCCAGAACTGTGAGAAAATAAATTTTTGTTATTTGTGGCAGCCCTAGGAAATGAATATACATGCTTTCCAGTTACTCAGTAAGAGCTAGCTCTATCCCTTCATCCTTATTTAACACACTGACTGCCACCCTAGAAAAAAAACCTTTTTTTCCTTGGGGCCATGGTGTTTTATTATGAAAATAGAATAAAAACTTTGAAAACAAAATGATCCTTTCTAATTTAATGAAAAATTTGTTATTTTTTATTGTTTTCTGTGCTTGAGTTATATACAATTAAATTGTCAATATTAATTGTAACAATACGAACATCAATAAGTAAGATTTGCGTGAAGCGACTGCAGGGTTTTGCCCAGGGGGCCACCCATCACGTCACTGCAGGCTACAGCATGGCAGTATGAGTTGCCTGCACACCATGTGGCTCCCAAGGTAAAGAGATGTGTGAGTTACATTTGCTTCACAAGGCCCCGGGCTCAAAGCTAGCATGAGTTAAATACAATTCACATGGCAATCAATGTGCTAAGCCACCACATTCCAAGTCCTTTTGTATGAAAATAAAATAAAATGATGGCTGGAAGCACTGCACTAAAGGAAGGAGGGGGAGAGGTCACTATAAGGATATTTATGCATGCTACCAGTATTAATGTTAAGAGTGGACTTGTGAGACATACGGGGAGAATAAAGAAGAGGGTGATAACAGAGGGAGGAAGAAAATGAAACAGTAAAGCATAAATCTAGGTATGAAAGAAGGAAAAGCAATGTCCTTCCCACCTCGCCCTCTGCCCTCTCTGCCCTTTAGAGTCCTTCCTTGCTGGCCACTCAGTGGAAACTCAAAGGAAGTGGGGGAAGCCATATTGAGGAGAAGAGAACCACATATATTTCAAACTTGCTCTCATGACATGTCAGACCTGCTGCGTTATTAATCTTCCCAGGCTGGAGAAACTGAGATACGGGGCCACTATCATGTGAAGCTGTCATTAGAACCAGGGCCTACTGGCTCCTAATTTTCAATCCACAAGATTGTATAGTTTCTGCTTGAGATCCAATACATATCACTCTTTCTTCTCTCTTTTTTGCTCAACTGTCAAATGGAAAGTTAAAAGAAATATTAGGTATAATATATAAGACACTGCAATAATCACAGCAGTTCTAATCCCTGCTATAACACATTTTTCTGTGTACATTAGTGATTTGTCATTTCTAAAGAGCATTTATTTAGCAGTAAAGTTATTTTCTATGCATCAGTGGCCCACGAAAACAAAAAAATAAACTAAAAAAACTTAAGCTACTAAGTACAAGCCACTTTAAAATATTATTATAAATAATCATATGGTATGGGGGCATGTTGAGAATGGAAAGAATAACCTTTTCCTGCAGTCCAAACAAATGTATTAACATAGCTGTAATAATGGGGTCTACCAAATACCAAGTGATCACAGACATTCCTATAATTTCTCCAGAAAACAATATTTCCTGGGGTCCTTGATAATCACAGATGTACTCAGTGTCTCCTCGCTCCAGTCCAAGCGGTGGTCTAAAGTCCTGAGAGAAAGGGAACAGCCTCTGGCCACATGGTCAATGGTCATCCTGAGAAGGGGACATAAAAAGCTGCCACATATGTGACAGTGAGTCTTGTTTTGTTTTGTTTGTTTGCTATTGTAGACACATTTGGGAACCAAGAAATTATCTTCTTGTCCCTACATCCCTCCTCCACGCCAGGATAAAAGAGAATAGCGTTGTGTCTCTAAAGACACTAGGAAGTGACAAAGCACAAAGCTGCCGGACCTCAGAAGCCTCTAGTGTAGATCCAGTGACCAGCCCGCCTTTAAACAGAACACAGGGATCTCTGCAGGGGCCACAATAGCCCCGGGCCCAGGACTCTCTCCAATGCTGTGGGACACATAAGCCCCTGGGCCTTTTCTACAATCTAATTCAGAAGGAGCGATCTTTAAAAACAAGATTCTTCTAACCAATCTTATCAGACGGAAAGCGGAAATGGAATTCACTGGAATAAGAAGAGTGAAGAACGGTGAAATACCCCACACTGTTGTGAAACAAAATTCTTAGCTCTAATACTGGCCTCAAGAAGGGAAGTGAGTAAGTGAAAATTTGTGAAGTGTTGTTCCGCAGAGACTGCTGTTTAGTTATACCAGCTTCGGTTTGTGAGGATTTACAATTAAACGGACCTATTGTTCCCCAGTGGAATAGATCACTGGGACAGTTGTCCGCCCATCCCTCAAAACCACAAGGAATGTGCTGCAGGCTCCACCCTCTTCCTGACATTCTGGTGACTACGATTAATGATCTCTGGTGTGGGACACTGGGAATAACAAAGGTTAAAGGTTATCGATATCAAAGCATGCCATGTATCTCAACAGATGGCCACCGCTTTGGCCAGAGGATGACAGCTCTGATAGTCTCCTGGCCAGCTGATGTGGGAACTGTGTCCCTGTGTCAGGGCAGAGAAAGGCAGACGCCCCCAAGGTTGTCAGAGATCAAAGTGGTCCAAGCCACTCTGCCATGGCCAAAGTGTTTTTCCTAAAAGGAAAACTTTAAGACATTAAAAAAAAGATAGTGTATATTTCCATCAGAGAGAAGAGCTGAGTGACCCATTTTACCACTGATATCCTTCCCAGGCAGGAGTCCTCATGCTTCCCTTGAAGCCCTATGGAGGGTTTCTAGGAGTCCATAGATTCTGAAAAATTGCCGGCAAAATTTTGTGCATTTTTGTCAGAAGAGTATTTATAAACTCATGACCCCCAAACGTTTAAGAACCGCTTACTAGAGGGATCCATTAGCTCTCCTTTCTGGGCTACATTTATGAACACAGGCCCCAAGAGAAATACCTTTCAGGAAGCTTGTTTTCTTTCTGTGACTCAGTGTGGAAGTGAAGGTGAAGCCAGGAGTCTCTAGACTACCTGTGCACGTGTTCTGTGCATGTTTGTGGCTGCGCCTGCTGGGAGCCGTGCACTATGAGAAGCGCCTCACTGTGAAAAGTCACCACTCACCTCATTGAATCTTCATTACAATCCTGCGAGGGAACTGTTTTTGTTCCACAGAAAAAAAAACTTAGAAACAGACAGGTGTGGAAACTTCCCAGAGGCCACACCGTCAGGGCCACACAGTCAAGCTCAAAATGTGAGCCCAGGTTTGTGGATTCCAATGTCTGGACTGGTTCTACCAACTCACACTTCTCAGAATACTCATGTGCCCATTCCTGCTCCAGTGGATTCAGATTCCTGCAACAGAGGGGTTCCATAAGTACTTATGGATGATTCCTGTATTGTTAATGTTCCCTGGGGATTTAGAATCCAGAAAGGAAAAAGCAAAGCACCTGGTTCGAGGCAGCAGGAGTGACTGTGACTGTTCTAACATGTGGTCTTATTCACTCCAGCCCAGCTTCAAAGACGATATAAACTGTGTTTACAGGGTGAGGCTTTCTGGGACAGACTCAGGGTGCCTGAGTCTCAGCTCTAGCTCAGTCACCGTCTAGCACTGATGCTTTGGGCATGTCACCTAGGCAAGGTATCTATGTCATCATCTGTCAAATGCAGACAATGGCTGACCTCCCAGAGCTGTAGTGAACATCAGATAAGATAATTAATCTAAGAAATACTCTGGCTGTAGCACTGAAGGTGACATTGATGATACACACAAACATTTTACACGAGGCACCTGACGGTATTTCTGGCACCTAATTTCAAAACAGTAAGCTCCCTAAGGGCAAAATTCCTATCTGATTTGCGTTTGTCTCCATAGTCCCTGAAATTCATAAGAGCTCAGGAAGTATGAACTGAGGAAACAGTCAATGTCTTCAAATCTATCAGGAGGTCAAAACGCCAACCAACATGTGTGGGGGTCACAATTTAATGTTTATCTCGTGGAAGAATAATTAGAAAATCAAATTCTTTTAGCCTGTTTGGGCTGCTATAGCAAAATGTCTCAGACTGGGTAATTTATAAACAACAGAAATGTATTTTTCACAGTTCTGGAAGCTGGGATCCAAGATCAAGGTCCTGGCAGATTCAGTGCTGGGTAGGGGCTCATTCCCTGGTTCAAATGTGGTGCTTTGTCACTGTGTCTTCACGTGGCAGAAGGGTGAGGAGCAATAAAAGGATAAGCTCCTTCCCTCAAGCTGTTTTATAAGAGTGCTAATCCCATCCATGAGGGCAGACCCTTTACAGCCTACCCAAAAGCCCCGCCTCCCAAAGGCTCCACCCCTTAATACTATCACTACGGGGTTTAAGTTCCAACATCTGAATTTTGGAGGGACACATACATTCAAACTATAGCACAAATGAATGATGTTACTCTGTAACTATCCGTTGTCAGAACTTACCATTTAATTTTCAGGAATAATAATAGCATGAAAAGTGTTTTTGCTACTTGTGAAATCCAAGGCTTGTTGCAAAGCAAACAATTTAATAATAGTCATAATCAAAGTAGAAATCTTTACTTAAAAGGACTATTTCCAAAACTGTGTTCAGCAGAATACTAGTCCCAAGAGATAGGCAAACTAATTTTGGAACACTTATACTATGCTTTTTTCATAGAGATTTATCACATGAGGGCTTTGATAAATCCTTAAAGAAAGGATGCCATTTAACTATGTTTAATTTTTATATGTATTTAATATTCCTTTGAATAAATTTTGGGAAATGCTAATTTGGCAATAAAAGAATGTTCGTGTCTCCTCAAAATTCATATGTTGGAACATGAACCCTAAGGTGACAGTTTTTGGAAGTGGGGTCTGGGAGGGAATTAGGTCATGAGTGCAGAACACTCATGAATGAGATTATTGCTCTCAAAAAAAAAGACTTGAGAGACCTTGCTTTTCTCTTTCCTCCATGTGCCGATACAATGAGAAATTGGCAGTCTACAACCTGGAAGAGGGATTTGACCAAGTTTGCCTTGATCCCATGCAAATGTCAGGCACATATAATTCATTAACATCATTATCACTCTTAGCTTTAATTGGATGTTAGTAATGACTCATTTGGGAGGTCTGAAAATAATGGTAAACCACCTTCCCTCTAATATGGGGTTGACATTTTTTAGCAGAGGAACTGCCAAAATAACCAGGCCAAAATTAAAGCTGCTGAAGGCTTTCCTTTTCTAGAGCTTAAAAGGGTAAAGGAAACTTTCTCAATGGTTACATCCCTCCTCTCCTTCCCACTTGTTCAGTGGATGTAAACAAGAGTATTTGTTTTTTTAAGACTTACTTTGAACTTGGAAGTGGCAGTCACTGAGTATGGAAAACATTATATCATTAGCCATGGACACCTGAGGGGAGAATGTTCTCCCTTTTCCTATAGAACAGTTCATTACAAAAGGGAAGCTAATGTAAATTTCCCATAGCCAAATTATATCATTTAAGAAATAAACATTTCCGTTAGGAGGTTTGACTTTAGTTGCAAACAGAGACAAAAAAAAATTCAATAAAGAACAAATGCCCAGTGGCTTTGGGGTATGTAATCTTTCAAGGCTGGCAGATCTGCTTGTGTTTAAAGACCAACCTAAGAGGTATAAAGGTCAACTTACTCAGATAGCTATAATTAATGGAGAGCAAACAGTGATTTTGTTAGATCACATGGAAATGGCTGGGCTCTGCAAGATTTCTTTTTACTCCATGTAATTCCATCTCTCAAGGCAAAAGACAACAATGTATGTTGGACGTATGTGTGCAACAATGCTTCCATTCATAACATTCATTCCATTTAGAGACAACCTAAGCCTTATTGGAAATGCGTCCATTTAGTCTAGTCCAGGTATATTCTAGCAATATCCTAACAGAAATAATACAAAATTCAGTAGCTCTGCCCGTCAGTTCTTCTTTCCGATGGATAGTTACATGTTTACTGTTATTTGAAATAATTGAGTGAAGCTTATGCAGACAGAGAAAGAGTAAGAAAAGAGGATGAGTTTATAATTTTGCATTACAAACTCATTACTAGACTAAAGCAAATGCTAATGTAACTCATTTATAAACCCAGCGATATGACTAAATGAGTAATGATTGAAAAAGTTGGATACTCTTTTTTTATCTCTTCCTTCTGAAATATATGAAGGTTGGTAAAGGCCAGATAATATGGTTCATTGGAAATAGCATTGGATTTGGTGCACATAAGAATGGATTATCATCCCAATTCTGCCATTTGGTAGCTGAATGACCCTGGGCAATAATTGGATTTTGTTGGCTTCTGTTTGTTCATGACCTAACAGAGTTGGACTAGATGATCCCTAAAGTTTGTTCCAGCTATAAAATTCTAAGATTCTAATTAAAATTAGCCAGTGAGGTTTGCATGCCAGCAAATCACAGCAGAAAGATGCTATTAGAGACTCTCGTTTGAAGGTTGCAGCATCAGGGAAGTTGTGCAGTAGCTGGTAGCATATTAATCCTTTGATTCTGTGAATAAAGTTTGGGGTTCTTAGCACTAAGAATCTGGGCTAAACCGAAGCTTGTAGCAAACTGGTGTTTGTAATATTAATAATAGTTTAACGTGAGAAAGGAAATGCTGAAGCATCTATGTTGAATTATTTCTTCTAGCCCTGGTTCCCTAGTGAAAATAATTCATTTATTCATTCATTCTACATCATTTCCCTCTGATGCACTAGCTCAGAGCCTTTCAGGCTCACCTGTCTCAAAGCCTGCCTTAGGTCAGACTTATGGAAGCAGAGCCTGAGACAGGGATCCTCACCAAGTAATTTACGGACGAAGTACTCCTGGGTAAAACCTGCAATGCAGTGAAGGAAGCAGAGTAATTGAGGCAGGAAAAGCGAGTGTGCTTCCTGAAGAATCCAGCCTAACATTCTAATCAAGCTTTAAAAAAAAAAAATAGAACTCAAGCATACCTATGTATTAAAGCATTGCTTTCTATAGCTTCTGAGTTATCCATTCCAAGAAGCATATGCAACCCTTTGATTTAACACCATGATCCAGAACAACTTGTAGTAGCTACTAGAGTTAGACACTGGCCTGAAAGAAAGAAGCCTCATGCTTCTCTGCTGCTAATCAACCTCTGTGTTCAGCAGAACAGCATCCTGCCCTGCTGTAGCTCAATTCTGAGGTGCATTTCATAAAGTTTCTCAGAAGGTGCCAGAAGTTGGAACCTCATTTACCCACACTGATAATCTGCTCATTATTACACCCTTTTCTCCCCTTCTAGGGTTGCCAGATAAAACTACAGGGAGCCTAGTTCAGTTTGAATTTCAGACAATCAGTGGGCGATTTCTTTAGTACAAGTATTTCCTATGCAAGTTTTAGGACATACGTATACTAAAAGGTTATTGGTTGTTTATCCAAACTTCAAATTTACTGGGTATTCAGTATTATTATTTGCTAAATCTGGCAACTGTGCTTATGTTTTCCAACTGCCTTACTTCCTGTGATCACCTCTCAAATAAACTAGCCTCAAGTCTTGCTTTTGGGTGAATTCAGTATAAGACAGAACCCCAATTGTTTTGAATCTATGAGTTAAAGATTGCCAACTCCTCATACAGTATCATTCTCTCCTTTTCACCAACCGAATTCTGATTTTATTCTGGGTGGCAGTGCTTCCAGCTAAAGCCCACAGTTGCAAGCTTACTTTGGCTAATAAGATGTAAGCAGAAGTCTTTATGCAAAGCTTCAAAGAAGCCAGCTGGCTTAGGGATCTCCTTAGGGAGATATGGCCTTTTGTCTTTCCTCTTGCTGCCTGTCTAGAATGCAAATATAATGGCTGGAGCTCCAGCAGCCATCATAGACATAAGGCTAATTTTAGGATTGAGAACATGTGCTAAAAATGCATAATGAAAATACAGAAGAAGACTGAGTCCCTGATGATTACAGAGTCACTAAAACAGCCCAGAATTGCCTAGCTCTGGATTTTCTCCGCGCATAAGAAAAGGACCCCCTAATTTCTTTGCACTTCTGAGTTTCTGTTTCTAATAACTGAACATAGATCCTAACTGATAAACTTACTGTGGCAATAGGGACCTTTTTTCTCCAATAGGACCAGAATTCTCCATTTAGATGTCATCTTCTCAGGAAAGCCTTTTTTGATTGGCCTATCTAAAATGACACTAAGTAGCATGTCTTTCCTCCATCGTTCTCTGTGTTCATACCTTATTTAATAATGCCTACTTTGGGGCTAACTGAAGTAATATTTATAATTGTCTGGTACAAAGTAATCAAACAATAAATGGTAAGCACTATTATGCCCATGTTAAAATGAGAAAATAGAAGCTTAAGGAGTAGACATCAGGTTGCTTTAACTTCTTGGTCACTAGAAATGACAATGATTACCACACTTTACAGAGGGTCAATGGAAGTATTTGCTTCCTTAGGGTCTTAATCAACAATGGGAGGTTTTCCTACAGTGGATTATTTGCACATACACTTGGAAATAAGTCCAAATTGTACTGAAATTTAAAAGTAAAGGTGCATATATGTGTGCAAATTTCTCTCAAATGATTCTGCAACTTTTCTTTAAGTTTGAAATTGTTTCCAAATACAAAGCTAAAGTATTGAGGAGTTTTGTAATAATTTAGGAACCACAGGTCTAGTTCAACCCCTCATTTATAGATGAGAAAACTAATGGCCAGAGACCTGCTAAAGCAATAATAGCCGTGTTTAACTGTGTCTTAGGATATTCAACATTAGCACAAATATACCTTGCAACTCAAAGAGAATATTTCAAGTTAATATAATACATACACTCTCACATCCACAATGCTGTTCCCTCCTATTTGTGCTAATAATATAGAGTAAATTCTATATTTTTTAAAATATCAAACTTCATATTGTTCACAAACTTTAGACCAATTTGGACCTCTCTTATGTTTTTCACTTCAAGAACCACTTCTCTGGTGCCCCAGCTATTTATTTTGGATGACTTAGAATTGTAATATAATCTTGCCTTGGGGTATGTTCATGTTCCACGGGCTGGAGGTGGGGGACTGTCTATCTCTTGCAGCTGTTTGAAGGAGCAGGGGAAGTTTGAAGGGGAAGGAGTGGCAGTGGGCAGGTGGGAGCCAACCTTCCACTCTTTCTTCAGAGTTTCTGTCTATGCCAAAGAGATTTTCTTATTTTCTTTCTTTCTTTTTTTTTTTTCTGTTTTTCTGGTGTTTATAAAAATAGCTTTGAAGGAATGGAAAATTTTTGTGGTAGCTGATAGCAAATACAGAAAAGCTCATTTGCATATAGATGTTCCAGCTTGCAACTCCATAATCCCCTGAGAGAGACCTTGTTTAAATGGGCAGGCAGGCTGGCACAGGGCTGCCCAGTTCCTAATGAAAACTAAATTGAAACTTGGGAAACATTTGCCTTGGAGGTGGCCAGGCTTTTTAGAGTATTGATTTAAATCTGAAAGATGCAGGCAGGCCCATGCCAAGTTGCCCCTCACTTTTTAAAAGCCCAAGACAGAAGGGAGGGGGGGAATGGAGAAAAAAACAATAAATGATTGGGTAAAACCTGAATTAACTAATGTGCCTCTTCTACTTAGAACTCATGCCTGAAGAATTCAAAGCACTGAGCAGGTGGGATCATGGAAAAGAGCCGAGAAGCGATGCGGAGGCTTCATCTATTCTGGAAAACCCTTGGTAACAGAAGGGCTCTTTTCCAGGTATCTGGGTGAGCCAACCCCCTTGAGACAACTGGTAATCCATTTATAGGCTAAAGACTTTTCAGAATGAATGTCCCCCTGAACTTGACTGTGGGCTAAGCAGATAAGGACAACTTTGAAAACAAGATAATGTGGAAAGAAAAGAGATTACAAAAAGGTCAAAAGATTAGCTGGGGGATAAGAAGAAGTCTGAGGAAAATAAGGGAAAAGGTTAGAAACTGATACCAAGCAAGGAAGATAAATCAAGTTGGCAAGTGGAGGAAGTGAACATAGGAGGAAAACAAGAAATGGAATCTGGGAAATTGGCCACAGAATGAGAGGAATATAAAGATGATTAAAAATAAAAATGCAAGAAAACAAAAGAACTGACAATGTGGATGAAGGAAATAAAATAAAAATATAAAGCAGGATACCTCTAAGGTGTCTATGTCTGAATCTAATGAGAATTGGTATATCAATTTTTTCCCCAGAACTAGTATTTCTTTGTTGTCATTACCAAAAACATTGTTTTCCTTTGATCAAACTATTTTATAATCTTTTTGATTCAATATATGAAATTGAGTATAGTATCCTCACTCATTAGCTAAAGCATCACAGGATTGGATGAAGCTTTTGATAAAGGACTATCTTAAAGGAGTCTTTAATGTGAGTGTGGGAAAGATAGCACCACTTCTCCAACACACATGTATGCACAAAAACACAGCATATGTATGTATGAATTCTGCCCAAGGTTGACTATGGAGAATCCCACCTACCCATAAGGAAGCATCTGTTATGCAAAGAGTAAAATGAAAATGAGGAGGATATGACAAGCTCAGCACTTATTTATTCAGCATTAACTCAGTCCCAGGCCAGGGTTAAAACAGTAACTAAGCCAGTCCCTATGCTGAATAGGACCATGATCTATAGGACTTGAATAGAAAAATATTTGATCCATCTTTCAATCCATCAATCACAACCCAAGACTTTTTAAAAACATAATCAAACAAACAAGCAAAACTAAATTTAAACAGGTACAGAATCTAAGTATCTACAGCTAAAGGCATCGTGTGGTAACCATATGTGAGATGCTATACTGAGCACTTAACATGCAATATCTCATTTAAACCTCACAACCAATTTTTGAGGTTGATATTTTTATCTTCCTTGTGTAGATGAAGAAATTTGACCTTAAAACTATTAACTAACTTTCCAAAATCATGATTACTAAATGACAAATCTGAGGCTGAACATACATCTGTTTCATACCAAAGCTCATGTGCTTAAAAACCTCATAGACATTCTTCAAAATTCAAGGTAGAATCTCAAAAATTTAAACTACTTGTTTTAGTCTGCTTTGTGCTACTGTAACAGAATACCTGAGATTGGGTAATTTATAATGAACAAAAATTTATTTGGCTTGTGGTTCTGGAGGCTGGGAAGTCCAAGGTCAAGGAGCCTGTACTGGGCAAGGGCCTTCTTGATGCATCATCCACAGAAGGCAGAAGGGGAAGAGAGCACTTGTGTGAAAGAGAAAGGAGGGAAGGGAACCAAACTCATCCTTTTTAGCAGAAACCCACTCCCACAATAACAGCATTAATCCATTCATGCAGACAGAGCCCTCATGACTCAATCACCTCTTAATGGTCTCATCTATTAACACTATTGCACCACGGATTAACTTTCTAACACATGCACTTTGGCAGACACATTCAAACCATAGCACCACTGTAACTAGTTCTTTATCATCCCCTAAGGGCCTAGTCCAAGGGAAAAGTACTCAAGTGTAGACTGACAAACAACTCCAATTGAAATTCATATGGGTAATGCCTATATTATATCCATGAATTATTTTTAAGAATGTATTTAATCATGTAAGTGTGTGGTTTTGGTTGTGATATTACCGAGAGAGTCAACTAGATTTTTCACGTAGGTGTTTTGGTATAGAATTGACACAGAAAATCATTGCAATCAGTAGTGCAAATTCAGTCCTGAACATCAAACATGATACAATTGTATGGCACATAACTTCAAGATATTATCAAATCTGGCTCTTTTGTTTATAAAAACATCACTTGAATGTGACAAAATATTCACATATTATTTGTGCTTACAAGAAAGAGGAAAGGAAGGAAGAAAAGAAGGAAGAGAGAGAGGGAGGAAGGAAGGAAGAAAAGTAAATGGATCTCTTTGGATTTTGGATTTGGGTGCCTTACCTTCTATTTTACTAGCTCAGTTGGTGTACCTTTATCCTTGTCACTGATCCCAAGTGACTCCAAAACCCCAAGCCAGATTTTTTCTAGGGCATGTCAAGGATCTAAAAAAAATTTAAGTATTTATAGTTAAACCAGGCAATTAAAGGGAAGATGAAGTGTATATGTTAAATAATATTCTCCTATAAAGGAAAAAAGCCCGCTGAAGAGAAACACTTTCTCTCAGGCATTTTAATAACTATTGGACTAAAATCACTCATTACTCTCAGGCACACTGCATTTTGGTTGACCTTGTGGAATGTCTATTTGATGGTTTTCAAAATCACTTATCCATGCAGTTTTGGCACCCCTGTGCTGTGTTAGCAATCTCAATTTTGTATTAGATTTTACTTCAATCTTTTATGTAGGTTCTGAATTTCTTCCCTTCTTCCCCATCAAAATATGTAAGCAGGTACCCTGCATTTGCAGATGACAACAAAGGAGTGATCAGGAGCTGTGAAATGATCCAAATGTTTCAAAATATTTCTCCTAAACCATGCAGATACTTGTAATAAAGGTGCACTTGTAATAAATAGTGGTTATCCCCCTTAAGTCCTGAGACCATTGAGAAATTCTTTAACGTAGTGGTGAAAATCCTTATGAAAAGTTTGAGAAATATCTGAGTAAACCTATGGAACGTTTTACCACCAATAGATGAATTTAGTTTGAAGTTTACTTCTATCTCCTTATCAATGATTTAAAAAGACATCCATGACTATTCAGGGATAAAATTTATTTAGACTCTAAATTGTCTAGTTTTTTTAGTCACATCAACTTCTTTAAGTATCTAAGTGGTTGGTTACTGTTTTTGAGGTGCTGTGCTTTATATATATATATATACCTGGTCTTATATAATCCTCAAGGAAATCTATGAGCTAAATGCAATGAATATTTCCATTTTATAGATATACATATAGAGAGATTAAGCAACTTGCCTGAGGCCCCACAGCTAGGAAGTGACCCAGCTGGGATATAGATGTCAGTCTGTTGGACTCTAAAGCTTGACATCATAATGGACAGACATTGCCTGCCCAGTGTTGCAGGAGAAACTAACCATGGAGAACTGATGTCTTAACATCTATTCTCTCCTTCTTTTAATCAAAATGTTCTTATCTTTCCTTGGGACCTGATCCCATGTCCAAGTCATGTGGTCCAGGTAGGACTGACCCCACCCCTTGTTCCCAGGGTAGACACATGATGAAGGCCTGGCCAATCAGAGCATTCTCTGCCCCTGGCCGTCATCACTGAATGGGATGCTGCCTGAAGTCGCTGTGTGGGGACTCTGTGGGGTCTCTGTGGGGCAGAGACCACCTGACATGAAGTTTAGCTCCTGAGAGCCAAGAAATGGAAAAGGCCATAGGCTAAGGGACAATATTCAAACCCCGACCTCCAGTCATACCTTGGATCCTTGAACCTCCCAGGTGCAAGAGCCAATAGATTTTATGCTTAATTTTGTGTTTCTTAAGCCGATTTGAGTTGGGGTTTACTTACAACTGAGATTTGAAGTTTATACTGCTCCTTTTTTTCCTGGTAGAGCCCTTGAACAAATACATGCTATTTGCTTGCCTTTGATGGTTTTTGTTATTGCTGTTGTGGTTCCCATTACTGACACATAGATCAGCAACACAGATGGGGCCAAGTCACGGAGTTTTGTAAGGAACACACTTAGAAGTTTGGCAATGAGCAGTTCTCTTAGTCATTTTGGTCTGCTATAACAAAATACCATGAACTGGACTTATAAACAACAGAAATTTACTGCTCTGGAGGCTGATAAGTCCACAATCAAGGTGCTGGCAGATTTGGTGTCTGGTGAGGGCCTGCTCTCTTGTCCATGGTGCCTTCTTGCTGTGTGCTCACATGGCAGAAGAGGCCGCCTAGCTCTCTGCAGTTCCTTTTATAAGGGCATTAATCCCATTCTTGATGGCAGAGCCCTCACAACCTAATCATCTCCCAAGGGCCCATCTTCTCTTACTATAACATTAAGGATTAGATTTCAATGTAATTTTGGAAGACACAAATATTCAGATCATAGCAGTGATTTTATGGATTGAAGTTTGTGTTCCCCCAAATTCCATATGTTGAAACCCTAATCCCCAATGTGATGGTGTTAGGAGGTAGAGACTTTGGGAGGTAATTAGGTTTAGATACATTGATGAAAGCAAAGCCCCCACAATGGGACTAGTGTCCTGATAAGAAGAAGAAGAAGCATCAGAGCTTTCTCTCTCTATCATGTGACAATACAGCAAGAAGGTGGCCACCTGCAAGGGGGGAAGAAAATCCTCGCTAAGAACCCGACCCTTCTAGTGCCCGGTCTTGGACATGTTGGCTTCCAGAACTGTGAGAAATAAGTGTCTGCTGTTTAAGTCCTCCAGTCTATGGCATTTTGGTATAGCATCCTGAGAAGCCTAGAACACACTGCCAGGGAAGGGTTTTTCATTGTAGTTCATTGCAGTAATTTCATGAAGCAACCGATAAATTTCTGAGAGTAAGAATCATTGGAAAAAATTTCCTGGTCCATAACTAAGTTCAGGTACCAGAATCTCCAAACCAACAAGACCATGGCATTTGTCAAAGTAGGGATTTTGTTCTTCATCTGGGCATGTGTGTGTGTGTGTGTGTGTGTGTGTGTGTGCATATATGTATGCATGCCTCTATCCATCTATCTATAGCTATAGGAAAAGTTGGGTTCAAAACTTGTCATCTTACTAGGCTGTATAATCACATATGTATTTATGTATTTATGGGTTTATAATCCATGAAAGTTTTATAAGGCACTTTATCTACAAAAGATGTTGCTGGTAACAATGAACAGATCCCTTCGAATTTCAATTTCAGTAAAAAGTCATCAAACTACTGCTCTCTTTCAGATGATTGCCATAGCAGACATAGGATGCATTTCCAGAATCTGATCAAATGCAATAAAAAGTAGGAAAATAGTTTGAAAAGTAAAAAATGCTACACAAATACAAAGTGTTTATCAGCAGACAGAGCATGGTCTAGAAATCACTGCGAAGAAATTTGAAATTAAAAAATATATATCAAGGCATTCTAGGAATTCTGGGAAGCACATGGAGATAAGGGGAGAGGAAATTCTCTTTCAGAAAGAATATACCTCTCTACTAAATATCACTGATATACAACAATCCTGAAGATAGGCTTGAGGAACATGCCCAAGTTAGATTATGAGGGCCAGAAGCTAGATTCAAATTCAAGTCTTTCTGATTCTAAAGCCTGAGCATTCACTGCTAGACTGCAGAAGTGAAACCTTAGGTTTCAAAAACACGTCCTAATTCTTGATTTCCACCCTGACACCACCACAACTCATTATACTATTGTCATTATGATCAAAGCCTGACGAAGTGACTCAACAAGGATTCATTAAGCACCACAGAATACATTCTTAGAGGAAAGATTATGAAGAAAGGATATTGTCCTTGCTCTCTGAAATTTTTTTTTTAAAAAAGCAAAAACCCAATTTGTAGTACTTCCCAATTTTTCTGTTGTAAATACTCCCACTATGGCTGATTTCAAGCAACAAGCAATTTATTTTGCTTGGCTTCCAAAATCCCTGAAAATTTAGCAATCATCTTTTATCAATCAACGTGAGCCTGGTGATCAGCTCTGTACCAGAGCCACATGCCTGATGTTAGTGAGAAACAGCCTCTGAAAGTTCAGAAAAAGAGAAATGTGGATTGGACAGACAAAACTCAATGAGGTGCTGTACAATCCCTGGGAGAAAGACAAGGTATGCAAACATACGATTCAACTAAGAAGAATATGTGAGTAGAACACAATCATTGCAAAGAAGAATTGAGCAGAATGAGGTATTTCAAGAATCCACTAGAAAGCAAAGATGCTCCTTGCATAGAAAACAGAGGAATAAATTGGAGAACCTGCATGAGTTAAATTTTTAAATACCTTGACCATGGCTTTGTTCTTCAAGATAAAGTGCAGAAATGGACCGAGCGTTCTCTTCCTCAGGAAAATCATACTGGGGACATTTAGACCAGAAACACATATTAAGTATATTGCTTGTTTAAGGACGACTGAGGTGGTGAATATGAGTTGTTCAATTAGCACAAACACAGGTGTATTTTAAATGCTTCGGTCCCCAGCAGTTCTCTCACAATAGGCTCTACCTTTGAAGCTTTGTTTTGATCATTTTTTGGCTCCAAAAGGAATTTTCTTTTTTGTTCTGTTATTCTGTATTTTGCTTCTTTGATGTGGGGCTTGACTGCCATGTTGCAAAAGCACACTTCACAAGCTTAAGAAAAAACAAACAATGCTCAACACCTACACGTTTGGCCTCATTGAACAGTTTCTTTCCTCACAATTAATCCAAAGAGAGTGGAGATGCGGTGTTTCCTCTATTCATCAAGGCGATTGTCAATTGAAAAGGGGGAAAAATAGCATATGAAGCTGGAAGCTTACATTTTTCAGAAGCTCTTAGTGGGGGAAAAAAAGCCAGGAAGAGAGGAAACTCTTTAGAAAGCATTTAGAATATAGAATGCATTTTTAATTATCCTGGTGGAATGTCCAATATTTTCATGTGTATTACAGATTGCAGAATGAAAAGAACATTATTGAACATTTCCTTTAAATTGTTTTTGTGTTAGCTTGAGCTTAAACTATTCTGAAAAACTTTGCTGACACTCAATGCAGAGAGAGCAAAGGATGTTCTTTACATTATTATTTATAAAAGAAAACAATTAGAAACAACTGAAATGCACAAATATGGAGGATGTTTAAGTAAATTACAGAGTATCTACTAATTAAAATTAGGCAGACATTTAAAATAATATTTCTGAAAATTTTAAAAATAATTGATAAATGCTTTTGTTTTATATTAAGCAAAAAAGTATCATTTGAATTTTCATGTATAAGATATGAATATTCACGATAGCTTTATTCTTAACACCAAAAAACTAGAAACAATTCAAATGTTCCTCAGAAGGTGGATGAATAAACAAATTGTGGTGAATTCATGCAATGGAATACTACTCAATAATAAAAAGAACAAACTACAGATGCATGAATAACTCTCACAAACACTATGCTAAGTGAATGAAATCTAGGACAAAAAAAATTATATACTCTATGTTTTCATATATGAATTTCTAGAATAGCAAAACAAATCCATTAAATATAAAAACAAAGAGTAGATCAGTGGTAGCCTGGAGCATGGCTTAAGAGGGAGTCACTGCAAAGGGGCACAAGGGACCATTTTGGGGTGATATAAATGTTGTGTATCTTAATAGAGATTGTAATTACATGAGAGTACATTTTTGTCAAAAATTATCAAATTGTATATTTAAAATTTATACATTTTATTATTTAATAATACCTCAACAAAGTTGATTTTGATATCTAATATATTGTCTTAGTCCATTCAGGTTGCTACAACAAAATATAATACCATAAGCTAGTAGTTTATAAACAATACAAACATATTTTTGAAGATTGTATAGATTAGGAAGTTCACAATTCAGGCACTAGCATATTTGGTGAGGGTCTACTTTCTGATTCATAGATGGCACCCTCTTGCTGTGTGCTCATGTGGTAGAAAGGGTGAAAAAGAGATTGGGCCTATTTTATAAGGGCACTAATTCCATTCATGGGGGCTCCCCCCTCATGACCTAATCATCTCTCCAAAGGCCCCACCTCCTAATATCATCCCCTTGGGGATTAGGGTTTCAACATGAATTTTGGGAGGTAACACAAACCTTCAACCCTTGGCACAGTATAATTCAATTTTGTAAAATAAGCAAACAAGAAACTATACATAGAAAAATACTATGAGAAACATTAATAAGTGCTAAAGTATTTACATTCATTATCTCTAAGTATGGAATTAACTTTTTTTCTATATCCTATTTGAATGAACTGTTAAAATCTATACCGGAAGCATGTATCATATTTTTAATTGTATATTTCCATATACTATATCTATCCATCTCTGTATCTATTTAGCCATTGGCCCTCTGTTTTTCTGCCATCTGTCCATCCATTCATGCATCCAACCATGTACCCTCTTTTAGCTTTCTAAATCATTACTCTTATGAAGAATTGCAGTAAGAGGAATATATAGATATATAACTCTTTTAAGTGTGCTTGCAAGCCCCCAGCATTGTAACAATTCTGCTTCATGATGATTTAACCTGAGGATATCGTCTTGGTTAGTTTTGTGGGCAAGCCTGCCCCGACTGAACCTGATTTGGGCAGTCACTTCAGAGAAAAGGAATAAAATACTTGATTTCTTTAGAGAGAGTCAGGCTCATTGACTGATTAGAATGCTTTGATCATTCATTTTGTCAGGATCAAAGAATAGGGACTATTGATTACCTAGTGTTCTATGCAGACCTACTGGTATGACAAAAAGATTATTTGAATAGCATTGATTGTTGTCTCTGGGATCCCAGTGAAAATGGTTCTCCTGGGAGGATGTCATTCTAAACAATAACAACAACAAAACAACATCAATTCCTATCACTTTTCAAAAAAACTTTAAAAAATGATAATATTGATATTAAAATGACTTGGGGTACTTGTATATTTTCAAAACACCCACAATAACTCTTGAGACATAGCAGTCTTGTGGGGCAGAGAGGAGAAGCATTGCAGACCTATTTTTCAGAAGAAGATTCTGAGGTTCGGGAGGCACATCACACAATTAAAATGGCAAAGCTAGCATGCAAGTCCAGGACTCAAGAAATTTCCACTATGCTACACTGTTTATCTCAATGAATTTTAAAATATCCCCTTTTTAAAATTTCATGTTGACATTGATTGGAGTTTCCTTTTCTTCTGGGTTGAATGAAAAGAAAAAGTTTATTGGGAGTTTTGGTTGCCATTATTATTGTTATTCAGATTTTCCCTGTTTAGCTTGAAGGAGGAGAAAATGAAATGCAGCCTATTATAACTTACAAATAGTTTTGAACCAGTTCTATCAAGTTCTCTAAACTCTGAAGACTTGGGTATGTAAGGACAATCAAATTAGTTTGACCATGTTTTCCTTCTTCTGGCCGAAGTGTCAATATTTTAGATCTAACAGAGACCTGACTGATTTGTGAGTGTGAATTATTGGCATGGGGATAGACATGGTGGGTAATGTACTATAAACACGAAGACAATTTCAATGGAGCATTTAAACCCAAGCATCTCCTGATTTGGATAGAAAAATAGATTCTTATTTTTGATCCTACAACTTATACAGTTTCTGTAATTATCAGTTTTAGGATACAGAAAATTTCCTTCACAAAATCTTTTGTTTCTCAGGAAAAGACTTTTTGTTGCCAGATAAATCAGCAACAAAAAGACATATTTTATGAAAAGATTTGTTGTATAGATTTCCTGTTTACATATCCAGAAACATGATTACTTTTTTTTTATTGGCACAAAGACTTCTTTCTTACCTAAAACTTTTAGATGCGTACCTAATAAGAAAGCAAATGAGAATATTTCAAAGATAAAGTAGTTACTTCTTCATTATTACATAGGCTAAAGCACAATGAAATATTAATGCTATTAGCAGAGTAGAATCCTAACCCAGATCATCTGGGTTTATGATTTTAATTAACTAACTTTGCTCTTTCCAAAGTAATGCATATCAAAGATGCCAAAATCACTTATGAGGAGAAGGAAACACTATTTCTAAATCATTAAAGAAAGCCAAGAGAAACTGCCTATGGACAATTGGCTTAATCTAAGAGTTCATCTTTCTCTGCTTGAAGTTTCACTGAGCAGATGTTCCATTTTTCTCATTTTTCTTATCTTCTTGAAATATGATTTTAAAAACATCCAGAGGAAAATTTAAAATTTCATGAAGGATGATAGTTTAGGTCCCTTTTTGTACCTTCCAGAATTTTCTTCTTCAGGCATATTATTCAACTGGAGTTCATGTTTGAAAATAATTGTAAACCCTGAGAATTCATGCGCCCCAAAAGAAGGAACTTGTTTGAGCGAAGTGTAGAACACCAGTAGGCTCAAGGGAGGATGATTGTTTGCAATGTAGTTGCTCTATGTTCTGAAATATTTTTTTGCTCCCCACTTTTTTAGTGTATGTAGGGAAAAGTCCTGTCAGCCACATTAACTCCTTCTTTTATTTTTAATTCCAAAGTTAGTTCATGACTCAAGTATAATTTACTTGCTTAGGGTCAGACAGGGATGTTTGTCCCATGTACATGCTCTTCTGCCTTTCGGCACTGTTGCTATTATGTAATACTGGAGCAAAAGGAGGAAATGCAGGCTTTGGGACAAGACTGGGAATGTGGTTATCAGAATGTGGGCTGGAGCCACAGCAGGACTAGTAGAAAGTATGATAATACAGAACTTGTTCATTTATTCTGTGCATTCATTCAACAGTAACTGGCACTTTAAATTTTTAAAGTTAGAATATTGCTATTTTGCGAGTGACGAAGTCTGGGTCTTGGTTTGGCTCTTAAGATTACTAGTTAGAACACTGTTTCTTAGGGGATAACAAGCTCTGGATCTCTGCATTGCTCTTCTCAGGCCATTCTCAGGCACGCTGTAATGTATTGGAACATCCAATTAGCCAGGAAGATAGATCCCTTTCTGCCACCTCAACATGATCATCATCACAAAAACGTGTTAAACTTTATCTTTTTATGCATGTAACTGTTTAAAAACAAGTAGGGAGGCCCCCCAATATCTTCTCTCTCAAGCTGAAAAGACGACCAAATAGACGTAGGAAAGGACTACTTTCATACAGGCAGACTGGGTAAGTTCCTCAAATATAAAGGCAATTTGTGGGTGGCTCTTTGACTTACTAATTGCATAACTATGGATATGTTACTTTACCTTTCCGAGCTTTAGTGTCTTAACATGGAAAACAAGAATATTAACAGTGCCTGCTTTAGAGTGTTATGACCAAGCAATTAACAAGGAACCTAGCTTAGGTATGCTCAAAAAATATTTATTATTAATTTTTTTCATAGTCTAAGTATTAACTAATACAAAAGCAAATGGAATACATTTATTTACCTTTGAGAAATATATCTGTATATATATTTACCTATACATACCTGTATATAGAGATATATACACTTACTTGTATGTATATATCTCTATATACAGGTATATATGCATATATTAATACATATATATAACCTGGGTGTTTATATATCTACATATGCACACATACATATATGTGTATAATATTTTTAAATGAAATTGTCTTTATTGCTGTGTCTTCTAATCAATTGTTGCAGTGAAATTCAAATAATACAGAGAAAGTAACTTACACATCTGTACATAGACTAGAGCTAGATGAGAGTTCTAATCATCGCAGAGGAGACTGAGTGAGGACTCTGCACTCTGCCTCCATTTCGTAGCAATCAGTTCACAATTAAAAGGAAACTAACTGCGGCGTGAGAACTGGACAAACAGATACAAATGAGTGCAGATGCTATTTTATTGTAATAAATTCTAAGCCCTGTTTGAGTAACCTATACTTTTCCAGACCCCATTTTCTCAACACTGCATTATCTTTCATGGTGTTGGTTGAGAATTATTGCTTTAAACCTCCATGGAATCTTGCACTGAGTTTGGGGTATGTGGATTAACAAAACAAACTCTAGATTCAAGAATTGCCAGAAGGCTATTCACTAGGAGCCTGGACAAAATCATAGGGTTTTTTTGTTTGTTTTTGAGACAGAGTCTCACTCTGTTGCCCTGAGTAGAGTGCCGTGGCATCAGCCTAGCTCACAGCAACCTCAAACTCCCGAGCTCAAGTGATCCTCCTGTCCCAGCCTCCCCGAGTAGCTGGGACTACAAGCATGTGCCATGATGCAAAGCTAATTTTTCTATTTCTAGTAGAGATGGGGGTCTCGCTCTTGCTCTGGCTGGTCTTGAACTCCTGAGCTCAAGTGATCCTCCCACCTCAGCCTCCCAGAGTGCTAGGATTACAGGCGTGAGCCACTGCACCTGGCAAAACCATAGTTTTTAAAGTACGGTTAACAAAGATTTTGCTAGATAGCATTCAAGGGATTTTTTTTCCTAAGGTTTTCATGACATTTAATGATTTTCCCTCATAAACTTTTTCTGTCACATTTTCCAACTACAAGTTTGTCCCCTTCCCATCCCTTGAAAGAAGGTTGGGAATAGAACTCACTTTTCTAGTCATGCAACATGACCAGCGCCTGTAGATTGCAGAAGAAAAGACCAGTCTCACTGCTCCTCCTTCAGTTTCTTACACACAAAACCTGTGGTTCAATAGAAGGAGAACTTGGTTTCGTGACCATCTCATTTTGTGATACACCAAGACTGGTTATATAGGAATGGTGGGACCTGTGTTGAACTGGGAGAGTGAAACCTTATGGCAGCATATATCTTGTACATACTAGGGATTTGATGAGTATTTATTGAATAAGCTCATCATTAATGAATGATTCATAGAGTCTTGCCTCAGTTTTTTCCTTGAGTCTTAAGTTCCTCTTCTATATGTGGTTTGGACCAGATCAGGGCTACACAAAGCTTTTTGGGATGACGAAGGAATGGGGCTGGTTGGCCAAGCCATCATCCCCCCACCAGAACATACTTAAACCTGGCACCAAAGGCTCAACCTTCACCATGCAGTGCCATTCCACCAGGTGTCTGTGTTCAGACAGGAGCCTAGCCAGTTGTTGGGAAGGCAACGGTTGCCAGCAGCAAGGAAGGAGGAAGAGAGGAAAGAGAATATGGGAGCATGTTTTTTCTCCCCAGGGGAAAGGTCTTTGAGGAGCCAGGCAACACGTAGGGCCTCAGTCCAGAGTTTTGTGACTCGGCAAAGGGCTGAAGTCCCAGCAGGAAGCTGAGGCAGAAGGCCAGGCCATGTGGACCAGGCCCGGAATGCAGAGGGAAGAAGAGGACTACCATTTGGTCAGGCCCCAGGTGCCCAGCACTCACACCAGGCATACCAGATTCTGAATTTATGGCTAAACAGCTATTTTCAGACCCCTCCTGCTAGCAAAGCCATGACTCCGCACATACTGCCTGCTTTGGTTCAGGAAGTAGGTGGAGTTTTCTGCAGGTGGAAAAGCACAGCTGAAAAGGGAGAGAGAAAACAGTTCTGACAGATACAGAGCAGCATCCTTTCTATGGTACAAATTTGAAGAATTCTTTCAGTAATGTTGATTTGAGGGCAGTTGCACAACCGGAGAGACAAAGGTAAAATGGAATAGATGTTTTCTTCAGTCTGGATAGCAACACAGGCCACATTGAGACTTACAAAATCACCTGCTGGGGGACTCATTGTCCATGTGTCCAACTCCCCATAAACAAAAAAAAAGAAGAAGAAGAAGAAGGAGAAGGAGAAAAACAAAGTGCAGAGAGTTATTAAAAATATTATTTTATTTCTGACCAAAGACATGCCCATGGTGTCCAGAATGAGCACCCGGCAAGCAGTTACAGCAGATAACATACTAGTTTAATAGAGTCTGTAAAATAGCTGAACCCAAATTATTAAATATAGAAGTGAAATGTGATATATAAACTTTAACATTAACTTCTATCATTGGACATTAGTGTGACTCCAAATCTTAACCAAAGTAAAGAGTCCCCAAATTCAGATGAAGCTAGGCAAATTTTTCCATTGTGTGAGGGTCAGTCAAGGTACAAAACTTGTCACCTTGCAGCTTGGCTCAATCCTAAAGAATGCAAACCCCAGAGACTTGGGTTGCATGTGGCAGATCAGGACATTCCCAATAAGGCCTTAAGGACCTTTCTCAAGCTGAGAAGCCATTTTAATGCAGCCAATAGATACAGACACATGGGTAACTGTGAAGGTTGTATTTTATTTGATTCCCAGCTGTTGTTAAAAGGTGTGCTTAATCTCCAAATACAGTCACATTGCAGGGTTAGGGCTTCAACATATGAATTTGTGGGGAGGGGCACAATTCAGTCTATAACATTCTTTAATGAATTTGGTTTTGCAAAAGCAAGTGGGAGACAATAGCTGTGAAAACTAGAACTCAATTCTAATGGAGTAAGTTCCCCAATGGAACTTGGAGGCTGAAAATAGTAATGACCTATGTGCAATGTACATTTATATTTTTTCTCAAAATACCTTTATATAGATTTTTAAAATTTTTCATGATCGCCATGAGAAGTAAATTGGAAAAATATTATTATCCCTCTTTGACAGGCAAGAAACCTGAGGGGCTGATAGGGAGCATGTAAAGTGACTTGCCTGAAGTGAGTCTGAGAGCGCAGAGGAGCTGGAATCTCCATGCAGACTCTGCTGTATACTTTCCACGGCCTTGTCTCCATCACTCGTCTTTCCTTTGCAAGCTGCCAGTAAAATATTTTTCAGATGTCCCACAATGACGCAACAGGACAAATATCTATAGCAATCCCAGACACCAGCAGTTATTTAAAATGAGTAATATGAAATCATGCCCCAAAAGGTTGAGGCTCTGCAAGTTATTTCACTCTTGATATAATTTCATTCTCAAAATATTTTCTGGGCACGGTTCCTCAAGTAAATGGAAGAAAAATACCCTGGAGGAAGATAAAAACTTTAGTATGAGATCTATTGTATATATATATTTATATATTTTAAGGAAAATGAGCAAAGTTCAGACAGAAACAGAAAAATTGAGCACCTGGGAAGTGGAAGGAAGTTTTCTTATGCAGAGTTTCTAGATGATCTGGCATCCTAGCGGGACTACGACAATAGGATCTGTTTGGAATATTCCCAAGGGCAAAGTGCAAACTCCCTGGGATTTTATGGGAGATGTCTCTGTGAAAACAGGTGCCTTGTCCTTCAGAGATTTTTCTAAGCTCTGCTGAGTATCATTGGTACAATCCTCCTCTTCCTCCTCCCCTTTACTTCCTTGATCAAGCAGCTCTTGTGGATAAACACACAGGTATTCTGGAAAAGGAAAACAAGTGGTTCTCTGATGCTGCTGCAGGGGCAACAGGAGGTTTCTTCTAGTTGCCAGTCCATGTTCCAGTGATCCGGTGTCACAGACCAGTGGATTCTGCTCCGTAACAACGAGCCAGACTTACATTCTCTTTGCAAAGGTTCCTCTCCCCCTGACATTTTGTTTGTTTCATTTTTCTTTGCTTTTATTCTTTTTCTGTTAGTAAGAACATCTGACAAACTGCCAGTTTAGGAATGATTTACCAACCAGAGCATGTGGGGTGCTATCACTCACAAGATTGTGTTGGTATATTTACGAGAACTGCATGTTATGGTGATCTCAGTTCAGCACTATGTTATATAGATACATATTTGTAGATTTGTGTTTGGAAAGATCCATGGAAGGGAGAGTTGGGCTGTGTTATAAACCCACAGCCATGGTACTCTTCAAATAACGGTACTCACCAGACCTGCCAGATCTTTGACAATCACATTGCATATCAATTGCTACTCTATCCATAGGCCTGCTCAGAAATGGTCCACCTACGCTGCTCAGTTAAGGAGCACATATGACAAAGCTCAGGGAGAGTGAAAAATAAAAGCTACTATTTACTGAGCATCTGCTAGGGGCCAGGTCCTGTCATTGTCTCAATTCATGCCCACGTTCATTCCATCAAGTGAGCATTATCATCTGTGTTTCACCAAAGAGAAAACTGAAACTTAGAAGTTCAAGTAATGTGCTCAAGATTACCCAGCGGCAGACCTAGGACTGGAACCCAGGACCACCCTCTTGACCAGACGTTTATACTCTTGCTTCCAGAAAGGCGTCACTACCCTCCCATTGCAGCATGTACTGGCGTGTGGTCATTCCACGAAGTGGAATCTTAACACCTCAATTGGTTTGGGCAAGCCGTTTGTTCACATCAGCTGCCTTTGAAATACTTGTAACCTTTGTTCATCACTCCTGCAATGTTCAATGAAGTAATTAATCTGTAAAAGGCGTTGGAAAAAAAAAAAAAGCAAGTTGTAATTAAAATTTCAGACAGCTGTATAATGCAGTGGTGTTCTATGTCATTCTTATTCCAGAGCACGTGATCAGTGGGAAATGGCTGTCCTGGAACTGCAGATAAACTGTGGTTCTGACAGCAGAATTGAAGCCCATTATCAACTCAGTGAGAATTCACTGTTCATTACCAGAAAGATTACAGATTGATTCTATCTGTCCTATAACCTACTTTTTTTAAAAAAACATTTTAAAATAACTTGTTACACAAACACATAACAATATCGATGGAATGCAAAAGAAAGAGGAGAAAATTACCCACGATCCTGACACATTTTTTAAAAATCTATTTTCATTTCTCTCTATCCAGTCCTGGTGCATATAGATATATAATTTTTACAATGTTAAAACCTAGCAGAGGTATAATTTTGTATTCTATTTATGTTCTTTCAATAAACATTAGAGCAAAAGCTTTTTCCATTTTGTTTCAGAATCTGCAACTGCAACAGCTATGGAGGGGCAGTGCCCACCTCTAGCTGTGGCCGGGCTGTGGGCAGCATGCAGGCCCAGGAGGGCAATATAATTGTTCTTAGGAGGAGCATTTGCTTCTTTTGCTCCCCATATGTTTTAATGTATCCATGTTGAGAAATGTGGCTATTGTTCATTTCCTTTATTTGCCATGAAGTATTTGACTGTCTGAATATACCATAGTTTACTCATATCCAAAAAAGAATCTGGGCAGATGGGTAGGAACGGGTTGGCCAAGGTAAATAATTCAGCACTCAGAAAAGCTGGATCAAACATCAGCTCCTGAAGTCTGAAAGCTTCGTAGAAGAGTGTTGCTGTAGAGGTGAGGAGGGAGACAAAGGGAGTTCCCAGTAAGTAAGCCAGGTTGGAAGCCTGAGGTAGATGATGGGGAAGGAGGAAGGTCCCATTAGAGGTGGAAAAAAGAAAGTTAAGTAAATGCAGTGATTTCTTAGCCTTCAAATCCGGGCACACCATCACTAGCTAGGACATTCGTTATTGTTTCTATTTATATTTGAGTTCCACAAAGCTCACTGCACCTTTGTTTCTTATATAAAAATACTTGGCTGGAAAATATTAAAAACTTTGAAAGTTTTGAAGAATAGCATAGCAAATACCCATGGATACACCACACAGCCTGATCAAATTTTAAAAGGTCACCATATTTGCTTCATATATTTTTAATTTCCATCCCTCTTATGCAGAAGCGATTGCTATTATGAAGTTGTTATCTTTCCCATGCATGCTTTTAGAACATAGCATGTGTGGATCTAAATATGACGTTGTTTTACAGAGTTTTTACTATCTACAAACAATATCATACTGTTTGTGTCCTTCTGCATCTTGCTCATCTACAGTTCACTCGTTTTGACTGTTGTGTATTGTTCCATTGTATGAACACATTACAGGCTACTCATTTTCCTTTTGATGGACAGTTAGGTTGTTATTAGGATTTTGCTGTATTTAAAATGTTGTAGTTAACATTCTTGTGTGTGTCTCCAGGTGAACACTGATGGGTTGAAGCAATTATTTGATAATGCCAAATTGCTCCCCAAAGTGTTTTACATTTCTCTCCATATTCTAGTTAATTCTTGGCATTAAATTTTTTTTAAATCTTTGTTGATATGATTGATGTGCAATGATATCTCATTTGGTTTACCATTAATAATATTTCTCTGTCTATCTCTAAGGTTGAGCATCTTTTCATAAGTTTACTATGAACTCTAATTTCCTCTTCTGGGAAGTCCCTTTCTGTAACCTTTTTCCTTCTTTTCCATCAGGTTGTTTGATGTTTTCATAATTACTAATTGAATTTCTTAAATCCAAATATTAATCTTCATCAATTGTAAGAATTGCAAGTGTCTCTTTTTGGTCTGTTTCTTGTCTTTCAATCTATAGAGAGAGACTTTGAATAGACATTTTGATGTTACCGACTTTAGCAGTTATTTTTTAAAAAATCATGATTGTGTTTTCAAGACTTGTTTAAGAATTTTTTCTCTATCCTGAGATAAGAAAATGTTTTGTAAATTTTTTGAGTTTAACATGTTTTGTTTTTTATGTTCAGATCTTTAACCCATGTGGAATTTTCATTTTGTGCATGCTGTGAAACAGCCACATGATCTTACTTTATTTTTTCATGTGGATGGTCAATTTCACACCATCTATTGCTCTCTGATCTGTGATGCTATGTTTTCATATAGTAGGAACAGGACTGGATCTCTGTCTGGGCTCTCTAATCTGTTCTACTGGTCTGTTGTCTATGCTCCAATACCATACTGTCTTCATTCCTAGAGCTTTATAATAAGCCTTGGTACAAAAAAATCTCCCAGCCTCGTTTCTCAAAATTATCTTAGATTTTTATTGTTGTTTGTTTGTTTGGGGAGCCTTTTTTACTCCATATTAGTTTAGGATCACATGAACATAACGATTTCTTACCTCTTTTTTTATAGTTTTCATCGCACTTTCTTCTTTGAATATCCCAGGACCTCCTGAATAAAATCATCAGTAGTGGACATCCTCATATTGGGACTGCTTGTAGAGTTGCAACATAGAGCATAGTATTTGATGTAAGTCTTCAGTATACTACTTCGGTACATTATTTATCAAGTTCAAGAAATTATGTAGTGTTTTCTTATCATTTTTTTAATCGAGCATGGATGTTGAATTGTATTGAATACCATTTATTTATTATAATAATTATATAAAATATTTTCTTTAATCTATGTTAATATATTTTTTAAAGCTGTATTATATCTTTATAATTAGGTAAAATCCATGTTTGGTAATGTTATAGTACTTATTTAATAAACTGCTGAATTCTATTTGCTAATATTTTAATTAATATTTTCATAATTGAGAATGGTAACTAATTTTTGCATGTTTGTTTAGTTTTTTAAATTTTATTTTTCCTATACTGTATTTGGTTTTTGTTATCAAGGTTATACTAGCCCCATAAGACAAATTAAGCAACTTTTTCTATTTTTCTCTATATATTAATAATACAATTTTACAGGATTGAGATTTTCTGTTGAAGGAAGATTTAGTAAGACATTACTGAAGATTTAGGAAAAGAATATATAATCAGCTGGTATTGGAATAGTTTTGACTGAGATTTTTTATTACTAATTTCAGTTTTAATAATGGTTATTGATTTCTAGAATTTTTCTTGAGTCATTTTTCCAAAATATTTCTAAAAAGTAATGTCAAAACTTTTAGAAAATTCATCTTGGCCTTCAAGTTTGTTCAAATGTAATTGTTATAGTGTTCTCTTGTTATAAATATAACTGTTTCTCTTTTTCTCAGGCTTTGGATTATTTATTTGGAACTTTTCTTTATTTCTTAATCACTTTTGCCAGAGCTTACCTGTGCTATATCAGAAACATTTCAATGCTACCTATCACATTGAGTGAGTTTGCTGTTTCACCATGAATACTACAGGTTGTTAATAGGTAATACATTTTAAAAAGGAATTATGGGATCAAATTAATAAGCCATTAATATGTCAATATTTATTATGAATCACAAAAAGCTGAGTTTCATGTGTAATATTTCCCAAATGTATTTCACAATGGAAAACATTGCTAGGACCATTTCATGTGGTTAGCATTCTGTAGAAACTTGGGGAAAATCTTGTCTTGCCTAAATTATTTTATATTAGTAAATGAGGAAACTCACCGTTGACTCCAAGAAGTTACATCCTTTGATTAAGGTCATTATATTGTATCTCTCCTTCACTAAGGGATTGAGCTCACAAAAGCAGGGGTGAATCAAAGCAATATTCACAATTTACGAAAGAAATCATCTACTGGTATAGTTCTTATTTCTGCTGAATCATTTTATATAATGTTGGAAAAATCATTTTAGAAACTCAGATTTTTTAAACTATCAGATTGCAATAATTTAGTATTAGAAAACTTTATAATTTAACATGACCTAGGAATGGCTAAATTAACTTTGCTCATTACTTCTAATAAGAGATTCTTAATATTGGACTGGGGAAGGGCAGCCTCTAAATAATATTTGTCTTATTACTTCCCACTCAATCATGGGGAGTATAATGTCATCATTTCTAAAAATAAGATATCATATCATAGATGTGTAGAGACCGAGAAATATTGATTGCAGATCACAGATTTTAATGAAACAAGGATAATGGAGGACGTAATTTCCAAAATTGAATGTGCAATAACAATAAAAATAGACTCCTAATATTGAGCCAAAATGCATTTTTATTTGTGCATTATGGCATGTATTAAATTAACATTAAAAAATCTTTGTGTTGTTAATAAAATCTATACAAGGATTCCAAACAACAAATGACTTGCCAGAAGACTAACGTACTATTTATTTACAAACATAGTAGAGAAGGAAATCCAATGAAAAAGTCTATCATGATGAGCAAGAAAGTCAGAGCATTTTATATAAAATTCAATAGTTCTCTGCTATTTCTGTAGAATATCCACGTAGGAATAATGTCTGGTCTTATATCTTTTCTGTTACTTGCAAAATTTTTATATCAAATAAGAGTGTCATTACTCATCAACATCCATGATAGACCTTGTATGGTTCTATATGAGAACTTTGAAAGAAGATTAAAATTATTATTCTATTTGAAATACAACTCTCACACTTCCAATGAGGCCATCATGGAATAGGTGATATAACAAATGCCAGCAAAATAGGAGACATGCAGAAAATGTTATCCTGAAACAAGTAACATGTTTCAGCTAAGGCTTTGTGATGTTCTTGGAAGAGCCTTTACTCTTCTCACCTTTGGTCCAACCTCCAGAAGGCTGTAGCCTTACAACAAAACCACTCAGAGAAGAGTAGATATTTGGATATCAAAGACCCTCATTTCCAAACCAAACCGGCACACATAATCTGATAAATATAAATGAACTCACAGGCTCATAAGGCAAATATTCAAAGCTGAAACCAATCTGAAGAAGAAATCACCTTTAAATACTCTGGTTAAAGTACAGCTTTACTGAGTTCTAGTTTCTTAGTTCTAAACATTTAACCTATTCACTATCTTTGATTTAAATGGTGAACGCTTTAGTAAAGTGTTTTAGTTTTAACAGCCTAGGAAGTATGATGCAAATTTACACAAGGAAATTATATGTATAGATACTGCATAAAACCTGTATATATATAAAACCTGTGTAATACCCTGTATAGATACAGGGTAAAACTGAGACCATTTTATAATATGTTCCCCCTCCACTCTGTGGCTATTTAATGGAAACAGTCTTGCTGAGTGGCATTTTCAAATAAATACCAAATGCACTTGAAAAAAAAAGTTAGATATGAATAGTTAGTGAATAACATTAATTCAGCAACATAAACACTATAAAAATCCATCTATTCCAGAATGACAATAGTGGAAAATATCAACATGAAAAAGTGAAGCGGAATACTGGGTGGGGTCTTTGTTTTTTTTCATCATTACTTTCCTTTCCATTCTTTATTTAAAAACATACAGAGAGAGAAGAGAAAGAACAAACATTGTCCATCACCTAAAAATAAGTTATATTTTTATTTATATTTACTTCTAGTGTTTTTTTTTAAAGAAAGAATGCTCTATGACCCTATGAATGCAATGAAAATCCATTGTATGTCCCTCTTCTCAACCCCCAAACCCCACCCCCACCACCCAGTCAACCTTGCTTTTCTCTTGCCCTTTCCCCTTCATCTCCCCCGCCCCCACCACCCCAACTAAAAGCTGCAGGACACTAGGGCAGAGTGTATGGGGAATCTTTTTCTGGTGGGTTAATAATGAAAAGCATTCTGTAAGAGTTGAGTTAAAGAAGGGATTTGAAAAAAGAAGAGGTGCAGGTGGTAGGATTTGGAGTTACCTGAAAGGGGAATGAGCCTTTTTAACAAATGAAGCAAGTTTTCTTTTGCTTCCTTTTATGCCTTCCTATTTTTATATGTTATCATTCCCTGAGGCTCTAAGCCACGCGTATGCTTCTTTAAATAAATCTCACAAGATAAAAGCCAAGTGCATCAAAATCACCAGGCATTGATGCCTGTCTGTAAAATATAATCACACACTAATCATGGAGTATAGATTTGCTTTCTTCCCCAAGGCAAGACATTCCCTGGCACCTGTGGAGGTGAGCCCCAGCATGAATGATCTGCTTTTGACAGTCTTTTCATACATGAAAGCTCATTGACAAGTCACCTAGGCACACAATTTAACAATCCCAACTTGCATTTGTGTTCGCTGAGAAACTGTACAGCCAGAAGACCAGGAGGTGCTTCTCCAGCCACACTCCAGTGTGTTGCAATCCTGAAAAGTCTTAACTCTGCTGTCAAATATAATATCACAGGCCACATACAGGTATTTAAATTAAAATTAATTAAAATTAAAAATCCAGCTTCTCAGTCACACGAGTGACATTCGAAGTGCTCATTAGCTATATGTGACTAGTGGCTACTACACTGGACAATTGCAGACATAGGGCATTTCCACCATGACGGAAAATTGTGTTTTGCAGTGCTGGTGCAGCATGAAGCAGCTATTATAACAGCAGTGCCCGACCTTTTGGGCACCAGGGACCGGCTTCGTGGAAGACAATCCTTCCACAGATGGTGGAGGAGAGGGGAAGCGCCGGGATGACCCAAGCGCACCATATTAATTGTTTCATTGTGTAGTCGAACCTCTCTGCCAATGACAATCCGCACTTGCAGCCGCTCCGCAGTGCCAGCACCACCGCCCCAGCTCCACCCCAGATCTTCAGGCACCAGACTCTTACAAGGAGCAGCAACCTAGATCCCTCGCATGTGCAGTCCACAGCAGGGTCTGCACTCCTGTGAGAATCCAATACCTCCGCTGACATGACGGAAGGCGGAGCCCGTGCAGGGATGCCAGAGATGGGGAACAGCCACAAACACAGAAGCAGCCTCTCTGGCTTGCTCGCTGCCCACCTCCCGCTGCGCGGCCCAGCCCCCAACAGGCCAGGGACCCGCACAGGTTCACAGCCCTGGGTTTTGGGGACCGCGGTATTAATGAAACATTATTCTCCATAAGTCTGAGTAAGAGTCCTTTGCAAGCACAGTTCTCCTTGGGGTTGGTGGACCAAGACAAAATCTATCATTGTAGACTTTGGGGCTTCTTTCCCCATTGCTCAGAGCTGAGCAAAAACTGGGAATGAGAACAAAGAAAAGACTACAGTTCTTTGCTGCTAAAAGTATCTGATACTCTTACACATAATCTCTTACTTACCTGAGCAAAGAAATGTAAACAACTGGCACAATACTTGACACACAATAGGTGTTCAATAAGGTTAGCTCCTGTGTCTACCAGTGCCCAGTTAGGAGATAGAATCCACACCACTTTTAGGAATACAGAAAATGTAATATAAAGAATCATTAACAAGATATAAAGTATTCTAAGGCACCGTGGAAATAGCAACTTCAGGAAGTAGTTTCTATTCCTAGGATTGAAAGAACAATGGTAGAGATTGGAATTATTAAAAGAAACTCAGAGGAAGGTCCTTGGGGAGCTGAAACGCAGCCCTCTGAGGAAGAGGATCTGCTTTGTTGGGACTGGTTCTTTTGCAAGCGTTGGGAAACTGCAGTTTGGATTCAGCTGCTGCTATGGGGAGAAACTGCTGCAGCCATTCTGAAGCAGCATTGCCAGGGCGATGCTCACAGGAAGCTGTGACAAGACCAGACTACAGGGAACAAAGGGAAAGGAGCCAGTCTCTCCTACCTCTTCCAGCTTTGCAGGCTCGCTCTCACATTCTCTAACGGCAAAGCCTACCAGGGAGCAGGTGGCAAAGCTGAAATGATATTTGCAGAGTCCCAGCCCCAGAATTAAAAAGCCTAGTACTGAAAACTGGACTTGAAACTGAGATACAATCTCAGTTTCAGTCTATGCAATAACTTATGTATAGACTCAGGCCTTAGAAACTCTAAAACCTTTTCTCTGGCTAAGGTGGGACTGCTTCTCTTCTTTTCACATGGCCATCTCAGTCTCCTATTATTTCTTTATTCAGGATACCAATAATGATGATTAAAATCTAATTATCACAGAACAACATACAGAAATCACTTGCCTTTCTATATACGGGCAATGAATATTTGCATTTACAATTCCAGTTACAATAGTATCAAAACCAATAAAATACTACAGTTAAATTTAACCAAGGAAGTGCAAGACTTTTACACTGAAAAACTACAAAACGATGTTGAAAGAAATTAAAGATCTAAAAATAAATGAAAAATATTCTATATTCATGGATTGTAAGACTTGATATTGTTAAGATGGCAATAATACCAAAGGTATCTATAGATTCAATTAAATACCTAATAAAATTCCAATAGTCTTTTCAGAAATGGAAAAGCTGATCCCAAAATTCATAGAGAATCACAGGGGACCCCAAATTGACAAAACACTCCTGAAAGAGAAGAAAAAAGTGGGAGTATTCACATACTTCCTGATTTCGACATTTACTATAAAGCTGTAAGTAATTAAAACTGTGTGGTACTGGAATAAGGATGTAGACATATAGACATATGGATTATTGGAACAGAATTTAGTGTCCAGAAATAAATCCATACAGTTGCATCTCTACTTCACACCATTAAAAAAATTAACTCAAAATGGATCAAAAGACCTAAATGTAAGATCTAAATCTCTAAAGCTCTTAAAAGGAAGCATAAGTTTAAATCTTCATGATCTTAGATTAGGTAATGGTTTCTTAAATATGATACCAAATGCACAAGCAACAAAAGAAAAAATACACAAATTAGACTCCATCAAAATTTAAAACTTTTGAGCATAAAATGACACTATCAAGTGTCCCATAGAATGGCAGAAAAGGCAACCAACAGAATGGAAGAAAATATCTGCAAATCATATATCTGATAAGGGTCTAGTGTCAGAATATATCAAGAACTCTCAAACTTAACAACACAAAGAAAACAACCTAACTGAAAAATGGGTAAAGATTTGAATAGATGTTTCTCTAAAGAAGACACACAAACGTCCAATAACCATAGAAAAGGTGTTTAACAACATTACTCATTAAAGAAATGCAAATCAAACCCACAGTGCAATATCCCTTCATACTCAGCTGATGGCCATAATTTTTTTTAAAAAAATAAACACTAACAAGTGTTGGTGAGGATGCAGAGAAATTTTAATGTTTATATATTGCTGGTAGGAATATAAAATGATACAGCAGCTGTGGAAACCAATTTGGCAGTTTCTCAAAAAGTTAAACATAGTTATATGAACCAGCAATTCTATTCCTAACTACATATCCAAGAGAAGTGAAAACATATGTTCATGCACAAAAAAATATGAATATTCATAGCAGCATTATTCTTAATATCCAAAGGGGATAAACAACACAACTATCCATCAACTGATGATGGATTAAAAAATATGGTATATACAAAAATATGAAACATTATTCAGCCATGAAAACAAATAAAGTCCTGATACATGCTGCAAAGTGAAAGAAGCCAGACACAAAAGCCATATATTTTGTGACTGCATTTACGCAAGATGTCCAGAAGAGGCAAATACATAGAGATAAAGAGTAGATTAGTAGTTTCTAGGGGTTGGTTGGCAGGGGTAATGTGCAGTGATTGCTAAATAGGTACAAGGTTTCTCTTTGGAGTGATGAAAATGTTCTGGAATTAGTGGTGGTAATCATATATTGTGCACTTTAAGAGTTAAATGGTGAGTTTTATAATGTGAATTTTATATCAATAAAAAACCTACTATCACCAGTATTAAAATGAAAGTAAATGCTATATGGGAAAAGACAAAAATGGGAGGAGG
>CM052443.1:79726927-79766389 GCA_028533085.1 Varecia variegata
TGATTGCTAAATAGGTACAAGGTTTCTCTTTGGAGTGATGAAAATGTTCTGGAATTAGTGGTGGTAATCATATATTGTGCACTTTAAGAGTTAAATGGTGAGTTTTATAATGTGAATTTTATATCAATAAAAAACCTACTATCACCAGTATTAAAATGAAAGTAAATGCTATATGGGAAAAGACAAAAATGGGAGGAGGGATAGCATTGTGTGATTTACCTTTGGTTAAGTGCAGATGAGGCTTCTGCATTGAAACAGTGTTTCATCTGATCAAGATGCTATTGGTTGCAAGTAATAAAAAATGAGTCAAACCAGTTCAAATAGTAAGAAAATGTATCATCTTATAGTGTGAGTCCAGCAAGAGGTCAGGCCAGAAAAATTGTTATTTTTTGGTTAATGGTTAATGTTACCAGAAAACAAAGTTTTTCCATCTCTGATCCACTCTCCAAAACCTTCTCCTCACTGTGGTCATAAGACGTCTGCCAGTTGCAACTGACTGCTGTGCTTTTTGAGTCAGGTTCAGTAGGAGAGAGACAGATAACTTATTTTCCAACTATGAAATATAACTCTTTCCCTTAGTTCTGAATTGGCCAAATTTGGTTACATGCTCATACTCAGAACAAGGCGACTTAAGTCCTACCATGCAGCTGGGTATAAAGTGGGTAGCTGAGCAAAGTGAAGAAGAAATTGTCTTTGTTTAGGAAAATACTTTGGCCACTTGGAGATAGAAGAGAGATACCTAGAAGGATGGGTTGGCAGTAAGCAAATCAAAAAGAGCTAAATTATTCTTCATAAGATATAAAATGAAATTTTATGAGAGACAAATAGAAATTATTAAAAGACTTTAAAATATGGACGTGTAACATTTAATTTTAAATGTTTAAAGTTCTGGATAAAGACCTCCATGTCAATGGTACACTCAAAGCCAATGATCTTTTGTGGATGGGAGTCGTTTGTTTTTGTGAAAATTAGAGTAGGTTTGCAAACCTGGGTCAATAACAAGGATTTGTTTATTTATTTGTCCCTTTGGTCCTTGACTTGTGTTTAAAACTTGTGTGAGAGCTGAGGCATGAAGCAAGAAAAATAGAAGACTGGTAGAGTGTTGGGAAGCTCTATGTGGTTTATTTCTATGGCAGAACTAGGAGCTCTGAGAGAGGGAAGTTATCCCAAGGACAGGCGTCATGCTAATTCAATAATAGCCTCCAGTTGTCAGGGCCATGTGTGGGGGGTGGTCTGTGTGTATGTGTGTGTACCTGTGGGGAGACTGCCATTATGAATAAAAATAATCATAGCTATCATTTGCCAAGTACATAATACTGTATTTAATTCTCACCACAATTCAATTATGTATACATACATATATATGCATGTATAATATATAAAATTGGAGAGACACACTCACACACACACACACACACACACACACACACACACGCATATTTCTCCAAGCTTATCCAGTTAGGAAATAGGTGTGAACCAACACAGATATGTGTGATTCCAAAGAGACACTTGCATGATAACACTTGCATGTCTGTCTCTTGGATTTGCACTCACAAGTGACAGCCGAAACTATAATAGTAAAATATATGTTATAAATGATAGCATGACCCCATTTAAAAACCCAGCTTGTGTGGAGTCTAAAATTTTATTAACTTTACAAACCCTTTCTGCAACCCATTACAGAACAAGATCCTGTTTAAAAATAATATTAATAATAATGATATCAACCACTTTGCTTAAAAATTGCAATAGCAACAAAAAAATGAATAAACAAGGTTTCCCCATGGTATATTGACTGTTCTAGTATGAGATTGGCCCTCATAACATCTCTCTCCTAAGCACCCAGCCCATTTAGTCCCACAAACTTGGAAACTACTATGTCCTTGGAACAGTTCTGCCCTCTTACCTGGATGTTTTTCTCTTCCATGTGACCATATGGTGGCTGTTTAGCTAGATTGCTGCTGTCCTCTGCACATGGCCATTAAAGCAGTGTTCTTACAAAGGGGCAGCATGGAGGTCTTTTTTATACTTCTCCTCTCATCTAGCAAGAGTTTGGGGCTATACTCTATACTGTATTGTATAATAGTATATATGGTTTTTTTATATTATATACATATAACATATATATGAAAAAAGAATGTTGACTCAGGGGATTTTTACAAATAAGGGTTCTACTTGTACCTCGAATATTAATAAATAAAATCCATCCTCCTCTCCCCATTCTATAATAGTGCATGGGGAAGAATAAGTATACCATAGTAATGCATAATCTCTCTTACTCAGCAAACATTGATTAGGCACCTGCTGTAGTAATAATAAATTATTAAGTTGAGTGACAGGCACTTTGCATTTGCTACTTCTAGTCTTCAAAACAACTCCATAAAGAGGATATTATTCTTATTTTACACTTTAGGAAACTGAGACTCAAATAATTTAGGCAACTTATTTAATGTAGCACAGTTAAGAAGCTGAGACCAGATTTGAAATGCTATCTGAATCACTCCAGATATAATATTCTTTCTACTCTACCTGGCAGCCTTTCTTCATTCCAGGCACTGTGTGAGACGAGTCACAATGACAAGCACTCGCTTGAAGCGCACACAACCTGCTGGGGAAGGTAGATCATGGACACCTCCCTTAGGGTTAACTGGGGTAAGCGCTGTGGAGGGAAGATGAGGTTGCCTTTAGAAGCCAGTGAAAGAACATATAAGAAATTCTGAGGTTGGGGCCATAGTTTAGGGGAGATTAGTCAACAGAAAAACATCTTGGGAGCAAAACAAGAAGCTTTTGGTAGAGAAAGGAAACAAGAATTTGCTCAATTTTCTTCTTTGTTGATTTAGTTTGTTTCTTCATAGTGTGTCAGAAGGTCAGCTGGAAAAGATACAGCATATGCCTTTGTCACCCTTTCCTCTCCAGAGAGATGACCCAAACAAACTAGCAGAAGTGGTGAGTTGGAAATACTAAATGAGACAAATTTTATTTCCACTCTCAACCCTTATGTTTTTGTTTTTAAATATAATCCTGCCCTTGGGGCTTTGCCAAATCCAATCTGCAGCACAGGGAATGAACTAATAGGGGTCTCAAAGAACACAATACACAGACATACTCAGGAAGGCACTTTCGAGCAAGGGCTGTTTTCCTTCAGCCAGTCCCAGAGGTGGAGAATGTTTGAGAGGAGCAGCACGATCAGAGCTAAGGCTGGAGGTGGCAAAGCAAAAGCGAATCCTTCCACGATCACATCCTTCCGTGTCTGACTTGCATGTCAGAACTTTGCAAGCTAGATCCCATCCTTTGGTGGGTTCAAAGCAAGCATGCGGATCAAAACTATGAAACATGTCCTTTGCTCCTCCTGAGTGGTTGTGCATCATCCCTACCCTGAGGATGTCACTTGAGAGGTTTTATTCTGAGTTTAGGAAAAGCTCAGGGTGACTGAAGCCGACCATCTTTGGACATGGTTTTTCTTAGTGTACTTTGAATACTAACTTGTCAATGACTTGCTGCGTAACCTTTCTGTGTAATAAGAAACAATCATTCCTGCCCTATTGAATATTAATAAAAATAGCTTATATATTTTTCCGCATACTCAGTTTAATTTTTTTATTTTAAAAATTAATTTTTTTAAATCAAGTATGTGTTTACAGATACATGCATTTATGGTGTGCAAGCACCATACTCAAGCCTATTGCTCACATAATTATTCAGCAAATCTTCACAAGGTCTCTATAAGGTGATTATTACTATGGTCTCCGTTCTGCATATGAGGAAATTGAAGGTTAGAATATTTAGGTAACTTGCCACAAACCACCCTGGCTGTAAGTGCTGGAGTCAGGGCCACTTTATCTACATTCCTAGTTTATGTTCACATTATAAATCACCAGGATACTGTGAGTAACAATATAAGCCTCTTACTAGATTGCAAACCAGTCATCCTTGTAGCTCTTGAAGCATCTTGTGAAATACTGGCACCTAGGAGGATCTCAGCAAGTTTTATAATTCAGAAATATAAATGAAAGAATAGATAAGAAAGTTATTGTTACCATTATCATTATCTGTTTATTAATAATATAATAGGAAAAGCCAGGCTCCCTAGCCACTATGATGAATTATATATCATAATATGGACACCTACAGAATATTGGTTAATTATGTCACATTATTTTTCCCAAAATGAAGAGAAAAAGCACAGTGAGCATCTACATGGAAAGATAATGGCAGCGTCACACTCCAAGAAGATGTTACTGGATTTGAAACGGAACAGTCTCTATATATCTTAACATTTTAAAACTTGGTCAGTCAGGATTAATTAAAACAGTGAACCCTGTATTCAAATGGCATAAATGGTAATTTTACGGTATAACAGCTTTTTACATTTTACAGTTGACAATATGAATTGGTGACATGACAGGTGCACATACTTATTTCTATGCTTGTAATTAGGCCTGAAACTTATATCATGGCACCAAATTCTGGAAATTATTTATAAACCAAATTTTAAGTTTATTTTAAAGAGAAGACCAAGGAGAAGTACACACATACACACACACATTAGTGCTGTGTGTGTGTATATATATATATATGAGCATGTGTGTATGTAAATACATGTATTTCATGCATATGAAAGAGATAACATTGAATATTTAAAAAAAATCAACAACCTGTTGCCTGGATCTAATCCATGGAGTTTAAAGGGTGGTAGGTAAGGGGGCAGAGCAGCATAACTTTCGTATTTCAAGTATTAGCAAAAAATGTGCTTTGAACAAGCAAGTAAGCCATTTGCACACCTGAGCATTCCTTTGAAGCCACATGTGCACTATACATGTGTGTATCTGTCTGTTAATTAATGTGCCATGAAAAAATGAACAGCCAGTTTTTGTCTAAATTGAGAGGGGATATTTTGGGAGATAAGAGTTAAAATAAAGGCTATATGGCATACACAAAATTTCTTTTGGGTATTATGAGGGTCACCTCTAAACATACAGTCACCTATAGGTGGCTGAAACTGAGATGGTCCATCAGTATTAAGACACCATGCAAAGTCACAAGAGTAAACATTCTAATAGAAGCTGATTCTCACATGGGTAGCTCTATATGGTGAGTTCCAAGTAGGAGCAAGTAGCGCAAAAGATTTATTTATTTATTGAGAGCTATGTTTTCTCCTAAGCTTTTATTAGTAGTCCAAGCAGTTTTGAATAAACTGATACTGCTGACCTGACAGGTTTTACTATTTGTAAAGAAGAAAAAATTTAAAAAATTAAAAAATAAAATGAATTCTTCAATAGTTATATTTAGAATCCTGAAGTTAAATCAATTCATTGTCCACCTTGGAATCATTTTGCTATCTTATTTTATTTCCTTATTTTAGTTGTATGAATAAAACTCACCTATCATCCTAAGAAAGTACCGACTGCTTTTTATTACATCATCAAGGGCGTTAAACCCCTTCCAAATGAATAGTTACACTTGTGCATCATAACCTGCTTCTGAGAGTCAGCCAATCAACAACTGTGCTCCGGTGACCAGGCTTCCCGGCTAAAGGCCAATAGATGAGCCTCTTATGAGGCTCTTCTGAAAGCTCACCAATCCGGAATTTCATGCTTCCCATCACCCCATATTTGATCAGAAATTTGCTTTGGTAAGCTATGCCCTACAAACATGGCCCTACCTTTCCTAGTAAGCAACAAATTCGGCTTCTTGTTTCAGATATTGTAGTGGGGGGCTTGTTCCTTCATTCTTTGAGAACAAGCGACATTCCTAATATGGGAATTGCAAGAAACAGAGGATAGTCTTTTTTTATCCACCAAAATCTCGCCCTGCCAGGAGATCTGCCTCAATTATCCCTAAAGTATAGGGTGTGCATCTTAATTTCCTATTTACTAGTGTTTATATTCCTTTTCTGTTTCCAAAACAGGATGCATGTACTACTGGTGGCTTGGGAGATTGTTTTGCTGGTACACAGATGAACTTAAATTTTGTGTGTGTGTGTGTGTGTGTGTGTGTGTGTATTCTTTAGCATGTATTGGAATAGTGTAGAACTAGCATATCAAATCAGTGATTTCAGGAATGTTACTGCTTAAGTCAAAGCTAATGTAGGATGTTGCTATGGTCTAAATGTTTGTTTCTACAAAAAATTCATACTATTGAATGGTAATCACCAAGGTAATGGGATTTGAAGGTGGGGCATTTGGAAGGTGATTAGGGCAGGAGGGCTCCACCCTCATGAAAGGGGTTATTGCTTTCATAAAAGAGACCACAGAAAGCTAGCTAGCCCCCTCCACCATGGGAGAATGCAGTGAGAAGGTACTATCTATGAACCCGAGAAAATAAACGTTCACCAGGCACTGAATCTGCTGGTACCTTGATCTAAGACTATCCAAACTCTAGAATTGCAAAAATAAAATTCTATTGTTTATAAGCCACCCGGTTTATGGTATTTTGTTATTGCAGCCTAGCACATAGAAAGTGCTCAGTAAATATTTGTCAACTGAATGAACAAAATTTCAGATAAGCCTCAGAATAATCAAGGACAATCATATCATGTATGACTGCAATATCAGACAGTGATGGCTGCAGGAGGTAAGGACAAATATCTAGCTCTGTATACTGTCTTTAAAGTAAAGAATCTATGCTTAGAATGACTTCATTCAGACAACCCTCTGAAAACCCTTCACGTTTGTCTTCCTTACTCATTTGAAATGTAAGCCTATTCTCTTTTAAATTAACAAAAGAAACTCATAATTGCATGTCATTTTAGTTCACAAAACATTTTCATATATATAATATTTAATTTTGAAATCATTTGATAGCAAAATGAAGTGCATAAGTCTCTTATTTTACCTGCTTTCTATTGTTAAGTAGAACTAGAATGGCATTTTTTTTTGTGATGGTGAATTTTTAATAATGATATAGAGATGTGGTCTTTTTGTGACTTTTTTTTATTTCAGCATATTACAGGGGTACTAATGTTTAGGTTACATAGATTGCCTTTCCCCCACCTGAGTCAGAGCTTCAAGCGTGCTCATCCCCCAGACTGTGCATACCGCACACATTAGATGTGAATATACCCATCCCCTCTCCCTCCCACCTGCCCGACACCCGATGAATGTTACTACTGTATGTGCATGTAAGTGTTGATCAGTTAATACCAATTTGATGGTGCTTGTTTTTTCATTCTTGTGATACTTCTTTTAGTAGAATGGACTTCAGCTGTATCCAGGATAATACAAGAGGTACTAGATCACCATTGTTTTTTGTGGCTGAGTAGAACAGCATTCTTTAGGATGCTAAAGAACATCCTAAGCATTTAGGATGCTTTTAGAACATTTAGAACAGCATTCTCACAGCCACAAAAGGTGGTGGTGGCAGTGAGGGGGTGGATGGAGAACTATTGAATTGTGGCTTACCTAGGCAGGGAAGGCTCTAACCCGTCAGGGGAAGCACTGGAATGCCCTAGGGGTGGGTGGGGCCCTGGAACATCCAGGTGAGTCCTTTTTCTCTGCCACTGCAAAGGCAGGTGGGAGACTGAGGCTTGGCAGGGCTGGGCTGGGTGAGCCTGCCCTCAGGCTCCACAAAAGCTGGTAGCATAGCTGTTTTGGCAGGCCTCCAGGGATGGTCTGCAGTGGCCCCACACAGCCAGAAAGTCTGCTTGTGGAGGCAGGGGCCATGTGAGAGCCACAATCTGGCTGTCAAGAGCAGGTTTTGCTCTTGTCCTCCCTCCCCTGCTCCATGGTTTTCCTTTTGCATCTGCCGGTAGGCAGGAGCTCAAACTAGCTCAGCTCCCCAGCAATGGCTCTGCGGGGCCAGGAGCTTCCCTGTCCAGGATCTGCTCAGTGCTGAGAGCACAGCCTTCCTGTTTGGGGAGGGGTGCTGCAGGAGTGTGCTGCAGCTGGAACCCACGCTGCATTTTCTTTTCAGTTCTGCGCACCGGGGCTCCCTCACTTCCCAAGGTTAGTTCACAGATATCCCCACTACGCCCCTGAGCAACATGATCAATTCCTGGAGGTACAGGATCTGGCCTGTGGGTCTGTCTCCAGGTCCCTGGAGATCAATCCCTGACTGTCCCAGGGAGAATCATGCTGGTCTCTGATTGCCTGTGGGGTGCTCAAGCAGGTTTGATGTGCCTCTGCTTCAGGGTAAGCCCTGCTCTGATAGAGCAGCTGAGCAAGCAGCACTGGGGAGGGCTGGTGAGCAGGGAGCTCACAGTCTGAGCATCCCTTAGTCCACTGCAGTTCGTTAATAGGAAAGGTTTGAGCCCCTCTCTCTGTGGAAGCCTCAGTGTGGTGGGCGCACCAACAAGGGAAGCAGCTGCTCCTGAGAGCCTTGGCTCAATCCTCTCTCTTGGTAGCCACAGGTGGGGAGGGGTAGAGGAGGTGAAGAGTCTGGATAAAGGAAAGCTGGCACTCTGGTCATCTCTTTCCCTCTCTCCAGAAGGTAGCTGGCCCAGTATGTCCAAGCTCTGGGATCACTGAGATCCCCCGGGACCCGCCAGTCCCTGTGGCTCCCCCAGTCTGGGCCGGAGTTGGGAAATGTTTGTGTGGAAATGAGTGAGATGAAAACTGAGGGGTTGAAGCCCCCTGGCATGTACAGAGGTGCATGGTGGGTGGAGAAGCAATATGGTGCCTGCCATCTTGGCTTGGGTCTGTGGTGACTGGAAGTGGCCTCCAGGGCACTGGCAGCCTGGTGCTTTGTCCTCAGGAACTTCCCAGTTCACTGGCAGCAGCTGCTTTGGGGCTTGTGAGGGTAGAAAGGCTCTCCAGCAGCTCTGCTGACTGCCAGAGATGTGAGGGAGGGAGAAACAAACTGCTCTAACTGCTCTTTTTGTTGGACTCTAGGCCTCTTGGGGGTTGACCTCTGCCAGTATCTTGCTCCTTCTTGTTCTGCTCCACAGCTTCCTCCTGTGGAATCTCTTGTAGGTTCTGGCACTTTTCCCTCTGAATTACACCCAATCTATATTTGTTTGTTTTTCATCTAAAACTTTTCCTTCTTTATGAGACAATCTGGCAGCTTGTATCTCTGGGCCGCCATCTTAATCTCTTTTCTCCCAGTTTTACATATATAAATGATGAAATTGCTTTAGCAACTTCACAAGATAGGCAGGGCTTGCCTTCCTATTCTGTTTTGAAAAAACTAGAGATCCTGGAGGCTAAATGACTTGCTCACCTTGAAAAAATATTTATTAAGCACTTTCCCTGTGTAAGACTTACGTAGCTAGAGATTCCACAGGAAGCTTGTTGGGCTTGTGGCCCTTCATTTTGCAGGGGTGTTTAAGTATTGACTATGTCTAAATCCTTGATTTGCTTTTTGACTGATATGGCCATAAATTATTCTGATAATAGGTGAAAACTAGGATTAACATTTTTAATTCTGTAGAGCTAATACAAACGAAGGGGAAAGGCTCTGCGTTTTGGGAAAACAGTTTAAATAATTATGGAACCAATATCTTAACTCTTTATGTAAATAATATTTTTTCATCTATTCCTGTTGTTTCAGTTTTATTTTAGAAATTGTTGAATTTTATCAGTTTCTCAGGTACCATTTGTATGTTTATACTGTTTCTTTAATTTGTTGACACAATGAATTATATTGATAAATTTCCTGATTTGGGGGCCATGATTAAAATCCTGAAACAAACTTTTAGTCAGTGTATCTTTTGACACCATCTACATTCCATTTGATTGTATCTTATTTGAAAATTGTATATCTATATTTATTAGTGAGATTGGTCTGAGGATTATTGTTTTACAGTATTTTAAATAGGTTTTGGTCTTAAAATGATTATGTCATAAAATGAATTGAGCAGCCTTCCCTCTTTTTCTAATAGATGTAAATTGGAAGGTAAACTCTTTAAGGACAGGGGTTTTATTTCATTTAATGTTGTACCCTAGAGCCCCAAACTAAGCATTTGATAAATTTTTCTCTAATGTAGGAAAGGAGGAAAGAAGGAATGAAGGAACAAAGAACAGGAGAGTGAATAGGAGGGTCTTTTTTTTAAAGTTTGGTAAAAATCAGCTGTAATGTTATCCAGTTGCTATTTTTGATAGTATTTATATTATTTTAACTTCTTCTGTATTACCTTGTCTATTCAAGTTTTCTCATACTTATTTATCTTGAATTATTTATATCATCCAGTTTCTCTAGGTTTTTGAATTTGTTGCCATAGAGTTCCATGTAATAATATTCTTTTGTCTCTTTGAATTTATTCAGTTTCTACATGTGATTATGTCTCCTTTCTCATCCACACTCTTGTAGATTTTTATAATTTCCCTCACTTTTTTCCCCTTAATTTGAATTATAAGAAGTTTATCTCTTTTTAGGGGGGGCTCATCAAAGAGCTAGCTTTTGAATTTCTCTTCTACTGTTTTCATATTGTTTTGTTTCCTAGTTCATTACTTTCAGATTGCATTAAGTTAATTCTCTTTTCCTACACTGCTTTGGTAAATTCTGTTGTTTTGCAAGATGAATGTTAACTTCCCTTAGTTTTATTCTTTCTTTTTTAATATAAAGGCATTTAAGGTTATAGCTTTTGCCACGAATATTGGTTTTGCTGTTTTTTATGTGACAGTATAAAGGAATTTTTATTTCATTCTTTCCAAATAGAATGTAATTTTAGTTTTACATCTCCTTTAGGCCAAAGGTTATATAGAAAAGTGATTCATAACTTCAAAGAGGATAAGCTTTTACCATTTAAGATTTTTTTCCCATTTATTGTATTTGGTTATTTTCAGAGTATGGCCTTTATGATAAAAAAAATTATTGAAGTCTTATTTGTATCCAAATATGTGATTGATTTTTATAAATTACCATTGAACGTAACAAAAATATTTTCTAATGCCCAAATTTAAGATTCCACATACATTTATATTAAGTTGATTGACTATATCATTAAACTTCTCTATGTCCTTACTAATATTTTGTCTACTAGATTTTCCTGTTTCTGAAAAGTACAAATTGGAATATGCTACCATAATTTATTTTTTACTTAGTTCTCTTTGAATTATCAGTAGTTTTTGCTTTATTTATTTAACTATTGTATTGTTTGGTATCTAGAGTCATGATGGTATTTCCTGCTTCATAAATTATACTTAATATTAATACAATGTAATTTTTTTCTATTTAGGAATTTTACCTTTAAATTCTACTCAGTCTGATAGTAATACTAACCCTCCTGATTTTTCAAATTATATTTGGCTAGTCTTTGTTTATCTCTTTATTTTCAAATTTTACCATTTCATTTTTAATTGTATTTCTATACATGGTATATAGCCAGGCTTTGATTTTTACTCCAGTTTAACATGCTCTGTCTTTATGACTTTATTCCTTCTCCTTACTTTATTATTTATTTTAATATTTTTCTTTTTCCTTAGTTTGCTTATATGATTAAGTTGTTAATTTATTAATTTGCTTTCTCCTCCTTGCTAACTTGGAAGTCCTACTATTATTTCATCTTTCATTAATAGTTACCTTTCTGTTCCTTTTGTTCATAATTGCATGCATATTTATTTAATATTATATGAAAACCAGATCATAACTCTTTCCCTACTAAAGTTCTTTAGAGTTTTACTGCTTCTTTTCTGTCCAATAAGGCAAGATCTTTGGAATATTTCCACTTGCCCACTAGCTTCCCCTCAACGCCATCTGCACCCCATATGAGACCTCTGGAATGCTTTTATTTTACTCTTCTTTATTCCATCCAAACTCCATCTCAAATAATTTAGTACTTTTAGTTTCTGACAATTACTAGAATTTTCATTGCAGTGGGCCTCTTCTATTTTAAGAATTCTTGTTTATCACTTAATTTACAAAGTCCCAGATTGCTTATCATTATTCAATTATATTTAATTATAAATATGTTACCAAGTTTTTTTGTTCACCAGTTTTACCTCTTCATTCATTCCATCTACCATGAAGATCACATTGATTTATTCTCTGGTTTGAGTTCTTTCTTAAGTGTTTCCTCAGGTGGGATACGTGTATGAAGTAATCTCTGCAAATAACATTCTTATAAGCTTTCAGTGAATAATATCTTATTGCAGATCCAGTCCTTTATTCTAAAGCATCTGTAGATATTGTTTTACTATCTCATAGCTTTGGGATTACAAAACTTCATTACCAATCTGACTCTTTTCCCTTTGTAAAATACCCATTTCTGTCTGGATGCATTAAGTATTTATTAGTCTTTATCATCACAGTTCAGGAATTTTATAGAGATATACCTAAGAATATGTATTATCTCAGCAGTCTTATCTGGAACTTGATGAGCTATTTAAATCTGCTAATTCAGCTCAGGGACATTTCCCTTAAGTATTTGTTTAATGATTGTGTTTCCTTTATCTGTATCTTTTTCTCATTCTGGAAATTCTATTTTTCTCATGAATATATCTTCAACAACGTACACATTTCCCCTCATATTTCCATATAGTTTTTTCTTTTCTTCCTCTGTGATTTAACATATTTTTTCACCTGATCCTCCAAGGCACAAATTTGAGCTTCCATGGTGCTAGCCCTCTCTTTCACTTCATCTATGAAATCTTTACATTCACAAAATCATGTGGGTTTAGTTCCAGAAACTGGGCCAAGTGCTATATTTGGATCTCTTTACATATTCCTCTACCTCTTTTAAATCTAGTTGTAAAAGAAGCAGCTCTATTTCTTTAGTGGTCTATTTGGATTTTTCTGTTCAGTTTGCTCTCTAGCTGACAGGCCTTATTAATAGGATGTCATTTTTCCACGTCTGCTCATCTGGACACCTTACATGGGAGCCCTCCTGAGAGTGGTGGAAGCTGCAATCATCTCTGCCCTCTGCCTCATTTTACACACAGCAGACTGTCCGTCTCTCCTCTCTCAGTGCACAAAAGCAGAGCTGCTCCGTTCTGTGGTCTCTCTTGTTTTCCAAATCTCAGAGGTAGAGATGAGTAAACCCAACTCTTTAATTTCTGTTCAGTTCCTTAGGGTCAGGCCGTCCCTGTAGTTCAGGAAAGCTAAAGTTCAGGAGAGCTGAAATTGACTTTCTCCTCAAGAAGAGCAGTTTTCAGATCTTTGCCTTAAGCTTTTCTACTGAGCCTTAAAGTTCCATCCCAAAGGGGAGAAAGTATGGAAACAGGTCTTGGCTTACTCCTGCAGAATGGCCTCACAAGAAGTGGCTGACTTGGGGTCATAGCCTTGAGTAGAAGGATGTGAGATACTTCAAGCCACCATCCATCTAGAGTTTCCTCTATGTTCATTATTTAGGGCGGTATTTTTGAAAGCTCAACTTAAACTTAATAGTAGTCCTGCCTTAATCGCTAATGAACCGTGCAAATTTGAACTAATCACCCACCTCTCTGGTCTTCAGAGTCCTTACCACTGAAATAAATAGGTCCCTTCTAGTAGTCTAAGATGTCTGTTCCCCATCGCTCAGCATGCTGCTTGGCTCAGCTGTGTAACTGCCATATATTCAAGTGAGAATTGCCACTCCTTGTATCAACTCTGAGTAAGAAAATTATTTTGGAGTGAAACTTGGCAAAACAAGATCTTTAGCTGCCAACAAATTATGCTGCAAGATTTCAAAACATTAAGTTTTAGCATTTACTCTCAAAGTTAAGCCAATTTTGTTTAAAGGAACACTATTGTTTGAATTGAAAAAAAAAGCAAACCTAAATTGTGGTTATGCATCTGGCATTTCTAATATAAGTACACAAGCAATAGATTTGCCTGTTGTGTTTTTTTCTAAATCTCACAAGCTGAAAAAAGTATATACACATATGAAATTTCTTTTCACATCTAAAAAGTTAAAATCAAATTGTGACTGCAAAGACTTGTTCTTTAGGAATATGAGGGAAAAAATGCCTAAGAATATTTATAGTGCATTATTCTTTTGTAGAGATGGCTTTTCCTTTTGTTTTTCATTGTTTTTTTTTTTTTGTTTGTTTTTTTTAGGTTGTATTTAACCAGAGACAGTTGTTGAAGAACCCACAAACCTAAGTACCAGGTGCACTCTCTTAATGCTTCATCTGGAGCATTTTATTAATCTCTTCGACTCTGGTATGTTCTCTCTGCCTGGAGTGCCCTTTCTGTCTCCTTCCTATACTTACAATTCTAAGGTTTAATGGCCTTTCAGTTCCTCATATTGACTTTTTTGATTCCAACAGCCATGGCTGTTTGGGTAGGAATTTGGAAAATCTGAAGTTAGATCCCATGGTCTCAAATACAGTATGATAAAGGAGTCAGTAAATTCTGGAAGCCCCTTTGGAGCCCTTCATATTTATTATCAATATATGTGTAACCTTTTCCCCTCCCCTCCCAGATAATAAGCAGCTTGCTAGTGGTGTCTATGTCTCTGTCATATCTGATCCCCTTAAGGAATAGGACCAGTCCTTTAGATCTGCGGTCCCCAACCCCTGGCTACAGACCGATACACTCAGTGGCCTGTTAGGAACCAGGCTGCAGAGCAGGAGATGAATAGCGGGTGAGTGAGCGGAGCTAAATCTGTATTTTTAGCCGTTCTCCATCGCTCACATCACCACATAAGCTCCACCTCCTGTCAGATGAGTGGCAGCATTAGATTCTCATAGGAGCACGAACCCTACTATAAACTGCACATGGGAGGGGTCTAGGTTGCCTGCTCTTATGAGAATCTAATGCCTGGTGACCTCAGGTGGAGCTGAGGTGGTGATGCTAGCACTAGGGAGAGGCTGTAAATACAGATTATTATTGGCAGAGAGGTTTCACTGCACATAAATGTAATAATACACTTGAATCATCCCAAACCATCCCTCACAGCCACCGTGGTCCATGGAAAAATTGTCTTCCATGAAACTGGTCCCTAATGCCAAAGAGATTGGGGACTGCTGCTTTAAACAATAGATGTTTATTATTTGGCATCAAAATCATTTGAGTTACTGTCTTTCCCACTTACAATTCCATGATGACTCAACCAGAAGAATTAGTGTTAGAATCCAAAGATCCTGGTAGGTAGAAGCTGCTCTCCCCCAAGTGCCGTTTAAAAATGCTAACAATTACTGTCACTATTTGTTCATTACTGAATGTTCACAAACAAACCTTAAACTTTCTCCACTGAAAAGTGAGAAACCAGTCTAAAGTCAAAGAATCAAACCAAATTGCATCATGATTTTCCTTGACCTGGAATGGACAGAGCATTTCTTGATTCCAAAGTTTTGGGTTTTTTTATTTTGGTTTGGTTTGGTTTTTGACCTCCTGATGTCCTAGACTGTAGTTTAAGTGATGGATAGATTGGAATCAATTGTATGCACTCTAACTATCCCTGCTATTGCTTCTGTGCAATTGTGCTGGAGCAGCAAATGAAGGATTAGAGGGTAACTCTCTGGGGGCAGCGAAAATACACATCAATCTGCTCCTGCTGCAGGGTAATATGGATGATGTAAAGCCCGGGGAGCCAAAGATCACAGCACATTGTTCTTCTGGAGGGAAGGGTCATCCTGAGAAAAAATAACAATAACAACAACTATTTAGTTCTCATCTGTGGCTGTCCAACAGCTTCTCACTCCTTACACACACACACACTTCCTTACACCTACATGCACAGAGCAAAATACGGGATCTTAGGAAGTATCATAAGCTGTTGATTACCATATTGCTTTCAAATGGCAACATATTCCATTCTACAATGAATGGCACAGAAGGGTTTGGCAAGAAAGGCTGTTGTTCTTAACTTTAGAAAGCTAATATTTTGCAAAATTCCCTGCCTCTCTCATTTCTGACGGTTGCCGTTGCAGAAGAGAAGTGGAGGTTTCCTCTCAGTCTGTTCTCCGTGTAACTCACAGCAACTATAGGGGATTCATCGAGTCTGTTACCAGCAGGAATATTAGCTAAATGAGTGAGTGGGAACTCTGGGAAAGGAATATCCTGTGGATTTTCAGAAACGGTAGCTAATTTGTTTTGTTGTTGTTGTTTTTATTGTTGTTTCTCTTGAGGAAAGGAAGAAAACAGCAGCCCATGGAAAAGGTTGGGAGGCAGAGGCCTCCCTCTCTTCTCTTCTTCCTTCTGCTCACTTTGGAGTATTTGGGAAGTCAGAGCTGAGAATGTGAAGGAGGTTGGAGAAAATTCTGGTATCTCAGGTATCCTAAGAAACAAAACACACAATTGAGTCTTCAACAGAGCTCTGAGAACCTGGAGTGTGGGTACCATTGAGCTAATACAAGGAAAAAGGCAAGAAAACTTCTGGGACAAGTCATTTCTTTGCCTTTTGAACAACCATAAATTAGGCAGAAAGTATCTAACTAATGTGTTTTTTTTTGTTTATTTTGTTTTGTATTGTGGCTGTGTGTACTTGGTCTTGGGTTCAGCTTCCATATATCATCTGCGTAATAATAGGTCATTTTCTAAACACCAAAGCTGTAAAGCTCATTAAAAGCATGAGCCTTGGAGTCAAAAGACCTGAGTTCACATTTCAACGCTGTCATTCACTAGCTGGGTGACCAGCAGTTCTGGAGCCACAGTAGCCGACCTTGGTCCTAGCTCTGCCACTTACTGGTAGAGGGATCCTAGGCAAGTTGCTAATTCTGAAGTATTAATTTCTTTATCTGTAAAAGAGAGATAACAATAATATCCAATAAGAGTAGCTGTGGTAAGGACTTAATTAAATAATGCATATGTGTTTATAAAGCTTTTAGAAGTGCAGTGGATACATAGTAAATGCTCAGTAAACACTAATGTTTTAAAGCTCATTCTACGAGCTTAACTATGTGTGCAAGTCTGGGGATAAATTTTTCCATCTAGGATAGTATTTATTCTGAGTGACACTTGATGGTTGTTATGCCAAGTGAAGTGGGATACCTCTCTATGTCCCAAAGTGGACATGTGCCCACAAACACACACACACACACACACACACATCCCAGAAATCTGGACCTTTGTAATGGAGATGTAGATACAGGTACATGGATCATATCTGTAAGTAATATGTCATGGTGGTGATTTCACTTATGGATGAATCAAAACTCTTTCATAACTCTAACCCAGAGTAATAGGCAGTGCCTTAGATGACCTCCCCACCAAGCTTTTGAAAAGTAAAATAGTCCTGCTCTCAACTTTTCTCCGAGTCTGGTAGCCCACTGCCAAAACAAACACTAATATAGATGCCATTTGAACCTCCTCATTGTGATTCTTGAAGGCCCAACTGTATAATAGTGCACCCACATCTGAAAAAGGAAGGAAAAAACCTCATACTCTTGATGACTTCTTTTTGCTCAGGTGTTCTGGCAAGCCACTTAAGTTAGGTTTTAATCACTATTGGTGACACTTCTGTTCGAGCTGTAATGAATTATGTCCCTGCATATGTGAAATCTCAGGAGGAAAGAATCTTCAGACAACACTAAAGCTCTGGTCATGTCTTCCCAGGAAACCACACAATCCTCATGGACCACTGGGAATAGCTTCAGATTTTTACAGATGCACTTGCTTCAAAAGGATGACCTTCTGTGTAGTTCATATAATCAATTCCAGTCAATTCTCCCTGCCCTCTTTTATTCCCCAAAGGGGAATAAACTTGTAAAAATCAGAAGTGTCTAAACAAGAAAGGCAAGACACCATAGCATGGAAAGGGGAGAGAGGATCAGGGGAGAGAGAGAATGAAAAGGTATAGCTGAGCTATGAACAAAGGAAGAAGTGTGAGCTCTGAAAGAAAGAATCACAGGTATATTTCATAGGTCATTTCCATGGTAGAGTCAATGTTGTGGAATGAAACTCCTCAAGGCCAACTTGGCAGCATGTGCACTTTTTAATCTATACATACAATTATAATTCTGACAAGTCAAGTGGTAGATATGGAGACATGCCACACAGATTTCTCTTTCAATAGAGACCTGTTGCCCAGCTGTGGACCACAGCTGCAAGGAGCCTGCTCTTCTGAGGTCACAACCCATACCTGTGTGTTGGAACACAAGGGAGTATAAACATCCAGCTATTTTGGCCCAACTTGGGACATCTCCACCAAGCAATATTTGCTTCCCATGTCCTCTACCTCCACTCTGGCATAGGTTGGCTGAAGCTTTCTGGATCTACATCACAGTTTGGCATCTCTCTCTCTCTCTACCCAGCTGTGCTTCCTTCTCCTAACCTTCATGAGTGTCGATCCCTAATAAACATCTTGCCCCCCACACTCCACCTCAGCATCTGCTTCTGGAGATGCCAGTCTGTAACTAGACATGGCCATAATTTCTCACTAGAACATTGCTTCTCAATTTTTTTCCCAGAATCAAAGGACCCCCCACCCCCCACCCCAGGGCTCTAAGATATACAGCTTGAAATCATTGCACTGACATTCAGAATTGAAGTAGCAAGGACTCCCCAGCTATTTTGTTGGTGTCCATTGTTAATTTAGTGAGAACAAGGTGAATCTATACAGGATTAAATGAAGGCTGAGAAATTTATTTATCAACTTACTGAGGACTTGCATTAGTATGTAGAACCAGAAATAGAAATACTGTATAAATAATATAACACCTGACTTCAAGAGGATCACAGTCTAGGAGAGAGTAAGAGAGTAAACAAACCAAGTATGTCTGGCCAAGAAAAAAAGCTTAAAAAGTAAAAAGAGTAAAGGATTGGAGGACACAGGTAGACAGAATAAAGACAGGGAGACAGAGTGGAAAATAAACGGCAAAGGAGAAAGAGGAATCCACGTCAGCTTAGCATCTCAAGATACCAGATGAGTTATCAGAGGAGAAATGTTTCTCTCAACTCAGATACAACCTATGATTGTTTTGAAACTAGGTTGTATTTCTAAGAAAAGGTATTAAACACTACCTTAAAAAATGGATAAGATAGGAAAAAATAGGGAAAAGAGAACTAACTCTTCAGCCTCCTTAAAGAGTTGTGGGTGACTTTCCAGCCAATTCAGAGCAGCATTATTTTCTTGTGTCTCCTTGGTTAGAACTTCTTTTGTAGGCCTCCCTCACTTTTTGTGACTTTGCACAGCAGGGATTCCACACTTCCACCCAAATGCATAAGCGTCCCTTCTGTTCCGGAGAACCAGCCACTTGTGTTTCATCTCTTTGGTCCAGGCAGATGGGAGCAGTGTGGCCAACCAAGTACAGTCAGAGACTTGGATGAAATCTAGTTGACTGCTGGGCCCTTGTACGGTACCGAAGTGAACACCAGCCAATGTCACATTCGAATATGTACAAATTGACTGCCGACGTCAGGACAGAGCAGAAGAAAAGAATCAACAAAATTACAGTATTAAGGAATAGTTTTAAAATAAGTCACTTTTGAAGGAGAATAGCTTAAGTATTAATAGTAAGTCAGAGGAGATTAGGGAACTTTAAGAAGTTAAACAAGAGGATAAACAGATGGGGGAAATCTTAAGATTTATTCCTGAATAAAAAATAGGAAAAATAGGATAATAGCAAACCCTTCTATTGCTAAGGACTAAGTTTGAATGCACTTCAACCTACTCTCACTTTTTTCTAACAATACCCTGTGAAAACTATAGAAACAGCAATTTTTTGTCTTCATTTTTTAAATGAGGATACTGCGGTTTGAAGAGGATAACAAGCTCGTTTTTATAAATTGCATCCCTAGTTAGTGAAAAAGCTGAAATCTGTGTCCTGCTGTCTTGATTCGGAGTCTAAGATCTCTTCTCATTAGACCTTGATAAATGTCTTCTAGGATTGAGGAGAGCGAACACCGAGCTGCCAGGACCGCCATTTTTTATACAACCCAAGGAAAACTTGAAAGAAAATAAAGAACTTTGTCCTTAGAAACAAGCCATCTGTTCCAGAGCAGAGCAAAACAGCCAGGCATTCGTGAGCCTCACCTCAGTTCTGCCAGGACCAGGCTGGGCAGCCTCTGTTGCAAGCTGTTTAATCTCTAATTCCTGTGAATCAAGAACAATATCCACTGGTTGGTGAAGAGTTTGGAGGAGTCTAGGGCAAAGTAAATGAAGCAAGAAACACCAAATTAACTTTAACCAAGACCAGCTCTGCAAATTCTTTCCCTTTCTTCAGGTTTACCTCTAGCCAGATGTCTGTATTACCAAGAGGAGTATTCATGCCATTCAACCCATGATGTTTAGAAATGTTTAAGAAAAATTAACAAGGACAATCATTCTCATTTTAAAAGAGACATATATTAAAATCTGGGCTTATTTTTATTTTTTTTTTGCATAACATTTTTACCAATTCTTTATAGTACATCTGCAGCAAAAGGAATGATAGCAATGAATCTCTTCTATGTCTCACTCTTGCGTTTTAACTGTTCTTAGTCTCATCCATCTACTTCTTTCTTTTTAATTGTGGAAGGGAAAGTTACAAAAATGCTGCTTTCAAATGATTAGAAAGGAGACATGACAGATCAAGTTTAAATGCTTTACATTTTCCCAAAGTAATAGCAGAACTCAAAGATGGGTGTTGTGTGATAAACAGACATGAACTATTATTACTTAGGTAGAGCAGCACTTCTGTGAATGCCAGGCATGGCCCTAACTGAGGGGCTTTGCAACTGCTGTACCCTCTGACTGAACATCTTCACTGTAGATTTGTATCTTTCTAGGTTTCTCACCTCCTTCAAGACTTTACTCAAACTACACACCTTAATCAAGTCTTCCCTAATTGCCCTATTTACAATTGCAATCTCCCCTAGCATGCTCTCCCCTCTTTTTCTACTAAATTTTTCCCATAGAAATCATTGCCTTTTAATATCCTCTGTAATTTACTTACAAGCTGGAGGCAGTAGACCTGACTGATTGAGAGATGGACTCTGGAGCCAATCTCCACATTCTGGTTCTGTCTCTTACTGGTTCTAAAATCTTGGGCAAATTACTAAACATTCTCTGTAAAATGGGAATGGTAATAATAGTAACTATCTCATCAGGTGATTGATGAGATCAGTGTCTGGCACATAAGAAAGAAGCACAGTATAAATATAAGCAATTATGCAATTATCTCCTGCCATTAGAATACATATTCCATAAGGGGCAGTAGATTTTGTCTCTTTTGTTCACTAATGTATGTCCCGCAACTACCTTAGTTCCCGGCACATAGCAAATGCTCAATAAGTATTTATTGAACAAGTAAATCAAGGAAGGACAAATGCATGAAAATACAGGCAATCCTTTTTGTGTGGAGGGGCCAGTGTCTAGAGTTAAAACACATTTAGCTGCATGCAAAGACACTAAGCTTGGTTAGCTTTATTAACAGTTTCTCACCTACCTTCAAATTTTTACTTTAGAAGCCCCTCGATGTGTACAAGGTAGAGAATTGACATATTAAACTTTTCCCTCTTTGTCTAGATATTCTAGTATCCAGGTTTGTAAGAAAAAGAGGGAGAGAGAAATTGCATGGGGTGAAAGTTTCAGAATTTGTAATTCCCATAATTTCCTCCGGGATGGAAACTCCTCTTTCATACCTGTGTGTTTGGGAGATTATTCGGCAATGGGAACACAGTTCCACTGAAGAAGAGGAAGGTTAAGGATGGCATGTGCAGGAGTACGGTGAGGAAGTCCAGGAAGAGAACCAACATTCCAGCAAAGCATTCCAGGCAGAAGTTAAGCTGGTATGCAGTGGATATAATTGGTGTGGCAAGATAATATTTTAATATATTAACCGATGTGGTTCTTCTTCCCAAATCTATTTCTGTCAGATATTACAAAAGAAAATGTCAAAAGAAAAAAAAGAGTCAAAGCTTAGCTTTTGAGTGTCAAAATAAACTTTTGAATATTGTGGCAGAGACAGTGGTATAAGAGAAAAAGAGTTGTGAGTTTCAAAAGTCTTGGTTTTGAGTTTCAAAATCCACAGCCCTGAGGGACACAGGGCATGGAGTTTAAGCACAAAGCAATAGATGGGAAAAAGCACAAAGTTGGCAAGAGCTAGTTTCCCCCACCCCACCTCACCACCAGAGCAAAGTTAAATTTCTCTAGGCTGGATGAGAGAGTTCAGCCAGAGAAAAGCAAGATTTTAAACACATGAAATGCCATGAGAGGGGTCCGGTGCCTGTGCCCCCACCCCCTGGCTAAGACTGGGAGCTGGGCCTTTAGAATCCCAGATCAATTGGGGAGGTCTGATGGTAGGGTCAACCTGTGTCTTGCTTTCTAATTAGACTTGGAACAGCCACCAGCCTTGGCTTTCTCTTCTGGGTCACACAGAGGAGTTGAGATGCCTAGAAAGACTTTCTCTAGATATAAAGTAACCTTATGAAGTTCCTGTGTCCTAGGTGTGGTATAAGGATGCTCAGAACTTTCACCATGGGCCTGAAAGCAACGTAGATACGGCCTAGAGAACAGGGATTGGCAAGGCCTTGCAGTCTGAAGAGGGGAGGGTAATAGCTGTGTCTTTTATTTTCTGTGTTCTGATGTTTACATCCAGGGCCTTGCTGAGCCTGGAGGGACTACTCCAACCAGGGCTGGCCAATTCCTATAGACAGTAAAAACTTTGCCAACCCAACTAGCTGGCTTTTCAAATGCAAACCAACCAATCCAGAGCCCATACTCCCAACCACCTCCTTTACTGGGCTCCCACATTCTGGGCTACTGTCCACCTGACCTAATTGTCCCAGGGCCAGGTACCAAACAACTGGGGACAGCCCCTACACACCAGAGCAATCTGAAATTGCCCAAAGTATCAGATCCTAAACCTGCTTAATCTGCCTTGCCTATTTCTTCACATGGAAACCACAATAAAGTCTCTCGCCCATAACTTCCTTCTCTCCCTCTGCCTCCCGACCAAGCTTGGTGTTTCCCCAGGCCCCCCACTCCCATGGCATGGCATGCCTCTTCCTCTTGGGATATGCGAGTGTCACAGATTATCTTAACAATGTCCTGATCTGTTGGCCTTACCTTACCGAAATAATAAAATACTGTAGGTATAATAAAACCTATATTAAAAAGGGAGTGCATTATAGATCAACAAGCAGAAACCAGAAGGATATTAAGGCCAATGAACAGATAAACGCAGGAGACCAGTTACTCCCTCCCATTGACACATGGCACTACAAGGGCCTTCGAAAACATACACAACTGGGAAAGGAAGGAAACATCCTGAGTCGATGGACAAAACCCTAAAATCAATGAGATAATCCTGAATTGATTATGAATAAGCTGAGATAAATCTGAATTGGCTGATTTAGTTTTTACCACTCACTGGAATGCAGAAATTAATTTAAGTTAAAGTAAATAAAGTTGTATTTCCTGTACCTATGAGCTTGTAGACTGCAATTTGGATACTGGGGTGGATAGAAGAAAGATTTGGTAAAGAAATAAAGAACACAGTTCATTGAACTAAAGCAAAGTATAGCCTACATTCCAAGTCCAACCTGTTTTTGTAAATAAAGTTTTGTTGGAACAGAGCTACGTCCATGCATTGACACATTATCTATGGTTGCTTTCCAGCCACAAATGCAGAGTGAAGTAGTTGTGACATAGACCGTTATGTCCTGCAATGCCCCGAATATTTACTATCTGGCTCTTTACAAAAAATGTTTACCTTGAACTAGAGTACAACATCAGCAAAGGCTAAATTAATCTTTTGTGATTGTACTTTCCTGACATACAGTTGTTTAAATTTCTCCTATTGGGAATAAGCTTGGCCCCAGAATCTAGGGTAGGAGGCCCAGTTGCAGACATTAAGGGAAATGTGAGTAATAGGAACATGAAATTGGAGGCATATCACTACAGTTCCTCCCAAAGCTCCTCATGTGATCCCTCTCTGCGTTGGGAGTCTATTTAATCCTTGATTTGATTTTGTACCTGGAAAGTGCATGTTTTGAATGATATCTGTGAATTAAAGTGATTTCAGTCCTATCTGTGAATTAAAGTGATGTTAGTAATTAGGTAATCTTGTCCTCTGAGTCCAAGTTCTCCAATGAAAAGAGCATAGAACAGGGCAACAGGAGGTAGAGGTCTTAGTTTTTATTTTGTTATACTTCCTGAATGACTTCATACAAGTCACCTTGACCAGGTAGTTCTCAATGGGGGATGGGGGTTTTGTACCCCCACCACAGGGGACATTTGGCTGTGTCCAGAGACATTTTTGGTTTTCACAACTCAGGATTATGGTGCTATAGGCAGGATCTAGGCAGGTGATGGCTGGGGTTTGGGCCATAATCCCCAAAGACACAATACTAAATAACAAAATCCCAAATGTTGAAATCCTGAAAGATCAAAATTCCTAAAGTCTAAAATCCCCAAAATTACAATCCTGAAAGATCCAAGTCATGAATTCTGGAAAAAATAATTTAAAAATTATTTAAAAGATATTTATTTACATTTTTAAAGGGGGATTTATTTGAGAAACATATAACAACATGACAGGATACTTCACAGGCCACTTTGCACAATAAATAGGCAATAATAACACACATATTTTTGCAAGCATAAAGCCTCAGGTATACTGATGATAGTCTTATATGTATAACAATTATGAGCAGACAAACCATATCAATAAAGAAATAGCTTATATAACTGAGGTCATCTGAAATACCATGGTGGACAACCTAGGTCTTTTGATGAGATCGATCAAAAACTGAGATGAGTCACCACTGAATATATAGTCACCTAAAGAGTTGAGATCTCTAGAAATTTTATCTTTCACAAATACAGGCAAATATTCAAAAAGAACATCTCTTCATTTATTGAGAAAGTTTCACTGTTTATAAGCACATACACAATGCTTACACACAAAGTCAACTTTGTGGTAATATACCTTTGTGGAGTCAAATTTGAAAAAGATGCATACATGAATTAGAACTATCTAAAAGTCTGTACACACTTTCTACCTCCAGTATTGGAAATGATGCAAAGATGAAATAAAAAGCACATGGAATTGTAAAAAAAAAAAAATTAATCATGTTGACAATTTAAAATAGTGGGGACAAAACTAAAAAAAGAACAAAAACCACTAAAAAGAAAATATGAAAAAGTGTATTATAGGAATAGATTATGAGCAATTGCACAGAGGTAGTCCATAAGAGCTGGCCAACTTTCACTGTCATTAGCTATATTATGAAGTCTTGCATCACGATAAATAGCTGCTGCTTTTCTTTTAGGACATGACTCTCCTTGGAGAATACATTTGCATTCATTTTCTACATGGCACTGCTCCTTTTGAAATTCTTCTATGATTCTGATATACATCAACATGAACATTCTCTATTAAATTTTCCCATCATCTGTGTCATACTTCTATGTTGTTTTGGGCACCAGGAAATCCATTTTGCATGCACTCACATACAGACCACAAATTTTGGGAAAACAATACTGGTGATCAAACAGCAACACTGTTGCATAAGTGTCTTCTTATCCTACCATGCATATAATTATTTTTGAACCAGTCAGTAACTTCTCTGGCTTCTTCAGGCAGATGTGGCTTTAATTCATTAAAAGCTGCTGGAATGTTATCAGCTGGAGGGAATGCTAATGCAGGCAAATGATGCATTCATTTTTTTGTCATTGCCTTTATGCCAAATGCGTTGGGTTAAATGGACAAAACAAATTTTTGGTAACAACTTGAATTTCACTTTTAAAAGCTTTGATCATACTTAATTCCAAATCTTATAGTTTGGGGATTTAATTAGACATTAGGGATTTGGATATTTGGGATTTCAACATTTGGGATTATGGCGTTGAGGATTGTGTCTTTGGGGATTGTGATTGGCACCGGTGGTGTTATATAGGCAGGTAGAGGCCAGAGACACTGCAAACATCCTACGGGGCACAAGACAGCCCCCAACAATGAAGAATTATCCAGCCCAAAATGTCGACAGTGCCGAGACTGAAAAATCCTTACTTAGACTCTTTGAGATTCAATTTCCCCCATGTACATATGTGTTCCCATCTCACACCAATTTTTCCATTTTGAAATGAACATGGTATTCATGGAGCCTGGAATTAAAAAGAGGAGTTAGACATTTAAAGTGCTTATAGATCTGAGAGATAATATTGGCATTCTAGTTACAGATGAAAACTCCCTCTAACTTTGTCTTCCCATTAAATATAAAATGAGTACCAAAAGGTTTACTGTAATGCATAACAAATACTCAGAACACAGAAATGTTCAATTTTGTTTTTAAAAATTATCAATATGTTAATAATCTGTTATTTGAAAATAAAGTGAACAATAAAGAGGTAAGAGCAGACCTTTTTCATTTTGGGGGATGCCAGTATACAATCCCTTTTCTCATTTGAGAGATAATAGTCACTGATACCGAATTGTCACCACATAGTGTTTTTCCTTCCATTATGGAATCTAAACAAGGAAGATTCTCTTTCTCCCCCATGGCTTTATAGCAGGGCACAAGCAGTCACAAGACCTGGTCTCTGCCAGCTGGACAGACCTTCCCGGGACTTTGAGTTCCTTAACGAAAGGAGAGGTAGGATTTATTTATGGTAACTGTGAGAGTAACCAGCAGCAGTTGTGTCTGCGACAGTGGCAAGGGTGTCTCTGCCAGACTGTTCTAGTTACAGATCCTGTGTTTGCTATGCTCCTTCCAAAAGAAGTCCTTTTCTTTTTTTAAAATAGCAAAATCAGCTGTAGACCTGCAAACAAGAACCTGACTGATACTGTAATTATTGGTGGATATACATATTTCTGTTTGCAAAGTTAGGACCAAATAAAGTTTATGAAGTCGTATGACAAAATAGTTTTGTATCATATTTTTTTTCTACCTGCTAACCCAAAGTTAATATTTTTAGTAATATGTTGACAACAGGCCACAGAAGGAAGAATGGAAATATAACTAGTCCCCAATTTTGCATTTTGGAATCTGAGGCTTGTATAGTATGAACAAAACAAACTTCTGCTGCTTCTATAAATTCTTTATGCTTTTCCTCTATAATAAAGCCATGGGTTTTCTGTGAACCAAGACTATACACAAAATGAATTCCAGTAATTCTTTTTATTAAATTTTTCCTTTGTTGTTACTAGTTGTGAAATTAGCAAGAGCAGAATTTCCTGCCAAACCACAGTAAATACACAAAACCAAAAGAGAGCAGCTTTGATACAGCTAGCGTAGATAAAGCTGGGACCTCATGAATCAGAGCTAACACACACAATGATAATGGAAACATCTTATCCATATCTGATTTGCTCACATATAGTTATTTAGATAACAAATTTCACATTCCTGGATAGGGAGCCTCCGATTTGATTTCAATCTTATAGCCCAAGTAAATATAAAATGACTGCCAACCCAGCAGACATAAATCTCTACTATCTCATTTTCATCACGGTCTCTGCATTGGGAAAAATGTGAGTGAAAAGGCATTTTCTCCCACCTTGTTTAGTAGACAATTACATGGTTTAAAAAAGATAAGACTTCCAAATTGTTAGAATGATAACATTACTCAAATGATTCCCGGAGAAGCTAAAGTATTCCCCCTCCCCCAAATGTAGGCACAGCAAAACAGAACCAGTAGGAATGAAAAAAATGTTAATTGTTTCATGTTCTTTAATTTTGGGTTTAATGGCACAGGCTGTGTGCCACTGAGTAAAATACTCATTTGGAGAAAAAGATTGTTGCATGACATATTTCTGATTAAGGACAATTTAAACTAATTCTAAGAAAACTCTTACATACTGCACATGCCATAAAATAAGCAATCCACTTAGAAACCAAATGAACATGTATGAGCAATGTGGGTGAATTATGATTGCCCTGGGAATCTTGGTGTTACTTCTCCTTGCCCTTGTAGGTTTAAATGATTACTGCAGCATAGATATTGACAAATGGATATAGTTATGTGGTTAGGCCTCGTGGGTTCACAGAAATGCTGTTGCTATGAAAATGCTCAGCTATCCCGGTAACAGGAAGTGTCCTTGGTGCATTTGCTAACTCGTTCAGCTGCCCTTGGAGTGCTGGCTTCTGTGATCTTTGCTAAACCACCTGCCTCACCCTAGCACCTGTTTCTGTCCTTGGCCCCAAGCAAGCAAGTCTTGCCACTTAACCAATTGCTTCATGCTGATTTTCGGCCACCACAGAGTCTCTTGGTGCTCTGCTGTAAACTCACGTTTCTTAAACCTTCACAGAGCAAGTCTAATCCAATCTGTTCTCACTGTTCCCTTGGGAACATCTTTGCTAATGGCAGCCGTGGGTGAAGGAATGATCCTGCTGCTATTTTATCAATGCATTTTAACCCTGTCTTTACCTCAGGGACAGCACCTATCTCTTCTTTCTTCTTCACTTCCCAGGGTGACCACAGAAGGAAGATAGACAGAATAGCCTATTAGGAAACAGCCATTTTCATAGAACAGAAGCATCCTCACTTTCTATCAGGGGAGTTGCCCAAAGTCTTAGCCAGGTCAGTCCCTCCTGCTTGACGAGAGCTCGCTCTTTCCCACAGTCTGCCTGGCTCCTCGTGTATTAAAAATCTGACAATTTACAACTTTGACAGGCAGTTGGGACCATTCACTCCTGGAAGTTTTAAACTGTTAGCGGGGTGGAAACTATTTAATATTTCTTCAGACTAAATCTTATCTGTGATCCTAATGAAACATGGAGCAACTTAGCACAAATTCCAATTGATCCTTAATTGTGTGTTTATATGCTTAACACCCACAAGGGCCGGCCTGTGTGTGTTTTGTTTCCCTCTGTGTCCCAAACATTAGTCTGGAAACCAGTGCACAGGAGACCCTGCTCATTCATACATTCAGCAAAGACACTGAGCAGCTACTCGGTCCCAGCTCTGTTCTAGGTGCTGGGACAATGGTAGGGAACAAAAGAAACACATAGTCCTGACTTCCTGAGCTTCGCCTCTGGCTCATAAAAAAGTATGAGCTAAGACTTAGTGATGTTTACTCTGTGCCTGGAACTTTTTAAAGTACATTACGTATATTTTAGACATTTGATCTTCAAACTAACCTATAAGTTGGGGATTATTAATATCTTCATTTTTACAGATGTGAAAACCAGGATACTTTTCTTAATAAATAATATATATGTAATGATTATATGTTATACAATATGTAACACAATATATAGCATATATTTGTTATATAACATACCATATACATACACATAAATACTATAACATATGGCACATACTATACATAATACAAATCACACATACATTTATGCATGTGTATATTGCATGTGCATATTTGCATATGTATAAATATATATATTCACCCACACATATATAGCATTGATAAAAATGAAGTTGCTTTAGTTTAAACGTGTGGTGGCAAGAAGGGCTGAAGTCTCCTGGACTTTCCAGTTTTCACCCATCTCTTTTGTATCTCTTGAGGTGCTTCCTCAGAACCAGTTTGAAACCACCTATCTAGCCCTAGTCTCTCATTTTACATATGGAGAAAGTGAGGCTCAGAGAGGGAAGGTAACTTATTCAAGGTCTCACAGCTAAGTAATGGCTGAGCTAAAACTATTAATAGAACTCTCCAATTGTCAGGTGAAAAAACTAAAGGGATGTTGCCACTTACTCAAGAGCTCACAGGCAGTAAATGGTGAGACTGTAATTAAACTATGGTTGTCCTGGTTCTTTCATGGTTTCATTTCACTAAGCCTCTGACACTGTGGCCTCAACTTCCCTCTGTAGATGCGTCTCCTGGCACTCCTAGTCCAAGCCTCTACACACTGCCCACACAGTTTGCCAGTCCCAGATAGACTGATGATACCTGCACTCACAAACCCTGCTTTCATATTTTAACCCTCTTCTCTTGCCCAGAACGTTCTTCCTTCCTTTTTCATGTGCCAAACTCCTAGTCATTCTACAAGAACCACATTAGTGTCACTTTCTTTTGAAGAAAAGAAGGTGCCCCATGCCCTGATCCCATTACCTCTTCCATATGTGCAGGGCTGGCTTCATGGGTCTGCAACCCAAGGGCCCTGCACTTGGTTTAACCCATTTTGAAATTCTTAATAATTTATGAACAAGGGGCCTCATATTTTCGTTTTGCACCAGATCCTGAAAATTATGTAGCTAGTCCCGCTGTGTTCATTTGTGCGACATGTTGCACAGACTGTATTATAGCAAGTAACACACTGAGAAAGAGAGTCCATCTCTTCTGATGGATTATGACCTCCTTGAAGCCGGAGACTTGTCTCATTCATTGTTGTATCCTCACCGCCGAACTCTTCTGGGATACTCAAGATTCCTTGGTTGATCCGTGATGAAGCCCAAGGCTCAGTTAATTCCCCTCTCTTCATTCCACACTAGTCTTCTGATTAGGAGAAAGTGCTTGACCTGTAAGCCACCTGCATATCCACCCCAGGAAGTGGATCATTGCCTCCCCCATGTTGAAACTATTAGCACTCAATCATATTTCAGGACCATATAGAAGGCATGTGCCTATTCCTTCTGCTTCAATTGGTTTCCAAAATAAATATACCAAGGAGGATAAGAAGCATTTCAGTTGCCTAGATGAGGTAAGAATGTTACGAGGCAAAAGGAATTGACTTATTCCACTGGGTAGAGATTAAGTCTGGAAGTATGATTGTATTGCGATCGCAATGACTTCTTTAACCACTGACATTCCTGAAGATCATGACAGAGGAGAAGTTAAACTGACCTACACAAGGAAGATTTTCCTAAATCAGCCCCTTTACCATATAATTTAGTGTAGATAGCTGGTCATGTTTTTTGGGACAGGAAGAGATAAGTTAGTATCATAGTAAAGAGAAGATTAGAAGGCACAGACATGATCACAGTGCTATTGATAATCCCAGGAAAGACTAGCCTGGCAAGGAGGAGGATCCCAGGTCCGAGTGACAGGGATGACACCAGAGTCAGGCAGTTGGAGGAAGCAGCACGTGGTAAGCTCAAAGGATCATGCCAGCCAAACATCTACACCCCACACAATGAGAACTACAGAGAGAACCTGCCTTTGAGTCACCCCCAGTTCAACAAACGTTTATTCAACATTCTTATATTCCAGGCCTTGTAGGTGCTGGGAACAAAGAGACGAGGAAAACATAGGCTCAGCCCATGGGAGGCAATATTGTCTGTAAGGGGTTAAGACCTCAGGGTCAAAGGCTAAATACTGAATTTGAAACTTGGCTTGGACACTTACTGCCTGAGAAATCTTGGGCAAGTTTCTTAACCACTCTGTGCCTAGATAAGGCACATCTTAGATAAGACCCTTGCTGTAAGATGGAATAGTCATAGTATTTATTGCAAAATAGATAATAATTTGTGAGGATTCGTTTGAGTTGACACATAAAAATGACTTGGAATAAAACACCAGCAACATATAAGCCATATATACATAAAATATATAATATCAAATTGTGTATATAATATATAATGTCAGATTATATATTTTATATATAATATCAAATCATATGTAACGTGGTTCTGGAGGGACTTAGCTGTCTACCTTCCAAGGACAATTGTGGTCAGATTGGAGAAGAGTGCAGAGTGTGGGAGAGTGTGGGGAAGGTTGCCTATGTCTCCTGATTATAGGCCCATACAGGAAAAGGCACAGTTAGTGTCACTTCTATTATGTGTCCACCTGGCAGCAGGTAAGGACTTCTCTTACTCTCTTTATTACTTTGTGACAGTGTTTCTATTTCAATAAATATAATACCAACAAATACAAAAGTCTAAAACAGAAAAAGGAGGGAATTGACATTAATAAATTTCTTCAATGGCTCTCTAATATCTAGCTGCATATGCAGCTATCCTGGGACAAGCACAATGTCCCAGAACCAGCTTAGATATCCACACTCCTAAGGCAAGAGGTCACCCTGGCTGGGCAGGCTTCCTCCAAAGGATGAGAAATGTCGACAGCAGACGGAGTGCCATCGCCCGACCATGAAAATGTTTCTGTTGTTTATGAGTTAATCTGAACAGTTCACGAATAAAAATGCTGTTAGTCCTCTGAGTCTAGTTTTTCTTTCTCATCCCTTGACTTCTTTTCAAGACAGCCAGCTTTCCAATGAAATTCACATCCCAGATAAGACCCTTGCTGCACGGGTAAGATAGCAGACATCAAGGCTCACGGACGATGGAAGTTATGACCAAATCAAAACCGGCGCTCTGTGTCCTGTCCGACAGAGATATGACATTTATATTAATATTTGGCCAAGTTTCTCAATTAGTGATTGATGAACTAAAGCTCATCTTCGTAGTGAGGTGATGTGATTTTCTTCTTTGGATGATATTTGCATTGTAAATCTTTTAGAGGGCAGGAATGACACATCCTCACCATGTAATAATATCTCAAAGCAGGACTATAGTGAGAGGAAAATTTTTTTTAATGGAGTCTAAGAAATAGTGCATTTCATATAAATTTTTTGAACAGATTTGGTGGGAGAATACCAGATAACTAGTTACTGTGGCAGTGGGAAGTTATGAACTGCGGGAAGGGATTTAGGCCTTTCAAATTCCCAAGGCTCCTTGTGTCAAGGTGTGGCTATAATGCGGTAAATACAGTAATAGGGAACCCTGGATTCTCAGATGGGAAATGCCTCGCAAATAATTAGATGCGCTTTCTCTAGAAAGCCTCATGATTTCCTTAGCCTAGCTAGGAAAATGGATTTCACTTTATTTTTTTCTAAAATGAAGTCTTTCCATTTAATGGCAAATTTAAAGCTCAAGGGTTTTTGAGTTTTTGCCTACTTCATTGTCTGGCCCAGTTTTAATGGGTCAGGATTCTAAGCAGAGAGTCACTACTTGGGAAAAATTTCCTCAAATTTCTTTAACAAGAAATGGACATGTTTTTACTTAATTGTGAAAAATGATTTTTGTTTCCTATTAAATGTTTCTTTAATTAGAGTCTTAAAAATAACATTTACACTGCTGGGCTTGCAAACATTCTCTAGATTTTGTGGATAACATTTATACATATTTCTCCACTGTTTGTGCAGCCACAGAAGTGGCTTTTCTTTTGGGCTTTCTCCCCACTTTGGTTTTAGGCAAAAATGAAGTACTAATCCCACATGTTGGGCAGACATCCTGCCTGCTCCTCCTAAAAACCTCAGCCCGCAGTCAGTATTCTTCAGAAAGCTTTAGACTGTCTCTTTTGCCCAGGTGACAGAGTGGGAAATGGACTGTGAAAAATCCAGGAATATGAATCCCTGCTTTCCTCTCCATGTTGGAAAGCGTTTGTCCCCTGAGCACAGATGAGTAAGGGTCATTTTCTTGGGTCCCAGCCAGCAAAATGCCACATTCTCCTTTAATCTTGGTGAACATTTGTCTGCCACTACCTGAAAGTGGTTTATTGAAAAAGCCTAATGAGTGTGCTTCCAGGAAAGTGTAGATGCTCTACCCGCATATTGCCTCGGTCAAGAGCACCCACCCTGCACCACCCTCTCTCCCCTCTGCTCACATGTGGAGCTCGCATATTGGGGTTTTCAAATTTAAGGGAGAGTTTTCACATAATTGAAAGTGAAGCTCTTGTCCTGTGGAAATACCCCAAGACTACCCACATGGTAGCAAACTGAGGCCATTTCTTTAGAGCAGGCTACAGCACATAGTCAGCTGCTATCATCCGTGTTTGAGAGAGGCTGAAAGGCAAGCATGGAAGTGGGAAAGCTTTGCAGTAAAGAAAGGAGAAAGCTCCAGGTGTGCTCTGATGGGAGTCTGCTGGCATATGAAGCTGGAGGCAGCTGACTAGAAGGAGAGTGTCCCGTGTGACTGTGGGGCACACTTGACTTTCTTGGGCTGGTCCTGAGTTGGAAGGACAGAGTGGGGAGGGATAGACAAACTGGTGGTTATTGACCAAGTCCTGACCATTCTGAACCAAATTGCTGCAGAGGTCATGGGTTAGCTTGCTGGGCATCTGATGTGGATCGGAGCTTATTGTCATATATGGCCTGGCCATTGTCCATCTGTGTATTCAGTCTCTCAGTCAATATAAAGGCAAGACTGGCATGTCAGTAAAATGTAGAGCTGTGCTGTCCAGTGCAGTAGCCACTAGCCTTAGGTGGCTATTGAGCAACTGGAATGTAGCTAATTGGAAATGAGATGTGCTGTAAGTGTACAATATGCACCAAATTTCAAAGCCTTTATATAAAATAGAAAAAGATGTCAATAGTGTTTTTAATATTGAGTACATGTTAAAATGATAATATTTGGGCTATATGAGATTGAATAAAATAAATTATTAAAATTCACTTCTTTCTTTTTACTGTTTTTAGTGTGGCCAGGAGAAAATGTAAAATTTCCTATGTGGGTCACATTTGTGGCTTGCATTATATACATATTGGACAGCACGGGAATAGAGGACTGATATATTAAAGTCTCAGGGGAGAAGGTGGTGTTTTTCCTAAGAAATCCTTTACAAATCCCCACATAGTATTAATATATGTACATTTTCCATAACCAGGACAGAGCAACAGCTCCTAGTGACTCGGGAGCTGAGGAGAAAAGACTTGCCTGTTCAAAATATTACTGTTGAAAAATGTCATAGGTTTGATTCAACAAATCTTTGGGGAGAGCCTGAACTTTGGTTTAGGAAATCTTTTTAGAGTACTTTTTGATTATATAAATGATCGAATAATAGAAGAGAGGAATTGAATAGAGGAATCCCTTACCCAGTATTAGAAACCAAAAGAGAAAGAAGCCAGGGGACAAAAACAGGAAGAGGAGCCTGGGATTCAGGGAGGTGGCACTGAGCGCAGTGTCTGCATGAGGGTGGAGCAGCCATGAGGAGCATGAGGTGACCCTGCAGGAGAGCATGGCAGCCAGCTGGGAGCCAAGGGAGAAGCTGGCTCTGGGCACCCCCTCATGGGAGGACTTGAAGAGAAGGGCTGATTAATAACCAATGTTAAGCTCTTCTGCCTTTCTGCCTTGTAATTCCTTTTTTATATTCTCAAATCTATAGCAAAGTCAGGCATCAGGAATGGGACCAGTACTTCTTCGGGGAATGAAAGGAAGGGCTGCATCCACATTTTAAGAGGTGCGGCACATTCATCAAATCCTCCACTTTCATCCAGCTCCTCTGTAGAGCTGTCTGTTTAAACACAAGTGTTTAAAAGAAGACACCCAATTTTAATACCGTTGCACTACCCGTTATTGTCTTCCTTGAATCTTTTTCTACTGGCTCAAGAATGCAAAACTGCAGCAAGTCTCAAAGGGTTCATGCTGTTGAAAGGGTTGCTGTACATTAAAAATAGCACCATAGTTTATCTTCGGCTGCTGGGGTATTGGTTTATTTTTCTCACCAAAACAGGCTTTAATTACAGAGCAAAGAATAAACTGGACTCCATTGCTCCTCAGAAAGACTGATATTTCAGTTTCTCCCACAAAATACTTATTGATGTTGATGTAAGAAAAAAAGAAGAGTCAGAATACAAAGGAGCTTTGTGTTGCCAGCCGTTGGGGAAGCATCCTTTGTCTTCCCAACTTAGCAGTGTTGATATGGAAGTCAATGCAAGATAAAAAAATATCAAACACAACATCGTCATTTTCACAATCTTTTTTGTGACTGTACGTTAGAAAACACCCACAGTAAGACAATGGATGTTTTTGAGCTGCTGGAGGAAAAAAAAAGGAAAACAAAGAAGACAGTCAACAAAACTGACCACATCTCAAATTCATACTTAGGAAAATATATTATTTGGAATAATTATAGCTGCGTTTCCCACAGATGCTGAAACACAGATGATAATTTAACATTCAAATGGGAGAGAAAAACCCTCATTCAGAATAATTGGTGACATGTAAACCCCTCTTTGAATGCAGCTTGGGATTAATTAAAATGTATGTGCAGTGGTATATATCAAAAAAAGAGAGAGTGTACTGGGTATTCAGAGCTAAAGATATCAGGACTCCTTTCCCATTCCTAATATTTCCTTAGAGAAATATTTCTTGCAAGTAAGCAAACAACTGCTATTAGCTAGATAAAAAAGGTAGACAGCAAAGGATAATGTGTAAACAGAAGGAGATCTATCTGAAAACAATTCTTAAGTACACAGGTAAAGGGATCACGTTAGGAGCAACCATCAGAGGGGCAACACAAACAGAGAGATGTTCATGGGGAAATACGCCTGGCTAGAAATATTTTCTGATTTTGATAACAAATGCCAGCCTCTCAACTTATGCCTTGAGGTCTTACTTTCTTCTGTATTGTCACAGCAAGTCCCAACAAGATGGAGGCGGGGGGCGGGGCGAAGTAGAGGGGGAAGAGAGAGAGAGAAAGAAAGAAAGAGAGAATGAGGGAGGAGAAGAAAAGGAGGGAGACAGAGGGGAGACAGAGAGAGAGAGAGGGAGAGAGCGACTTTCATCAGTTCCAGAGAATTCAAAAGCAGGACTTTTTTAAACATTATTTTCTAAAATGAGAGAAAAATGAAATCAAACATGATCTTTAAGAAAATAAAATGGTGATGTGAAAAAATGTCTAAATTCCACAGAGTTTTTTAGCATTCCTCAAAAGACTGTGATGTTGGTAGGAAGCCATGAGGACTCCAAAACAAGAGTTCACTACCAGTCAACTTACGCTAGCTCTCGGCACACTCAAATCCTCATCGTTCTCAAGTGTGCAGAAGGAGTGCTTTAAATAACTCGTGAAAATGGCAAAGTAGAATTTCAGATTTCAAAACATTTCCTTGTGAAGACACCCAAAGGAGCAGCATCAAAATCATCATTTTCCAGCAGTATTCCCCCCGCCCCAGGGTCTGTGGCAGTATTTTAAGATACGACACAAAGGAAATGGAACATAGGTACTTCTGCTTTTTAAAGACAACATCGATAATTATTTCCTTTTTAATCTGTGGTACTAAGTAAAGTGTCCTTTCATGGAGTGGCAAAACAAAACTTGGAAGCTAAATAAAATCATTTTATAAACAGTAGGATAATCAGCAACGTACACACGATATCCAATAGTGAGACCCACTTCAAAGATAAATTCCTATAGGAAATTTAGTAGTGCCAGAATTATGTCCAACCAACTTTAAATCTACAAAACATTGTAGTTATTGAGCATGAGCTTCAGAGATATTATTTATTTAATAGTAGGCTAAGAAAATAAAACAGAAATTGTTGAGACAATGAGTTCACTGCTTTAGTGTAAATTGAGAAAATGGCTATAATCTAGAGGAATATTAATTGCACGACTTTCCCAGGTCAACCGACCTCAGAATGTGTGACTCCCAGATTCTGTCTGTCATTACCACAGAATTGGCAGCATCAACCTGAGCCTCTCTTACAAGTGGGAAATCCAAGAGGGAAAGGCAGAACTGTCATTTTGGGAAGGTACCTTGAATTCCCGCTTTCTGGAATAGCGCCATGGGCCTGAATTCACAGATGCTGTGGTGCTGTTATGATCACTCAACTCCCTAGGTTACAGTGGCTCAAATTCTGCCACTGGCATTTTAACCTGTGCCCCAACTGTTTTATTTCTCATATTGCCACCTGTGCACTTAGACCAAAACAGAGGAGATGGCTAGCAGCCACAATATTCATGGCTGAGGTCAAAAAAGTCATGAAATCCCATTGGGCTACCAGTGGAAAGGGTTTCTATCTCTGCCCTCATCTTAACATAATAACATTCTTCTCGTTAAGAGTTATGATAACTATGCCCCTAAAATAAATGCCTTCCTGCAATAGACTTGCTTATGCTGCCAGTCATTATCATAGGCCACAGAAATATGATCTCTTTGAATCTGTAAGCAGCATTAACCACCCAAGAAAGCACATTTTGCTGTAATTTATTGAACTTTGTTTAACTTAAGCCCATATCTAACAAACACATTATCAGTGGTTCGATTTGATGCCTGATCAGACAATTTCTCTCCTCTTCAACACTGTATAATTTGTCATCATTTCTTTATGATATGTGGTAGACAGGGAGAAATATAATGGAAGATCAGATTGGGAAGATCTTACTTTAATGTATAAATGGCCAGGTAGAAGTCTCTTATATCATCAATCTTAGGTATGAGGCTTTGGAACACATAAACCTTTAATAAAAGAAAGATTCTTGGAATCTGATCATAATATGAAAACATTTATGGTTTCTCATGTGAGACAGACTAGCAAAGTCAGCTTAGTTGTAACAGATACAATTGGAATAAGGTAATAATTGAAATTCATCCTCCAAATTATCTTAAGGGTCTATACCAAAATTCCACAACAGGGAACTTCTCCTTAGTGGCAATAAATGCTATAACTGCTTCCTGTTGAAATTGTTGTGGTTTTTTGTTTGTTTTTTTTTGTTTGTTTTGTTTTTGCCCAGAAAAAAATAGAAAGGTCTTTTTTAAAGAAGCAATTTTATGGTGGAGGTCTTCTATCACTTTGGATGGTCTTGATCAAGCCACTTTACCTCACTGGACCTTAACATTCATATTTATAAAGCAAAGGAAATTGGTCTCTGAGTTTTCTTTAAGCACCAAGAACCCCAATTCAAGACATTTCCAATTACAAAAACAGTATCATAGTACAAAGAAAATGATAAACGCAACTAAGATATTGAAATAATACTATTTTGTCTGCTTGTGACTTGTTCCATTGTCAGCGAACACATGATATTCTGTTTGTGTATCACAGATAACCACTAATTGCTACTTTCTGTGACAGAAATTGGAATCTTCTAAGGATATCTTTAAAGAAGAGTATCTATCCTTGGTAAATTGAATGGACCTTGATAGAGGTGCTCATTCTTTGTCAGAATTAGGTAAGAAATCTATCTTTTGGTGAAGTTAATAGTCTAGGAACCGGTTCTACATCAATAGCCAAACCAAAAGATGCTCTTGTTTCAATAGCACTTAGTATCCTGAATTAAAACTCAGATTATTCTGTCTTTGAAATATTTTTTATGTTTGTTTAATTTTTAATGGGTGAGAGAATTTGACCTATTGTAATGATAGCCTAGAATCTAATCTGAAATATGTGATCACAGAATTTATTTAGATGAAATCTTACATTTTGTTTTTAGTATTAAAACATCTAAGAGAAACATAGGTTGACTGTATTTATAAATATAAATTCTATAAATATAAAATATAAATACAAATATAAATTCTATATAAATAAATAAATATATATATATAAAGTCAACAGTGTGTAAGGTTCCTCATTGTTCCACAGTCACATACAAAAAGAAAGTTAAATACTATGTCAATAAGGTCTTGTTTTGAATTTAGCACATTTTAATACGAAGTAGAACATCTTTGAATATTATTTGATATCTATGTTTCCTCCTCTGTAAAATGCCTGTCCATGTGTTTTGACCACTGTTATGTTATGTGCTTTATATTTTTCTTATTTTTATTAACTATTTTTTTTCAGTTATTTGCATTGGACATAACCATTCCAGTGTTGTTACTTGTCTTTTCACTTCACTTTCTTTATAGTGTCTTTCAACAATGTATCAACCTTTTCCTTTTTACCAGCAATATTTGTTTTTAAGAAATCCTTTTCCACCCCAAAGTATCAAAGATGTTCTCTTATATATTCTTTTTTATTATTTTTTATTTTTTATTATTTTTTTATTTATTTATTATAGCTTATTATGGGGGTACAACCATTCTGGTTAGGTATATTGCCCATGCCCCTCCCAACCCCCCGAGACTGAGCCTCAAGGGTGTCCATTCCCCCAACAGTGCACATCGCACTCATCATGT
>CM052443.1:79766889-79804818 GCA_028533085.1 Varecia variegata
GGGAAACCAATTTTCTGGTGAGTACATGTGGTGCTTATTTTTCCATTCTTGGGGTACTTGACTTAATAGAATGGGTTCCAACTCTCCCCAGGAGAACCAAAGAGATGTCGTATCATCGTTATTTCTTATAGCTGAGTAATACTCCATGGTATAAAGATACCATTTGTCTTTTTCCTGATGGAAGTGACTTTTGTCAGTGGTCTAGGATTTGGGTACAAATTAATTGTTTTGTCTTTATAGGGATTAAATTGTCTCAGCACGTTATATCCTTTTCTCCAGTTTTCTCCACTGTGATCTCTGTCATGTATCAAGTTTCCTTTTATGTCTGAGGAGAGAGAGCTTATTCCGCCAGATGTGAGGACTGTACCCGGGAAGATGTGGTGTTGGCACAGGGATAGATAAATTAACCAATGAGATGCAATGCCTTTGAAATATTTAGCAATCTACTACTAAATAAAAAATCATTCTGAGAATGTGCAAAGATTTCAGCAGAACCTAATTTCTATTTCACTGCATGAATTTCTCTTTTTATTGAAATTTTGTAAAGGTTCTGAATTGTCTCTACTTCCTGTAGCATACTTAGCACATGTTCATGGAAATATTAATAGAAAGGATACTACCTGCCTACCCCTCCCCTACAGAGGTAACAACTATCAGAGCCAAAACGAAGTGTACTAGGTTTGAGTGGTAAAAGGACTGAGACAACCAGTTTGTGTTTGTTACAAGAAAACGAGGTCTAGTCTAACTCTCTGAATTGTACGATGGCTAGAAAATCAATAGCTAGATGTCTGGGAGTTAGAAACAGGATTGCATTTGCAAAGGCTAGTATAAGAAAGGAAATAAATATATTTTTAAATTATACTTTTAATGAGCATTTCTTCCCATCGTTATAAATCCACATTCCATGAACTTAAGTCAATGAGGATTGAGATTTTGACCTTAATCAAATCTTACATACTGGCAAAAGTCTTCTCGTTATCATGGCAGATCTTTTTGCCTTGTTCTAAAAAGAAAAGAAAAAGGCAGCCCATTAGCTGTACTCCAGAAGAATAAATCAGGATCTGATTACATAGTTTAGTTGGCAAATTAATTCATGAATTTTCCAACATTTTTAGAAGCACACGTGTTGAAGTGCTGAACTCTTGCCCCTGGTGAAACTTTTAGGGCCCTTTTGAGACACACAGATACAGACAGAAAATATGTAAAATCATGAGAAGCATTTTTGCAATATTTAGTGATATTTGCTCCTCAGAATTCTATTAATTTAAGAGAATGATTTGCAACTGTTACTACATTAAGAAGCTTGGCAAGCACTAGAGTATAATTATTTCTGCTAAGCACTTACACACACAATAGAGAGGAAACCATTCATGGAATGTGTGTATGTATTTATGGCCATTCTTATTTATGTTATTGTGGTTTACAGTTCCCAGAAATTTGCCTCCTTTCTTCCTCCATGCCCAAGAAGGAGGTATACACAAGTGGCATCGCATTTCTGATGATTGGTATCCTCCTGAAGAGCTATTCCTAAATAAGAGATGCTGATTCCTAGGAAAGCCGTTAATAAATTTTTAGCATCTGCCTTATGGATGTGCCAAAGATGTAGCTCTTTCTTGACAGTATTCATCATGTTTGCTTGATACCTAGGCACTGTGGTCCCCAACCCCCATGGTACCAGTCCATGGCCTGTTAGGAACCAGCAGGAGGTGAGCTGTGGGCGAGCAAGTGAAGCTTTACCTGTATTTACAGCTGCTCCCCACCACTCACCATCCACCCCTGCCCCAGTCTGGGAAAAAATTGTCTTCCATGAAACCAGTCCCTGGCACCAAAAACATTGGGGACCATTGCCTAGGCAGGACAATTTTTCATCGTATGGGATTGTCTTGAGGATTTTAGGGTGCTTCTCATCCCTCACCCCTCTTCCCTTGACCCACTAAATGCCAAGAGTTATTGTGATGACCCGACACACTCGTTTTCCAAACTACAAAGAGATCAAACTTCAGGAATGATATTTGCGTTCTCCTGGGGTGTTCTGGAGGAGGGCTGCTATGCTAAGCTTTCTCTTATGATGTCTTACTAATTATTTAGGATGTGGAAAACTCAAAAATACGTCCTCTTCCTGGGCCTTCTGCAATGTAGCTTTTTATTGTTAAAAGCAATTGCTCTTTGCCTGCTGGTCTGTCACTAAGTTAAAGGAAAATAAAATAATAGCACTGTCTTTACTGAAAACTGGGTGAATCACCTCGCCCTGCTATCACCAAAAGACTTTCCTAGGAAGGGTCAGATGAAAGAGTTATTTCCAGAATGTCGGTTCATCAGGACACAGATATGTGTCGTCCTGGGGACCAGGAAAGCCTTCTGTGATGACTCTGCTTTACAACATATTTTGGAAACTGAGTCAGTGAGCCAGAAATTAACTGAAGAGGTCAGGGCACATGGAGACAGGGATCAGAGTTTAAACTTCTATGACCTGCCTGGCTCAGTAAATTGAATTGACAACTATCAACAAGCTATGGTTTCCAAAAAAGTCTGGAGTTTAGCTAGCAACAATGTATTAATATCAGACAATGTACAGATGTATGTAGACAAATAAATGAACTATGGTTGTGTAAGATGTCATCAATGAGCAGAATTGGGTGAGCCGTATATAAGAATTCTATGTGCTGTCTTTATAACCTGTCTGTAAATCTAAATTTTTTCCAGAATAAAAAATATTATTTTTTAAAAAATCATTGCTTTCTAAACTTATTCATAATGTCCCATCCCCTCCTCTTCTCATTCTTTTTTCTCCTCATCATACCTCTCCCCAGCTTCCACTTCCCCCTGCGACTTCCAGTTTGACCTGTTTTTCTTCTGCAATTGCTGCAGAGGTCTCAAGCCCTGACTCTGATTCTTTTCTGAATTGAAAATTTCTTAGGATTTTCCCCATTGACCCTACAGTTTTAACCCTCTGCTCTCTCTTGCTTGCTTGTCTTCTTGTACTCTTTTTGTGTCTCTCTCTATTTCTTTAATTGTTTGGGTCTTTATAGTTTACAAAGCAGCTTCACATGTACTCAGATATTTGCTCTCCATAACATCTCAGTGAGTTGATCATAATTATCAGACTCATTGAATAAACGAAAAAAGGGAGATCCAGAGAGGCTAGATAAGTGATTTGCCCAACATCATTCATCATTGATAGCAGAGTTGGGAATTAAATTCAGAAATCTTGACTCTCTTACTTATAGTGCATTGCCTAGAAGTTAATTAATGTTTTTTTTTTTTTTTTTTTCTGCTTCTACATTTTCCCACTACTTCTTGAAATTTTGGAAGGAATTTTGAAAGAAACAATATGACTCAGTATCTTAACTTGATATGATCTACAACATAAAGACAAGTAGATGAAAAACTGAACACAATACTATGGTTAAAAATAAACTCAATCCTCTTGAATGCCAAAATGAGGTCAGATTCTCTCACTGAATGCAATACTCATAAAAGAGCAGAATTGGAAAGGCTGTAATCATCATCTACTTGACTGTACCTCTCAGAGATGAGAAAACTTGTGGCAGAAACAATACTATAAATTCACTAACATATTTTATACTTTTCTTGGGAACACAAGAAGACTAATTTGCCAGCGCTGCTTGAACCTATTTGCTACTGAATTCTGTCCAATGGAATAGACAAAAATGAGGCCTGAGCTTAAAAAGTCTTGCACAATCTTCCATCTCTCTCAGCAGTCGTTCAGATGGGAGGGCAGGACCCCTCTGCTAGAGGAAAGCTGCCGAGAAGAACACTGGACTTTGTGTGAGTGAGAAACCAGTTCTTACTGTATTAAGCCTTGGGCATGCTGGGGGCTTACTTGTCACCATGCCATAGCCTAGCCTATCTTGACTGATAGACTGAAGTCCTTAGCTACTTAGTAGCTTGCTTAGGTTTACTCCGGTAGTTAACTCTTTGCTACTACTGGTGGTATTAGCCAGGTGCCCCCAGTCAAGTCATTGATCTTTACAAATATTCATCTGTGTCAACATAGACCCAGGCCTTGAAATAGTCCTTTTTTGTCAATTTACAGATGAACCGACTTCATTCTAAATTTTCAGAGATCCACTGTTACATATACATGTACATCAGTAAATAGGGAAAGGGCTAGAAATAGTGATGGGGAAAGGAATGGGATGGAGCTAAGGGAGAGAGGTGAAAAGGGGAGGGAAACAGTGATGCTTTAACATTATCAATTGTATTATTTAAATATTTTTGCAGTAAGAATGTATTCATGTACTACTTTTAAAATTCAAACATAGAAAGAAAAAATAATACAGAAATCCCAGGTCAGTCTAACTGTTCCTGCCACTGCTATGCTTAGTCTTTCAAGCCCTATTGAAATCTTACCAACCCTCTAAGGCTTACTCAAATTCTGCCCCTCCATTGACCCTTTTTCCAATTCTTTCCAGAAGGAATGACAGTTCTCTCCTCTAGACACCTACAGAACCCAGTGGTTGCTTGCATATGCAATGCCTTTGTCTTCGTCTTATGTTTTAATTACATGGACATACATTCTATTTTACTTATTAGAGAGGACTTTTCTGAAAATTAGAGACTGTCCTGCTCTTTGTCAGACAAATTATGCAAAAATAAAAATCAGAGGATTTCTGGAACAGCAAAGTAAACAGCTTGGCAAGTCCTCTCCTGAAGAAGCAGTGATAAAACTGGAAAGACTGTTAGAAAACAACCATTTCAGAACTTTAGGCATACAAGAAATGGAGATGCATTTATTCAGGAAAAGTTACTGAACCACAGGTAAAAACAGTGGAAGTCTGTTATGTTATAACAGAGGCTGCTTCCACCCCAACTGTCCCCCACTCCAGCTCTATAACCATGACCGGGAAATTTGTAAAAATCAGCAACTTCCCTGCCAGAGGAGCTTAACATCTCTTGGAGGTAAGCGTGGAAAAACTCCAAGGCTCAGAAACAATTCAACATTATCAATAGATGAATAAACACATGGTAGTACATCCATATAATGGAATACTACTCATCAATAAAAAGGAATGATTTGTTGACACATGCAGAAACATGGAAACATGCAGAAACATGGATAGACCTCAAAATAATTTTTCTAGGTGAAAAAAGCTAGGCCAAAAAAAGAAGTGGGCATACTGTCTGGTTCCATTTACATGAAATCCTAGGAAATGTAAACTAATCTACAGTGACAGGAAGCTCATTCGGATGGGGACTGAAGGATGAGGGAGGGATTACAAGGGGCATGAGAAACCTTGTGTAATGGACACGCTTGCTATCTTGTGGTGATCCTTTCACAAATATACATATTTTTTAAAATTTAAAAAATTATACACTTGAAACAAGTGCAATTTATTATATGTCAATTATAACTTAATAAAGATGTTTTTAAAATTCTTTACCTTTAAAATTATTGAGTTAAATCGATTCTCCCCCAAATCTCTGTAACATATAGCCGGTGGCTCAATTTACCCATTGGTACAAAGCTTTAAACTCCCTAGGGGTACAAAAAAACTATAAGAAGCATGGGTTTAAAGGAAACAGAATCATTGTACTTTAAAAAAAATAATGGTTCCATGATTTATAAATGTAAAAAATGGGGTACTAGAACTAGAATTGAAGCATCGAGACTAGCCTTTCATATATTATACTCGAATCTTAGAGACAGGGACCTGGTTGAGGTCAATTGGCAGTCAAGTAATGACCTGAAGGCATGCTTCTTTGTTGTATAATACTGGAAAACACAGGAACTGAATATCCGCTTTACTGACTTTATCATTCACTTGGGATATTTCTATTTAGAAGAACTGCGTGAGAATCACACTAAAAATACCTACTCTTTTTAAACTCTCATTGGCTTCCAAAAAATGCAAGCAAAGTCAAACCTGTATTTTAAGATGTTATCTATTTAAACATTCTTTCCCCTTTTCATTCTGATTGTTTTCATATACTTTAAATTATTGCAGAAGGTTCTTTGAATTGCTGACAGCCAAAACCAGCTGTGTTTGCTGGTGAGGGTGGAGATGGAAACAATATTTACTAGCAAAATCAAACTCAGACTTGAGAGGGGAAAAATCAATTGGCAGCAATGAAAAGAAGGGTATTTTCTAATCTAGAACAGTTTTTGAACACTACCATTGGTTTTACCCCTGGCCTAGGACATCCCAATCCAAGCGCCAAAGGGGAGGGGCCCTTCATTTAAATTCCCGATGAGCAGCTACAAAGGGGCACAGAAAAGAATGCCTTTCCTTGCACTTTAAATTGAGGTATCAATAATGGCCCACTCTTCTCCCTGGCACAGTGGGAAGAGTATAGGCACTGAAGTCAGACAAAACTGAATTCGACTCCTGAATCCTCCACTTGTGGATAATTTTCTATTTTATGATTTCCTCATCTGTAAAATGAAGGTAATATTGCCTACTTTATGTTGGAACTGTTATGAAATTTGGAAGTAATATATGTCAGTTTCATTTTACAGTGCCAGATTTATACAAGTGACATGTGGGCACTCACTAAATGATAACTGTTATTATTTATTATTTTAAGACTTAGCGTGTAACCATGCGAAGAGACACTGCTGGGCAGAGGAGGAATGTACCTACTGCACTTGGCAATTCTTTTCAATCACCCCAGGGCTTCTGATATTTGCCCCCCAGCTTCCAGCTGTTTCCTTCTGCTATACCTGATGCAGGATAAGAAAGTTTCTCTGCAGGTTTCTGCAGAGGCAGCCAGCACCTGGGCTGTGAATCTTTTCTCGAGTGTGTAAGGAATGGCTTTCTTCCTTTCGTGCCGAGAAGGACACGCTGCTCTCTCCAACACAGAGAAGAATTTCACTGACTTTGAGACCTTGATCAACTCATCTAATTTTTTTCTTTCATAAATAAACAATACCTTTTACACAGGTGTAGTTGTTATTCCCTTAATTGTGTTTCTATAGCCCTTTATAAATATTTTTGTCGTGGTAATTATCACAATGTGTTGTAGATACTAGCTTATGCTACTATTAGGATATTCAGAGCTGAATTTTGACTTTCTCAAGGACAGGGTGCACCTTCTTCCTGTGTGTGTCCTGCACATGGCACTGTGCCTGCACATACATGAAACTCTATAAATGTTTGTGGAGTCAAATATCAGAAATCTCAACTATTCTAGGTCAAATCAGTTTATTTCTCCTTTTGAATATTAGAAGTGCCTGAAGTTTCTATGGGCTGCATGACAAGCACAGCCACCTCTGTGGCTGTCTTTAATTAACTGCAGCAGATCTAAAAGTTGGAAAGCGACTTCTTATTGAGTAGGAGTTTAGACTTGAAAGAGCGTAGCCACTTCTTTGGAGAAGGATGTGCAAAGGTGTGTTAGGACCACAGTTGGAAATGATTGAATACGACATATTTAAACAATATGTTGGACTTGTCAAATGGAGACGATAGGTGGGAACAAATCCCCCAAAGTTAGTTTGGGGAAAGGGAAGAGTTGGCGATAATGTTTTGTCTGTTACATATAAAATACATAATATTCCCAAATAGAACTGGGCTTTATTCTTATGTGACTTTATAAAGCATGTACTTGATTATTTAGCGTCCCATCTTAGGATCTCACAAAAATCAGTTGTGTGTCTTTTAATGAGCTATGTCTTCCTGAGTGTTCCTTTCAAGTCAAAAGTTTATAAAACAAAAGAAGTTTAGCTAAAAAGGCCTGAATCTACCTACTGGGATCCTCTACTTAATACACAGTTAACTTCAGTGTGACTAATTTAACGAGGAGTCTGAATTTGTTAGTTGCATGGGAATAAAATGATTTTATTCTACTAATAACTGCTATTGACTGTGTTCACTCAAAGCCTTCTTTCCAGCTGGTGGAAGATTCCCTTAACAACCTTTCATCCAATTCTATTTCTTTTTTTGTCTCTTTCAATTAGTAGAACAGTCTCATTTTGGTTCTTCAAAAGTCTGTCCTGTTCATTTTAATACTATATTAAATATACATGTAGCTTAAAGACTTTTCTCTTCCTCTCCCTATCCCCATCTCCTGCCTGCAGTCCATGGGCTTTGTACAGAAAGGGTGGCCTTGGCACTGCCAATCAGTCCTGCAATTAGCAGTGTTTCTGGGTATTGGCAGCCCCTGGAGAAGTTTGTTCACATCCATGAGCTAATCTCCAGCTGGCAGCATCATGCCTCATTCCTCTATTCTCCCTACCTCTCTGACATTCTTTGTGGTGTTTTTCCATCACATGCACCTTCAGCAAACCCCCAGCCCTGGAGCCTGCAAACATTGGGTCACCCATCTTCTATAGCTCTGGAGCACGGGGAACTTAGAGAACCAGCCCTAGCCCTCTCCACACATAGCCATCCCAGCCTGCACTCTCTCTCCCGGGCTCGGATGGAAAGCGGGCTCTAAGCAAGCTCCAGGGGCTAAACAGACGTGTAGGCTGTTGGATAAACGTCAATTTTTCTGCATCTGTGGAAATGATTCTTTTGGGGCCTTTCTTGGGTGTTTCTTCCCCACCACTCTCAGGGAACTTAGGCAAAGGAATTTATTTTCTTCATTAACATTCGACTGTCCTCTTCCTACCCAAAGGGGACCTCTGCATCCTTCTCTCAGCCATCTCCTTATATCTACCAGAGTACAATGAAGGCAGGGTGAGGGGTGGCAGTGGCAGCAGATCTGCTGGACTGGAGTCTCTCAGCACACCCCAGTGACGGGCCAGTCGGTCCAAACTAACTCACATGCTCATGACTTAGTGCTTTCTGTTTTCCGTTGTGTGCCTTAGTCTCCAATTCTGACAGCACTTAATACCATCATAAGCATTCACAATACAGCATAGGTTTTTGTATACATGGACCCTGGGGATTTCTCTGCTTCCACCTCCAACGCTACTCTACAACGTACTTCATTTTTCTCATGTGAACAATGAGAATTTAAATTTTAAAATTCTCACTCCATTTGTTTTCAGTTGCTTGGAAGTTAAGTTTTGAGCACTCATAGACTTCATGCTTCCTAAAGAGAGGATTAATCATCTGTGTGTCTACTGCCCTGCTCCAGTTGGCTATATCACCAACCTACAAAATAAACATGCCTTGCTAATGCGTGTTGTGAAAAGTCTTTTGTAGCATGCCCACTGCAGCCTCGGCACCAAGGGCATTTATAGACCTTGTCTTCAGGTGTCTAAAGGATGTATTTCAGGATCCATACAGCCTAGAAGACTCTCTAAGTACTTTCTTAATTATTTTTTTTAGTTTGTATATTTCCCTGGTCCCTCACCCCGCCCCTGGCCCTACCACACATACACACATTGCTCCCATGCAGCTGTTGGACGGCATTAAAAGTGTGCCTCTTTCCACCTTGCTGAGGTTTGCTGGGCAGCAATTCCATGCCCACTTATGTTCTTCTCACTTATACTAGTCCATCTTTTCACTCATAAATGAGTCAGACAGCAAGCACAAGAACAAGAATTCAGACAACTTCAAAAAATCAGAACAACTTTTTGTTTTCATTAAAAAATAATTGGTTCAGTTCAGATTGAAATTAACTGAGCCATCCAAATAGCTTGGAAAAACACCTTTTCACAACTTTGATCATTTTCAAACTCCTTATGAACTGTTGTCTAGGCACGATATTGGATGAATGCTTACTCCCCACCAGGAGATTATAATTCAATGAGTATTCAAAAAAATGAACAATGACATTCAGAAATTCTAGTCATCAGTATGAGTATGTTTAATATTCTTCAAGACGAAATCTAAGGAAAGTAGCAGGAACTTCTGTTGAATTTAGAAGGCTTTTATTTCCTCTGTTATGTAAAACAAGTACTGATCATACAATCTAAATCTTATCTAGGCCATTCAACTGTTTGCTCAGATGACAATAGTAAGTGTTTGTCTCATGTTCAGAGATGGTGGATTGGATGCTACAGTCATGTAGGGGTAGTAATTTTATTATTTTGTTTTTCCCTTTAGCACTATAAATAATTACTTGCTAATATTCCTGTTTTCCCTGTTCGAGATTTTTAAATTTTTTTTTTATAGATAGAGTCCACTTATATAATTAACAGACTTGTGTGAGCACTATTTTCTGTCTAAGCTTTGGCTGCAAATACATCAAAAGGAAAAGAGTCCTGAGGTTTGCTGACAACAAAACCAATGACCAAGCAAGTGCTTTTGCTGTCACACACACACTGTGGTTTGTAAGTCATAATGGTTTTCCAAATTTGTATTTTGGTTAATCTAGTCCTAGCAGCTGGACCATCTCACTCACTGAAGATCTAGGTTCTAATTATGCGGCTCCTGTAATGTCTGCCCACCTCCTTTCTGCTGTCTGAAATCTCCCTCTAATACGTTCATTTCTTCCCTTATGGCTTGTAGCCTCACTACTCTGAGAGGGGGTGATACTCTCTGTGTTTCTAGTCTTTTCTTCAGCTCATCTATGTAGAGTAGGAAAGCATGCCACACGAGTCTTTAAAGGAGACCTCAGATGTGGGAGACAATGCTTAATGGGAAGACTGGATACCCTCAAAGAGAATTTTAATTTCTTCATTATTTTGCCCAAATTAGATGATGATTGGAGTAACGGACTTGTAAATCTTCTGTGTGATCTCTCTGATCTGTATACATAGAACATAAAGAAAAAAAAACCTGATGACGCAACTACAAAGCAAGTGTCTACAAAGAAACTGCTTGTTGAACATAAAAGACCAGAGGATTTAATCTTACCTGACAACCCATAGAAGCAGAATAATTGAACCAGTCCCCTGCTCATTTCATCCACTTTCTCTATCTGCTTTGCACAGGCTTCTCTAAGCCTTGACTTGGCCAATGGCTATTTCCTAAGGTGAATACTAAAGAATCAAATCTTTGGCACTAATTTTTGAATACGGTCACGAATATATTCTGACACGCACAGCTATTTAAAACTATGGGTATTTACAAAAACACACACACACACCCACACACACACACAGTCCGGTAGAAGTTAATGAGATGAGATTTTTAAAAGGCATTGTATGTTATATTTCCTGGAAGAAAGATGTCTGGCGAAAGCCACACATGTTTTACTACTGTGACTTTGCCTTCTTTCCATTTGCAGTTGCTCCTGCCTGATAAATACCAGCAATTCCCTACTCACGCCTCGGCTTTAGTGCTCCTCTGGGGGACCAGCAAAGCAGGTGTGTAATGGACCAAAGTCAGTTAGAAACTAATAATGCTCACCTGATAGCTTTCTCCATGTTGAGGGGACGTCCTGGCTTTCCTTTATTTCCCCATCAATTGTGATGGATTAAAATAATAGGAGTCTACATTCAAATGGTTAGATTATACTAAGAATTGCTTTCTATTCTGAAGAAAGCATAGTGGTTTTTGACAGGGATTAAAATTTAACTATTGCATTATCCTCTTAACATTTTGTTTTTAGAAGTCTTTGCTTTATTCACACTCAAGTCCAAATACAGTCATCTCAGACAAAAAGCAAGGCAATAGCTGCTGGCGTTTTGTGCTTTGAGAGACACTCTGGAAGCTCACCTCTGATTCCCTCTCCCCCGCCTACCAATCATCAGGATGTCTGTAGTTCTACCATTATTTATTCCTTTGGTTCTTTTCTGGCTGGATGTCCTTCAAGAGTTTCCAATTAAAATGTAACTACTCCTGGAAGGAGTATACATTATGCTTTTATTACCCAGGACCGCAGCAAGTCTTTGAGGGGTCGAGACCTATCACTGTCCTATGATGCTGGGGGTGAGCAGCAGAGCAGTGGTGGGAACAGAAGCTCCAACGTGCCAGATTCAAGTTTTGACACCTCACAAATCTGCTGAGATCCCATCCAGCTTCTCAGTATCTTCACACAATCTGAAATATTTACTTGTTCAAAAATAATCCATTTGTGAATTCTTTTATCAAGTCATTTATTTCAATTTAATTTAATTCTACAAATATTTGTTAGATATATTCTATGTGCCAAGCAGCATGCCAAGTTCTGGAAAGATACAATAAGGAAGACAGGTGCCCTGCCCTCCAGAAAATCACAAATAGAAGAGGCAGAGACTCAAAAGAACCTAATATTAATAATATACGAGGTAGACCAAAGTCAATGCCAAATAGAAATAGTGACAGCAAGCTATGGGGGAGCAAAGAAAAAGTTGTTTATCTTGTTTGACAGATCAGAAAGACATTCATAGAAGCGATGGCATTTGATTTTAGCTCCGATTGATGAGTGGGTAGAAAATAGGGGAAAGGATGTTCCAGGCAGAGGCAATAATATACGGGTAAAGGATTGGAGGATTAGAAGGCTATGGCTCTTTCAGGAATCCTCTGTTTACTATGACCTATTCTGATAAAAAAGAAAGGAAAAAAAAAAGAATCCTTTGTTATCTGGTGTAGCTTCAGGTCTGGGTATATGGAAGGACGCAGTGAGAGAGATCATTCATTCAATCAAAAATTAGGCCGGGCGCGGTGGCTCACGCCTGTAATCCTAGTACTTGGGAGGCCGAGGCGGGCAGATTGTTTGAGCTCAGGAGTTCGAGACCAGCCTGAGCAAGAGTGAGACCCCGTCTCTACTAAAAACAGAAAGAAATTATCTGGCCAACTAAAAATATATATAGAAAAAATTAGCCGGGCATGGTGGTGCATGCCTGTAGTCCCAGCTACTCAGAAGGCTGAGGCAGGAGGATCGCTTGAGCCCAGGAGTCTGAGGTTGCTGTGAGCTAGGCTGACGCTACGGCACTCACTCTAGCCAGGGCAACAAAGCGAGACTCTGTCTCAAAAAAAAAAAAAAAAAATTGTTGTGAGTTTTCTATGTGTAAGGCATTTGACTATGAGATAACACAGTATATATATTACAAGAAGTAAGTTACAGAGCAACGTGGACCTATGTGCATACACAAACACACACACACACAGAGTACTGTCTTCTTTTCTTACAACTTTCTATGCCACAGCAGATATTTCCCTTCATCGTTCGAACTTCTAGAATTAGAGAGGACAGAAAAATGGGTCAGTGGCAAAGGTAACCTAGAGTAGAATCACAACTGGGGCCTCAAGGTGACACACAGGCAGGCATGGGAAGTAACTAAATCAAAGGCCTGGAAACCTTTCCTCCCCTCTCTGAGGGGGGCCTTAGAGAGGCTCTGGAGAAATGCACATCCAAGTGGATGTTACCACCCTGTCATTCAGTCAGTTAGTAAAAATATACCAATGGCCACCTAAGTACTAGCCATGGGGCTCAATGCTGGAGACAGAATGGTAAGTAGAACAGGGACTACAGTCACGCAGAGAGAAACATACACAAACCAATCACAACAGTAGTTGAGTGAGGGCAAAAGTTAAAATGAAATGTCCTCTGCAAGGCCAACGAGTGTTCCATCCTGCTATGGAGGCCAGGGAAGACTCCCTGGAAGAGTTGAGAGGCAAACTGAAATTTGAAGGATAAGTAAGCCTTTCTCAGGACCAAGAAGAAGGAGAGAACATTCCACACATGCAAAGGTAGCAACTGTAGGTTTATTTGAAGAACTGCAAGTAGTTCAGGAGAATTGAAGTGATAAGACAGGAGAGCAGTGAGGAGAGAAAAATAAGATTGAGAGATGATTAGGGGCAAAATTTTGAAGTGTCTTATATGACATGTGAAGGAATTTAAATTTTATTATATTGAAACTGGGTTTCATTGAGGGTTTTAAATATTTGAGCAGAATTAACTTTTAATTTAATTTTTTAATATTTTAATTGACAAAAATTATACATATTTATGATACATAACACAATGTTTTGAAGTATGCATACATTGTGGAATGGCAAATTCAGATCTAATCAATGCATATATATTATCTCACGTGTTTACATATTTATCATTTTTTTGTAGTGAAAACACTTAAAATCTATTCTCAGTAATTTCAAGTATACAATACATTGTTAATAACTATAGTCACCATATTGTACAATAGATCTCTTTAACTTATTTCTCCTAACTGAAATTTTGCTTATTTTGACCAATGTCTCCCAAATCTACCCACTCCACCTCCAGCCCCTGGTGCCTGTTTTTATGTAAGTACCGTGCTGTTTTGATACTATATCTTCATATTATATTTTGAAGTCAAATATTATGATGTCTGTAGCTTTATTCTTTTTGCTTAAGATTGCTTTGGCTATTTGGGGTCTTTTGCAGTTCCATTAAAATTTTAGGATGTTTTTTCTATTTTTGTGAAAAATATCACTGGAATTTTGATTAAGATTGCATTGGATCTGTAAACTACTTTTGATAGTATGAACATTTTAACAATATTAATTATTTCAATGCATGAACAAGAGACATTTTTCATTTTTGTGTGTTCTACAATTTATTTCATCAATGTTTTAGTTTTCAGTATAGAGATTATTCACCTTCTTGGTTAAATTTATTCCTTTAGTATTTTTGTAGCTATCACAAGTAAAACTATTTTCTTAATTTCTTTTTTGGATAGTTCATTTTTATTGTATAGAAATGCTACTGATTTTTATATGCTGATTTTGTATTCTGCAACAGTTTTTTTGGTAGAGTCTTTAAGGTTTTCTATATATAAGACCATGTTGTCTGCAAACAGAGAAAATTTAACTTATCCCTTTCTTATTTGGATGCCTTTTATTTCTTTTTCTCGCCTAATCATTTTAGCTAGGACTTCCAGTACCATGTTGAATAGAGGTGGCAGGAGTGGGCATCCGTATCTTGTTCCTGATCATCGTCAACTTTTAGAAAACACACTGCAGCCTTGTGGAGGATGGGTTGAAGAGGTCACTTTAGGGAAATAAGCATAACAATGGAGTGTCAGAGGAAATAGAGAAAGGGATAAATTCAAGAAACATTTGAGAGTTTGAATAGATAGAACTCAAGGGCTAATTAGGCGGTGGAGGAAGTTGGAAGAATAAGAAGTTTAGAATGACTCATCTTTTTTAACTTAAAAAACATAGGGGAACAACTTTTAAATGTATCTCTGAATGTATATTTTTCTAAAAGAGCTGGTATGGGATTTTTGGCTTTCACTTCTCCATCTCATCTTGAATTCTACCTTTTTGGTTGGCATTTCTCTACTTCCTTATAAAGAAGTAGAAAAACAGGGTAATTCTTTATCACCACTGCATGCTCATTTTGGTGATACCAGTCTAACTTTATAATAAATGTACACAAATGTAGCATATATTTATTAGTTAGAGTTACTGAGGAAAAAAGCCAGAAAATTCAATGGTCAGTAGTTACAGAAGTCTTGGATGAGCAAACTAAACATTAACAAGAGCAGCATGTCACTACTACCCATCAGGCTGAAGGAAGGATGGGTTTAGTCTGCTTACTCGGAGTGCGACTGTGATGAGCCTGTGTCTTCTGAAGGGATCCACTGCTTATGGAGCTGGCCTGAGGGAGGACAGGAAACCACTGCTGATGAAGCCACCCAAAGCAAAGAAAGAGAGGAAGAAACATCTCGAATACTTCCTTTTCCCCCAGCTTCTCATTTTCTGCCAGTGCCTCCTCCTGAAACTAACTACCTGAAAGCTGGTTGGGAGGGAACCTAGGAAATGTAGTTTGCAGCCATCAGCCCCCTGCAATATGGAGCTAAGAAGAAGAGGTCAAGGGATATCTCTGGAAGCAAATAGATAACTGACTGACACATATACACATGTTTATCTACCCTTAGGAAAGGGACACATTACATGCAAAAACAGACTTATAGATTATATGATCCGAGGTATAGGATATTGTTAGGGTGCAGAAAAAGATTCCCCAAAATATGGTGCCTCGGCATACTGAGTGCTTTGGAATTTGAAAAGCTTCAGAAATAAGCCTTAGAGCCAAGGTCTCTCTCTGACCTTTCCACTGCCTCCCTGTCTCTCTGGTCCTCTTACCTGAAGCACCCAGGTGGACTCTATTTGGAATGTTTGTATCTTACTAAGAAAACTTCTTTCCAAAAGAAAGGCAATAGTCTCAAGACTCTCTTCCTTGGAATCTCATCAAATAACTAGGGAAGATCAGCCACCTAAGAAGAGACTGGAAGTCCTCACCAAGCCAGACAGACTTTACATCTATTCTTCTGAGGGCAGTTCTGGGAGATTACCTTGGGGACTTTATCTAAATAATAAGCAAAGAGAATCATTTAATACCCATTGTCTGAGCACTGGTCCTATTCATTCCTTCATTTCCCTCTTCCTCATGAAGAGGGCATTGAAGCCTCAACCATTTGGCCCCTATTTTAGTTCATATTTTATATGATTACTGTGTACACGTGTGCGTATAATAGTAATAAATTTGTTATATTTTTCCCATGTTAACTTGTTTTTTTGTTATAGGGGTGTCAGCCATGATCTTTTATGATGGGGGGAAAGGGGGTCACACCCTTTCTGCCCCTACGGTTCATACTCCTCTATGCAAATATAAATATTTTATTCACAATTCTTCATATTTACCTACTACACGAATTCAGAAGGGGATCAAAATTCCAAAGTTAAAAATATTTTATAAATTGATCCTTTCACATTTCATAATCTGCATTTGATCAGTAAGTAATTAATGATTTTATTTTCTTTATAATTTAATCCAGTTTTTATCCACATAGTCCTCATAGTCTAAATTGCCATATGGACTCGTTTCCTGTATTATATAAGTGCTGAGGAATGAGTGTTCTATTTACTTGCACCCCTAAACACCCTGCTCAAAGCTCTGTGCAAGAGGGTACCGGATATGTGCTGTTTGATAATTAACTCATAGAAGTGGAGCTTGCAAGGTGACAGTTTATTTTATTTCTTGTTTCCATTTGCTTTTCTTTCCACAGCAGTTTTCAGTAACCTTAAAATGTATTCAATGTGAATTTTAACATTAGGTTAATTTGTGGCAAGATGAATATGTTTTCCCTTCATCAAGCCACATTTATTCTGAAGTCCATAAAATAGTTTTATTCATGTTGCTGTTAATTGCAGAACTCCTGGTAATCTGCCAAGGATAATGACGTTTGCCACTTTTGATCAGTGCTCTGCTATAGAACTTGTTCAGACCCTTGCTGAGAAAAGAAAAAACTTATTAAATGGATTACACCACATTTGTTGTATGTGGAGTACCAAACTGAGCTGATACTACAGAGAGTGATAATGTCATGATTCATTTTTGTAACTCTGAAATAAAAAAGAAACACTCAAATACATCATGACTGTGAAAGTTGTTCTTTACTCATGTGTTTTTCCCTCAGCATTCTAGCATCTTTTTTTAAATCAACAGTGAGCTTAACTGAATATTTCCTATGATTTTTATTTTCATTTGAAATTAAGGGTAATAGTTAAAAACCGAGGTCACAGATTCATGCAGGAATAAGGCAGGAAACTCAGAGGCGTGAAATGTTCAGTTGCAAACAGACACAAGCCCCATCTAAAGAGAGCAACTGCTTCTCAGCATCATTCAACACTTTTGCAACAAATAATACCTGACTCGAGGTGAATTACCTGTAGAACATGAACCATCAAGTCACATGGATATTTAGGAGGAAAGAGCAAATCTCTCTGGCGGAGAAAAGAGTGAATTCAAAGGCCCCAAGGCAGTGGTTCCCAGATTTTGCTGAACATTGGAATCACCTGGGCATCTTTAAAAATTACCAATACCTTGATCCCACTCCCAGACATTCTGATTTAATTAGCTTGGGATGGGAAGTGAGCATCAGGAATAGATCTCCCCAGGTGACAATAAATATAATGTGCAGTAGAATCTGGGAGCCTTTGCCCAGGTTTCGGCTAATTATTGCCATGCAGAATTGCAGCATTACAGCCTCCGTTCTTCTGAACTTTTCAGAAATGGTCAGCAATCCAGCTTTACTTTTTCTTATTTGAAATATCTTAATTTATAAATATTAAGTCTTTTCTTTCTTTTTAAATTCTATAGGCCAATGAAACTACCTCTGGACCAGATCTAGACTATGGGCTACTGGTTTCTAGTAGCTTCTGAGTTAATGACATGAATTCATAGATTGCCCAAAAGATAAGAATATTCCTATGTGTCAAAGTTCCTATATTCCTACGTGTCAGGGTTCAGGGCAAAAATATTACAACTTTAAAAGGGACAAATGTGGATATGGATGAAGGCCAAGCCTAGGCTTTTCATAGCATGAGGTAATGCTGGGGCATTGCCACTTGGTCTTCCCTTAGGACTGAGCCTCTGTCCTGGGCTGTCCCTGCTCCATCTTCTCAATTCACTTTGACTTGAGTTTCAAGCCCAGGTATCTGCTTTTTGTTGCCTTTCTGACTTTGGAGTCACTGGAAAAATTGGCTCCATTGAAATGTCGCATATCTTGGTAGTACCTTTGATTTACCCCTAATGTGAAAAAAATCAGATTGCAAAAGTGCAACGTGCAGTAGAATCTCATTTTTAATAATACGTCCATATAAGTATCCTATTAGATAGATACACCCATCTGGAAGGATATACCAAATGTTGAAGTACTTATCTCTGAAAGGCAGAATTATGACTGGCTGACCTTTCTTCTTCATTGCTGTCACCACTGTATGAGAGTTTTTAGAAATAAGCTTATGTTACTTTTAGAATTCAGGATTTTTTCTCATATTGGACACTCAGAGCGACATTTTTCCTCAGTCATTTATATATATAGGAGAGGACTTTACATATTACTAGCGTAACATATGGTAAATATATGTAAAATGAATGAATGAATGAAAGAGATACGAGTTTTAAACTACAATAACAACTGTGTTAAAATGCATTATAAGCACAAGCATGTACCAGTCAGTGAAAATCTTCCTGCTTTTAACCTTATGTTCAAAGCAACCAACTCTCTCAGATGTTAGGATGGAGGGAGTGGGTAGAGAAAGGGGTAAGAGGTGGAGATGGTGCAGGCCGTGAACATGCTCAATTGTCTCCTCACGTTTTTCCCCAAAATTCAAGTGTGTGTTGATTTCCTAAAACATCCACTACCCTGTGTCCAAGTGAACCGCCCACCACCATTTTATACTAGCCAATTTTAAATTATAGCTGTGAAAATCAGGTATAAGTGAAAAATGTAAACATGGTTGATTTGGGCATAATTTCAAGATACATTTCTCTTAAAATGTTTATTTATTATTTATTTCCTATGTACTTGAAAAGTAGGAATTCAGGCAGTAGATTTTTGTTTTTATGACGAATACTGGCTATATGATAAGTATTGCCTTTGAATGGGCCAAAACCTCTTTTATCCTTAACCTTATCAGTGCCACCTGGACAGAAAAGAAGCTGTAGACAGGAGGCTCAATGCTTGCTCAGCGCAGAGTCTGGATTGTAAGAGTCAGGGATGTCCTTAGGATTTGCCTTGTCCAATGACACACAAACTTTATTTCAGCAGAGGGACTTTCTTTTTTCCCCCAGAAGAACTCTGAGTACAGCGTCACACATAAAACATATAAATGCAGCATAGCCTAGTTAAAGTAGAGACCTGAGAGTTTCTCATGTTTCTTGAGATGACCTGAAGGACCATCTTAGAATCCTAAGGCTCCTCAGAGCAGTTTTAATAACTGCTGAGCTAGTCCAAGCTCCACATTCTACAGAGATTGAAACTGAGCCCCGGAAAGGCTGTGAGTCATATTATACTGTCAAGTTAATGTGCAGAAAAACCACCTCTTGAATGTTTAATAGTGATGATGAGTGGATTCTTAATGGCCTTATCCAGTTTGTGGATTAGTCTTGCCATCTGTTTCATCTATTCTTCTCTAAGGCTGCCTGCCCTGTGGCTATTTTACACTCATTAATAGCTCCATCAGAGGTCTAGTAAAGGGAAAAGATGATGGAAAACTCAAATCCCTTATTAGATCTTATCTGGAGGAAGAAAGATTGAAACTAATGAACGTGGCAAGATCAGATGCCAGCTCTGGCTGGGTCAGGAGTGCTGTCAGCCCTGTTCCTGTTCTGTTTCAATACTGTCCTCCACAGCCAAGGGTTTCCACTGGCCCGACATTAGCCTCTTGGCCAAATGTGAAACTTAGGAAAGTTTTCCTGCCCAAAGCAAAGACTAGGTTCAATATCAAACTCAGCCTCATGTGCACTGAGGCTTTGTAGTTGACTCCAGACTCCACCAGGGTTCTGTCTCCTCTTGTTTAGAAATTTTGATGGTCTCAGCATCTCTGCTCTCCAGCTGCCTCTTCTGAATGTTGATGCAAACTGGCCTTTCTGTTGCAGCTTGTTTAGGAGCATGGTTTTGTGGCCTCCTGTGGCAACTTGGTCTCTGTTATCAGCTTCTGGGCTCAGCTCTCAGGTTTTCCTTTGAGGGAATGTCCTCTGGGTTCTGGGCATGGCTCCCTGTCCCCAATGTGTGACTACCCACTTCCCCTGCTGTGAGCCTAATGAGGAACTTAGCAATGCCTCATTTTAGCAGAGTTCTTGACTTTGCTCCGACCAAACTAAGACCAGTGGTCCTAACTTGTGGACACAGGCTTAGAAATGAAACCAGCAGCTCCACCCACCCAACATAAATTTTGTGAGTTAAAATGGCAACCTCAAGTGTGGATAGGCTCTGGAAACTTCCATTGCTTTGCATTTATGAAGACACAAACTGAAAAGGGAGGAGAAGCTTAATAATATTGGGTATCAGCTATGTGCAAAACATTCTGCTAGAGACTTTTACATATACATATTCATGGATTCAAGTCATTCCTTCCCTCATTTAAATTTATTTGTTTACATATATATGAATAAATATATAATTGGCCCTCGGTATCACTAGGTTCCACCTAGTGGATTCAACCAAGCACACACTGAAAATATTTTTATTTTCAGTGAACCTGAACTGGACATGTATAGGTTTTTTTTCTTGTTATTATTCTCTAAATAATTCAGCATTTACATTTTATTGGATATTGTAAGCAATCTAGAAATGATTTAAAGTATACAGGAAGATATGAATAGGTTGTATGCAAATATTGTTTCATTTTACATCAGAGACTTGAGCATCTGCAGATTTTGGTGTTTGTGGGAAGTCCTGCAACCAACCCTCCATGGATACTAAGGGATGACTATGTAAATATGTTGGTATATATTCAAATACATATGACATATATATGTGAATTAGTTTGCATATAGCTTTAGCAGCTATAGCAGAGACCAAATAACAGTGGCTTAAGTAAGATAGAAGTTTTCCTCTTTCAAAAACTAGAGCTGGAGATTATGCACATTTCCTGTCCTTCCCAGTTATTAACTACTATGCTTGCGTGATCCTCTCTCCTGTAAGCACCTGAGTAGCGTTGGTTTACTGATAAACAATGAACTCTTCACAATATACCACAGTATGTCTGCTGCCATATATAAAGAGTCATTTAGTCTGCCTTACCCCAAATAGCTCTCTCTCACTCAAGCATAGCTAATACATTTGTTCTTTTCTTTTGGTAGATTGTATGCTCTTTGGAAGTGGGAACTGTGTCTTCTATAATTTACCTTGAAAGGTCTTTGGATGTGTAGATGGTGATTATTAGCTATTTCCTATTACCACAAAGGACAGAACAAGGAGAAATAGCTTCAAGGGAAAGGAGGTAATCAGATAAGTTGGCCAGATATTACACTCAGTTATTGAGGGAGCTCATTGAATCTTCTTCATTGAAAATATTGCAAATAGAGTGGAAAACTCTATGTCCAGGATGGTTTGGAAGCTGTCTTGCCTGGATAAAAGTGTCTAACCTTTGAAATAAGTGATTTTCTATAATTTGGATGAATTCAGCTGTACTTTTTACCCCCTCCTTAGCCAAGAGCACATAGAGCTGGTTTGTCATTTGCACTTAGCCTGAGATTGGCCCTCTCCATTCTTCATTCTCCATTTTCTCAGGGTGTGCTGGTGGGAGCGCCTTCTACCATGACCCATAGACATTATATCATTTTCATTCATACCTTCATTCATTCAACTAATATATATGGAAGGCCTATTATATACCAGGCACTAAGTATTGACTATAGAAGTGTAAAGATAAGAGGATTCTTCTAGAAGGTGAGAATCTGGTTATTCCACGGACACTGCTGACCTAGGCAGTTTATAAATTCCAATTTACATCTTCAGCCAACACAATAAGTCTTATTTAAAAGGAAAACTTTCTATTGGTATATTTTATGGTATCTTTTCCCCCCCTTCTCTGAAGTTTTTTATTTTTGTATTTGTCTATGTTTGTATGGGAGATATACTTGCATTTATCTACATGTTTTCTTTGTCTTTGTCCATTTTGAGCTACTGTATTAATTTTCTTTGGAGACTGAAGCGACATCTTAGTTCCTGATTCTTGATGGTTGTATTGCCCTTAGCATCCCACCAGGCAGATGGAGACAAGCCTATGAGAACCCCAGCTACACAGAGTATATGGCTGTCTTCCTGGCCAAGAGTGCCCAAACTTTTCACCAAAATGGCTCAGTTTGTCTTTAATTAAAACTTAAAGCATGAGCTTCTCAGCTCTGGCAAGGGCTCTGCAATGAGAAACTGCCTGTCACTGCAATCTGCCTCACAGCAGGCCCCTTGGTGGCTGCCATCGGATTCTGGGCCGAGAGAAGGTTTGCAAGCTCACAGAGCTACAAAGAAAGGCAGTTAATGGCCAGAGATACCTGCAGCTCCTCTCAGTTCATTAACTAAAGGTAACTTGGGGATCTTTACTGGAGGGAGACTAATTTGGCAGCTGTCAGCATAGAGGGTAGGGACACCATGCTGATTGCAGGCCACGTGGACCCGGTGTCCCACACCCATCAGCTGTTCTTTCTCTCTCCCACATCCCAGTGCTCAGCTACAGCTCAGGAATAAAATCTCTCCCTGTCTTTGCCCACTACTCACCTTTTATTCCAAAGTAGAACTGTGCTTTGATCTAAAACTCTCATAAAATCATGAAAAACATTAAAAACCCAGCTAGCCTATCACCTAACAATTGTTATTCCCACACTTTACCAAAAGTTGTTGGAGATATAAAAGAAAGAAAAGCTACTACCCACAAAGTTGTGTGTGTATGTTTACACCCACAGAGATCTTTCAACCTAGTTGTTGAGATAAGCCTATAATGGGATACAATGTTATGTACAAAGTATAAAATATATGTATGAATATATATGAAATTATATGGGGCAGGTCATAAAAAATTAGACATTGTAAAACGTACAGAGTAGACTAAGAATAAGAGCAGTTCAAGAAAAGAAAGATGCTTGCAGAGTCTTATTACTATTTTTTCCTTCTCCAGATTATTTAACAAAATGCCCCTTGATTCAAATGTACAAAAGCATATACAAAAAGTAGCAATTTATACTTTAGATGTGTCCTAAATTCCTTCGCTATTTATTTAATCCACATCAGTGATCCCAACTTGTCAGCAGAAGATCCTAAGAGATTCTTAGATACTACGCAATTCCATATGCCTAACTAACATTGCTTACAGGCTGAATAAATGTCCTGTTATTTTTCAAGCTGATATAATTAATGAATTGCTAACCCATTAAAGAGAATTATTGAATCTGTGGTAGCCCTTTGTATAATTTTTTTTTCAGTCAATGGATCTAATTTCATAACTTCTACATATAAAATGTTAAATTTAACCCAAATTCTGGCTATTGGGCATTCTTTTACCATTTCTCAAAATTTTACCTCCTCAAGTATAAAATTATATTCAGGATATTTCCAACTTTTAAGTTTTAGGCAGCTAGTGCCTTGCTGAGAAGTATATTCTTTTGTTAGTTATTTGGTTTATTATTAGGTGACTACACGGAACAATTTTAATAGAAACAAATTTACTGTATTCTTTCATGAAAACTTTTGTTCTCACTGGTGAGGTTTCCTCATTGCTCAGAATAGCATCATCAATTGTGATCTCTTAGGTGCTTTTAAAGTTTTTAAACTTTTCTTCTTATTAGAAGCCATTAAAAAGTGCTTAATAATAACAGTCACTATGTGTAGATCATCTACCACATCTTATATTATATAACATATTATATGTCGATCTTTTATTATCCCTGGGATATAATCACTATTTATCAACACACTATGGATGAGAAAACTGAATCTCAGAGCTAATTAATACTATCTGGCAAGGCAGAATCTGCACACAGGTGTCTGACTCCAGAAACCATGTGTTTTTCACTGTATTGAAAGGATAATTTGAGACTTGCTTGACCTTGCAATTTAAATCTAGTGTATCTTTGCTGTTCATATAGTGATGTAAAAGGTGTATATTTATGCAAACGAGGAAAAGATATATTACTGTATGAAAGGCCTATATCAGGTATGATCTTTTCTCACATCTTTATAACTAATGCATTGTTTCTTCCATTCATTATTTTATTTATTTTATGTTCATTTATAGAGCACCTCTACATGCCAGGCACTGGGACTACAATGATAAGCAACAAGGAATCCCTGCCCTCACCCTCACACGGCTTGGGTGTGAGTGAAAAGGCGATTCTAATGCAACGAGGTATGCTCAGGGCCCTACAGAAATATAAGGAAGAAGAACCTAACTAACCTAGCCTGGGAAAGTAGTGAGAGTGAAGTCATTAAGAAATGAGTAGATCCACATAATTTTACCTTGTAGAATTGTACTGGCAGTGGTTAAGGAAGTTGGAGTACCTAATTTAGGCTTTTCACTGAAAAAAAAAATACCCCACGTAATCTAAACTTTTTGCTCTTAACACCATCAAAGTAGTCTTAAAGTCTCCTAGTGCATCTTTTGGGGAGCTCTGATATTCTGAATATATTTGAAGAGGTCTCCAGCCTGCAGCATACGCTGTGATCGCTGCCACCTTCATGCTCTTGGTGCGTGCCCCAGTCCACACGCTCTTCCCTCCACACCCACAGCCGATGCCACTGTCCAGGGCACCACACCTTCTGCCTGCACCATGGCAATAGCCTCTGAACTCAGTGTCCTTTCCTCTGTCTTGTTCTTTTCCAGTGCACTTTCCACCCAGCTAGACTCATCTTTCTAAAAACATGTTATGTCACTCCTCTGTTTAATGGGATTACTGTTACCCAAAATAAGAGTCCATACTCCTTGAGAACCTGTCTTCAAGGCCCTCAACATGCCAGTTCCAGCTTGATGTACTAATCTTTCCTGCCACATTCCCACACTCTGGTCCTTCCTGTCTGTCTGACCAATAATACTTTCCCTTCAGGCCTTCCTCTCTGACTCTTAGAGCCAAGATGGTCACATCTTTCTTTATGTCACCTTGGGGTGTGGTACCACCTTTGTCATAGGACTCCATATATGTCTTTGCTACCAGACTATGAATACCTCCATGGCAAAGAATAAATTTTGTCCACATTGAACACAGTTGTACCTCAAGTGGCTAGCATAGCACCAGGCTTATAGAAGGGACCTTATAAATATTTTGCATTTATTCATAAAACAGCCAATATTTCCTGAGCAATTGCTATGAAAGTTTCTATCATGATGAGTGGTTTATATGCATTATTTCAGTTTTTCCTCACAACCTACCCACCGTTAGGTACTACTAATATTCCCAATTGTACAGATTAGGAGACTGAGGCTTAGGTTCAATAAACGGCTTGCCCAAGGTTCAACTGGAGGAAAGCAGCAGATATGAACTGGTCTCCTAACCACTATACTATATTGTTGAGTGGATGAAAGAAATGGAAAAGGCAGCCTGTTCAAATTTCTGGTTATAGTAGAAATTGTGATAAACCTACTCTCTTTAGTGTTTTGTTAGGTGTCTTCCTACATAAACTTCTAAAATAATTTAGGTAGGGCTTTAAAATACGTTTGTCTTCTCTCTGGAAAAGAAGAAATCAGTCTGGAATTTACTGTTCTAAGTAGTAATAAATGACTTGTACCTTAAAAACAAAATAAAAATTAAAAAAAAGAAAATACCAGCATGTTTACCAGACTGTAGTCTGAGTAAACATTGGAGAGCTCATTATAGACCAGTAATGGGCAAGACATTTTAAAAAGAGAAATAATGAGCAGAATACAATTTGGAGAATGGCTAGCTAGATGGAAAACATTTAATAATCATAGTTTTGTTTTGTTTTGTTTTTTTAAATGTGTTTTTAAAGATCATAAGGTATGACTGTGAGGTATAAACCAGGAACCGGCACCAGAATCCTATAGTCTTCTTGCTATGTGACTTTGGTCAAGATTTTCACTCTCTCCAGGCCTCTGTTTCCAAAGATGCACAATGCAAATTCAATGAAATTCAACAAGTCTTTATTAACTGGCAATCAGGCCCACAGACTGGCTCATATAGTCTCCAAGTCTGCTCTTATAACTCACAACCTGTGAGTCCAGGCTTCCTGGATGACCCAAGAGCAAAGAGCTTTGCCAAAGTTACATCACTAATTTGCAGCAGAAAACAGATCATTATTGCAAACTGCATTGGATACCACTAATGTATCATTGCCAAAAATCACACACACATTGAAGAGTATGAAATATAAAAATTTATCACCTATCATCCTCAGCAATGTCCAGAATAATTCTGCCTAAGTTAAGATGTGGAATATTTGGCAAAATTTTTAAAAGAACCTCAGCAAATAAGAAAATGGTGCTCTAACCTTAATATTACCTATAAAAACAAATAAAGGACAGTTTCTTTCTTCTTTAGTTCTTTTTTCTCAAGAGAAAGAGGTAGAATAACTAGTTGAATTCCAGTTCTGCTGGTATAGTCACATGGCCTTGTCTCCTGTGAATGTCATTTTCCTCATGTCTAAAATGAGATGAGATGTTTTGACTATCAAATAAGACAATGTATGTGAAAGTCCTCTGTAAACAACCGAAGTGCTACAAAAATGTTCATTATTATTAACTGAAGGTGCTTTTCTAAGAGAAATTTTTGTGCTTTTCTATCTTCTTCCAGGACAGAGAAACTACGTTAAATACAAGAATTTCATCTTAACAAAAGGATCAACTTTCTGATGATAAGGATCCTTAGATGATGGTGGGGGAGCAATAAAGGTATTTTAAAGTAATATTTCAGTCAAAGAATTTTAAGACGACAAGCATATGTAGTATAGTTTGTTCCTTGAAGCAGGAAGAAGGAATAGATGATCTCTGATAAGGAAGATCCAATAGTGACAGCGTGTGTGTATGAAATTCAAAGGCTGAGCTTCATCAGTTTCTTTTGTTTGAAATGAAAAGAGAAAGAAATCTCAGTAATACTTTTTCAAATACCAACTTCCTAACTGCCAGGAGTCCTTATATAAGATGTGGTGGTCTTATGCATTTTGGGGGGAATACTTTTCATGTAGTCGGGAAAATGGTTTGATCTTTGCTGCACAACTGGGTTCTCTGGGTGAAGGCAAAGACCCTCAAAGCTGTTCTGTTCTGTAATGAGAAAAGAAAACAACCGAGATGGCTGCATGTATTTCAGTGCTCCGCTCCTGACAGCACACTTAGGAGTTCAGACGGTGTGTTTTAACTATATCGCCTTTATTTTCTCCAAAGAGCAATTTGAGGAATGGCGAGTTGGCATTTGCAAGAGGTTAAAAGAAAAAGAAAATTGTTAGCCTGCTGTGAATTTGTTCCTGTGCCTGTTTTATGTTTCCAAATAACAGCCTGTGGCTTTATTCAATATAATTGTGCACTGTATTTATAAGAGGCTGAAAGAGAAAAGTTTCTTAATTTAAAAAGTATGTGAGGGACCCAGGATATGGGTGGCAATTTTTATTGTAAACTCTGCTCTTTCAGCACTTTAGGTTGTTCCATTATATATAAATTGTTTTACCAACCCATACACAATATGTACATTGTGTGGATGTTAATGACATTTAAGATAAAATGAGAGAGCAGGAGACTTCTGTCTGGTCAAGTTTTTATATTGCAAGAGTACTCTTGGACCACCCAGGGTTATGGATTGTCATTTGCCAGAGAATAATTAGGATCTGTTTATTATCAGGAGGGATCATTTGTCTTGAGCGCTCAGTAGCACCAAGTACAGCATTGGCACTGGGAAGACAGTCAATAAATTTCTCTTGAATTGAAATGAACTGAATAAAATTCATATGATCATGGTGTTGGTCATTTCCATAGAAAGCCAGATGTGTCCCTTAAACAAAGGTTGGCTGATATTTCATAAGGAAGGTCCTTGAACAGGCTTCCTGGTTAAGAGCACACACTCTGCCTAGATGGAGTCTGTCTATTCATGGACTAATTGTTTGACCTTAGCAAGTTTTCTCATTCTCAGTTTCCTCATTGGCTAAATGGGGATTGTTATGGGAGCTTACCTCATTGAGTTTTTGTGAGGGTTAATTGAGGTCATCCATGCAAAGCTCTTAGAAGAGTGCATAGCAAGTGCACAATAAGTATTAGCTATACGTATTGCTCCTGCATAAGCCTTAGCTAACTAATTTCAAATGTGAATGTGAATGAATATAAACATGTATATATTCATTCTTGCTGCACATGTTTATTGAGAGCTTATGATGTGGCAAGGTTCTGTTCTCAACAGATACAGAGATGAACAAGACAGACAAGTGATAAAAACTATATACCATGAAGAAAACAAAACACAGTGAGGTAGAGAATGCCTGGACTGGGAGTTTGGGGTGTGCAGTCTGGGGTAGAGATTCAGGGATGACATTTGAGCAGAGAAGAGGAGAGGCTACTGGCTACATGGAAAGCCAGGCCATCAGCCTTTCCTGGATAAGGAACAACAAGTGAAAAGGCCTTGGATTTTCTAAGGAATAAAAAAAAAATAGTGTGGTGGTTTCGGGCTTTTCAACCTGAGCTCCATTGACATTGGCGGCTGTATAATTAATTCTTTGGTTTGTAGTGGGGGGAGGTGGAGTGCTGTCCTGTGCATCCCTGTCCTCTACCCACCAGATGCCAGTCACACCCCTCCCCCAATTGTGACCACAAAATATGTCTCCAGATAGTGACAAATATCTCCTCCAGAGCAGAATTGTCCCCTGTTGGGAACCACTGGACCAGTGAATATGCAAGGAGGAGAGTAGTTTTCTATGAAATAAAAAGTGTTGGGAGGATCTTTGTGGTTCTTCCTAAGCAACACTCCTAAGGCTTTATTGGATAATCATTGGACCTCACCATCCACCTCCTGACAAGAATATAATGTCTGGATGTGTGTAAAAAAAAAAAAAAAAAAAAAAGGATCCAACTTCCTAGGCTTCTGGCCTCTAGTGTTAGTTACGATTCCTTTTCTAAGCCTCAAGGCCTGTGTCTGTATTTCTCTACTCGGAATATGAAGCAATATTATGTCGCTTGTGCTTTGCCAGGTGAAATATGTAACCCTGAACTATAATCCTAACGGGATAATTATCTGGGATGAAAGTAAAACAGTGTTTCTTTAAACTCATGAAAGTTAACACTGGATGTATTTCATTAAGTAAGCCTTATATTTATAGTAACTGGAAATTGAATTGAAAATAACTGTCTCTTTTGTGTCTTCAGTGATGAAAGGTTTGCATGCAGCTTGGATTTAGAATATTTATCTACAATGTATAGATTTAAATTAGGTTACAAGAATGAGGGAGCGCTAGTAATAACGTATATCTATAGTAACCTTCCTGAAATACTTCCAAATCTATATAAAATATTAGCAAATGATTTATTCTTTAGAGTATAGTGACTTACAATTCCTGAGGCCACATGATTGGGAGATGTTTTTATCTGCTGCAAAATGAATAATTTAGTAAGACATCTCTGATGCTGCCATTTTAATGAGAATAACCAGAAAGAGGACTTGCATTTCAATGGGTGTAACTTTAATCAAGATCAACTTCATAAAGTGATCTCAATGGTTTGGGATCTCCTTTTATCTTTAAACCATCATTTCTTCCTTGGAAGTGATAATACATTTGCTAGAAATGGCTTTATTGGAGTATTTATGTTCTGGTCAGAAAATGCCCCAAGAGTATATTCTAGATATGGAAGGAAGTAGAAGACTATGCTAGAAGCTAGTTTTTAGGAATACATTCAGGAAATTTGATCAGTTTTCTGGTTTCTTTCCTGAATTGTGAAGATTCTGAAATTTCTTTACTTATCTATGAAGGTTTCTTAGATTAGAACTAGTGGCTGCCTGTAATTTCACTGTGCAATGATAGATGCTAGCATTTGCAGGCATCCACAGTACGATAGAACTAAGTCAGGACTCTGGAGACCTCTGCTTTAAGTCATAGTTAGAAACCTGTCCAGTTCCCTGTCAAGATTCTTCCCTCGAGGACTTGCTGAGGTCCCAGATGCTATGACTTATACTGGATCACTTGGAAGTCCTTCAACAGATAATTTCTGCTTGGCACACATATCAGGTATTTGAATGTTTTACCCTTCATCATTCAACCCATATGCTTCAGAATAATAACTAAAAATAATTCTTTACTAACAATATCTCTTAGCTTTGGGAATCGATTTCTTCAGAAGCAGAAATTTCAAGAGAGGAAGGATAATTGAACCCAAGAATAGACTACCATGGGAATCTCTCCATTCCTGGAGACATAAAGAAAAGAACATGCAACCATCTGCTGGGTGGGCTAGACACAGCCCTCTCTGGACTGGGCGGTCTCTTGGGCTCCCTTTTAGCTCTAGGCATCTATGATTTTCTGTGGAGGCAAAGGCAATGCCATGGATTTTTTTTTTAGTACTGTGAACCTTTACCTTTCTTTTAAAAATATTTATTGGTTTTATTAAATCACAAAGTGAATACATGCCTGTTTGCAAAATGAGTACAAAGTAAAATGTGAAAATCAACCCCCCCAACCCAATCTTATTCCTCAAAGTAAAGGTTAACAGCATTGAGGGTAACACTCCAGGTTTATTTGTATATGTGTATGAATGCATTTTACAAATAAATATTTTTAGAGAAACTATAATACATAATGTATATGAGTAGACATTTCCTTAAATTTACATAAGTAAATATGTGTAGTTTCTTTTTTATTATAAAAATGGAAGTTCTTCAAAACTCCCGCCTAAAGTACTTTCTCTGCTTTAACATATATTTCTTGTTCTTCCCCCCATTCCCTCAATTTCCATATTCTGTGCCACTAAAAACCAAAGAAGTTTTTTGAAAAAAAGATGATCCTGATTGGACGGTGGGGATAGGGAAGACGCAGAAAAGTCAGAGCAGGCATATACCATATATATGTGGTGTGTTGCATGTATGTGTAAAATTTATGTACACTAATTTATGTAAGAGATATTCATAGAAGTGGGATCGCTGTGTCTAAGAATATGCCTTTATTTACAATAGATTTTTCCTCAAAAAAACTCAAGAAACTTCTGTAAGATATTTTGAACTATTTCTACAAATACTACATAGCATCTTGCCATGCTCCAAGAATGTTTACCTGTCTGGAAAAGGGGCCAGGTTTGCATGTGGCTCTCCAGTTAACTTGAAATGGATGTCTCAATTCAGGGGACAGCAAGCCTAACAGTAAGAAGGACAGGAGCAGAGGGAAGCTAAGAACTCATAGCTCAGTTGCAGCAAAGTACAAAAGCAGGAAACCAGACAAGGCTAAAGCAAGAGTAGATTCTAGATCCCACTTATGGTTTACTTACCTCTTCTGTCTCATCTCCCATTGTCTACCCCTTAGTTCAAACATCTCCCCCCCCACCACCACCACCAGCCAGGAACTCTTTAATGACTAACCTATCTCTTCCCCTCACCCACATGTCCAATTCTTGTGCTCATACATCACACTGTGATTTCATCACATTATATCATTGTTAGAATTAGTATTTTTTTAAAAAAAATTCTCTGCACTAAACTAAAATTCATCAAAGCATCTTTCATCTCTATATGTCTAACACTAAGCACAGTCTGGTATACAGTAGGTGCTCAATATATATCAAGAGATGAATGGAAGAGCCATGACCTATTACAGTAAAAACATCAGAGCATCATATGAGTATCCTTACCTATAGCCCCCAAACCTTAAACGATATTGATGTATTCCACTTATTTTGATTATTTTCTAATATCACAAAAATACACCCCACAAGCTTCTATTAAATTTAGCTAAATTATTTAAAAGAATAAAAACTGACAGAGACCATCATATGAAACAACATGACCATCATACATCCACACACTTCTTAAAATGTCTATCAAGTTATTGTTTTCTTTATCTTTCTTTCCCCATAACTGGTTTTGTCGGAGCAAATCTGACCTTCTTCTCCATGATTCAAGTGGGTGGATAACTTTCTTCCCAGTAGGTTCACTGTTTTGAAAGACAACCGTGTTTGCACATTAAGATGCAAGTGGTTTTCTCTAGAGCCAGACAATGTGTCACCGGCTCCAGCACAAGGGACAGTGCCATCACTAGTGTGTGTAGTGATTGGATAGAGGCCAATATTGGCCCTCTTCTATGACAGCCTGAACTCCTACCCAGGAGTTCATTAAAAACTAACTGAACAACAATGAGTAGTGTCCTAACATTTGCATTTTCTGTTTCATATTTCTTATGCTTGAAAATTTAAATAATAATTTTCAGAGTCTCAATGGTATCCATAGCAATATATACTTATTTTCATTATTATTAAAATTACTCTACTCTCTTTTTCTCTCCCCAACTTCATTTCACCTATGAACTGAAAACTCCTTTCTCTTTTCCCAAGTTGAATGCCTTCTAAATTTTACTGGACAATTGCCAGAATGTGAAGACAAAAACACAGTATAAAGTAATCTTTATCAATGATACAAACCAACTATATATGGAAAAAATATATATGCATATATATGAAATATATATATTTCCCCAACTTGGAAATCCTACTTCAGCACACAAGAATAACCCTGAGGCATTCTCAGCTATGCCATCAATTAGGCCCTGGAAACATGTCAAATGTTGTTGTAACCTCTCATCTTGGTGTGCAGTCTGCTGTATCTATTGTTTGAAGTACACTGCAGAGATGACTAGCTCAATATATCAGGATTTCAAGAGGGTCTGGATTGACACCCCTTCTAAGCCTACTCCTCCCCATGAGCACACATCTCTCTCTCCATATAGAGCAAAATGGCACCACATCCTCTTGCCCAGTCCTTGGGAATGGAATAGTCACTGCTTTCGTCCTCATGTTCTGTATATGTGTTTGCCTTACCATGTGCTGCAGAACTGAAAACCTCATGCTTAATACAACGTGGAGAAAAAGATTCTATGAAGTTAATCTTCCTTTATATCAAGCATTCATTTAGATGCACTGAATATAAAGCAATTGTTCGCTGCAGTCTCATTTTTAAATAGTTGGAAAATGGGAACATCAACTCTAAAGAAGGCAGAATTTTTATGAGTGCTGATAGCTTGTATTTTTTTTTTCCAGTTTCAACATTTGAGCTCAACTGCTGATTGATTTTTAGTGGTGAGCTCATTAAAATAGAGATTCCAATTGTTATTTCATGTTGCTGGTAGAGCAAAGGCTAAGGTAAATGATATTTTGTTCCTTCATACCTCACAGCCCAGGAAACAGAGACGGCCAGGACTTTCTTCACTATCATTTCTCTCCCAAAATTGCCTTGATCTTTGAGGTGTCTGTCCACTTTTCTTACGATCAAAATAAAGTTGGTTTAGGCCAGGTGTGGTGGCTCACGCCTGTAATCCTAGCACTCTGGGAGGCCGAGGTGGGAGGATCGTTTGAGCTCAGGAGTAAGAGACCAACCTGAGCAAGAGCGAGACCCCATCTCTACTAAAAAAAATACAGAATAAAATTAGCTGGACGACTAAAAATATATATAGAAAAAATTAGCCAGGCATGGTGGCGCATGCCTGTAGTCCCAGCTACTCGGGAGGCTGAGGCAGTAGGATCGCGTGAGCCCAGGAGTTTGAGGTTGCTGTGAGCTAGGCTGACGCCACAGCACTCTAGCCCAGGCAACAGAGCGAGACTCTGTGTCAAAAAAGAAAAAACAACAACAACAAAAAACCAGTTGGTTTGAAAAATGAGCTTCCTATGTGTATCTGTCAGGATCCATTCAGGATACAGAAACCACTCCAGTTATTTTAACAGAGAGATTTTAATGTAAAATTATTAATTAGGTATTACAGAATTCAAAAGGTAAAAATGGAATAATAAAATATTCTGAGGATGGCAATGGCAGGAAGCAGCTGTCACCCCGGCACAAAGGGAATAGGTTGGAATAATTAGAAGGTTGGAGGAACAGTCCCACATAGCTTCTCAGATGGTGGCAGAGATTCCGAGCCTGCAGGAGGGGTCCTAGCTAAGACCCAGAACCCTGAGCCAGTCATGTGGCTGGCTAGTGTTGATACCTCTGATGAGCATAATAAGACTGGCTTATGAGTATTAGAAACACTATTAGGATCAACAGTTTCTACTGGAATGGAGAGAAAGCAAACAGGAAAGAGCAAGTCACTTCCTTCTTCTTCTACCTGGTAGTCTTCATCTACAGTCTTTATTAGTAAACTTTAACAGGGACCCAGCTGGCAAAGGAGAAATGTGACTTGCAGAGTCCCAGCCCAGCATCACCAAAGCAGAGGAGAAAAGAGTGCACTTGAAGCTGAGAGACAATAGCCTAGTATTACTAAATAGTAAAATATTATAAATCATCACTATATCACATTTAATCTCTTTCTTGTTTTCTTACTCTTTTTTGTTTTCACAGAAACCCATAAACTTTCCTCCCATTATAGATATTTTATTTCACATATGTACACCCACCACTCTTGCATTTTGCTCTCTCCAAAGCTTTGTAAAGTGATTGATTATAACCATAAAGTTTGCTTTATTCTTCTGGGCACAGAAAATAAAAGAAACAAAAGTTAGGGTAACTTACTCAAAATGAAAAAAATTACCGTTTTCCTCCTTCAAAATGCCAAAGCACTTTAGTTTTGCCATTTTTGTTGTTCATAAGATTTTTCCTTCCCTTAAAACGATTTGTATACTGTAACTTTTCAACAAGACATAACATTTTATTATTCGTATTTAGGTGTCCAATAATTATTTTCCAATATGCATCTCATTTTTTTACATAGTAGAAGTGCAATAAGTATGCAAAAAATGAATAAATGAATGGTTTGCTACTGTTGATGATCATATAATATCTATTGGGAGGGAATTAAAAATCATTTTTGTAATTGCCACTACAGAAATAAGTATCTCAAAAATTTGTTGTTGAATCATAAATAAAAATTTCTTATCAACTTTAAAAAAAGCAAACCAAATTGGGCTACATAAAGATTTTAAAAGTTTTGTGTTACAAATAGTGCCTTCAAGAAAGTAAAAAGAAAAAACACAGCATAGGAGAAAATCATTGCAAATCATATATATGAAAAGGCACTCATATCCAAAATAGGTTAATAAAAAACCTCTTATAAGTCAATTACAAAAAGATAAATGACCAATTGAAAAATGAGCCAAGGATTTAAATAAGCATTTCTCCAAAGAAGATATACAGATTTTTCATGATTGCATGAGAAATGCTTGGCATTATTAGTCATTAAGGTAATGCAAATCAAAACCACAATGAGATACAACTTCATGGACCTAGAATGACTACAATCAAAATGGCAGACAGTAACAAGATAGAATGTGGTGAATTGGAACATTTATATATTACTGGTGGAAATGTAAAATAACACAATTGCTTTGGAAAACAGTTTGGCAGTTCCTCAAAATGTTAAACATAGAGTTCCCATATGACCCAGCAATTCCACCAAGGTGTATGTATACTCAAGAGAAATTAAAATATATGCCCACGCAAAAACTTGTACACAGATGTTTACAGTGGCATTATTTAAAACAGCCAAAAATTGGAAACAACCCAAATGTTCACCAACTGACAAATGGATAAACAAAATATGGCACATGCATACAATGGAACATTATTCAGCAATAGAAAAAAATGAAGTACTAATGCAAGCTAACGTGAATTAATCTAACATTATGCTAAATAAAAGAAGCCCATCACAAAAGATTACATATGATCCTATTCATATGAAAGATCCAGAATGGGCAAATCTATAGAGACAGAATATAGATTAGTGGTCACTTAGGGCTGAAGGTGAAGGTGGTCATAACCTTGTGAATATGCTAAAAACTTATAATTGTACATTTTAAATGAATACATTATAATGCATGTGAACTGTATCTTAATAAAGCTGTTAAAAATAAGCAAACCAATTCTGCCTACTAAAATGAATGTTCAAGAAAAATTTTACTCCTTGACTCGTGAAAAATTAATAATTGATTTTTTCTGTTACCTTAATTTTTTAATAAATACAAGTCAATCCAAACCTTTAATCTCTTCAAATATAAATATATAAAGTTAAAAATGTATAATTTATGTTTTATTTATTCCAACTTTTAAAAATATTCAATTCCATTTGGTCTTCCATTCATTTATTTTATAAATGTTTATTGAATGTTTATTATGCCCTTCACATTGTGGTAGGTGCTAGGGTTACCATAAGGAAACAAATAAGCCTGCTCTCTACTCTTCATAGACCCCAAATCTATTGAAGCACAAATCTAGGTTAGCATAAATTTGTAGTCAAATATATACTCTCAATGGGGGAAAAGGCAAAAAGAGGGCTGGGGTTGAAGTTGGAAGTCTGTTGTAGTGATCCAAGCAACAGATGATGATGGTTTGGCCAAAGGAAAAAGTTGGATAAATATGAGATATTTAGGATAAGATATTTGTGGATAAGTTTATCACTTGATAGACTTGTTGGGGAATAAGAAAAAGGAGGCACCAAGCGTGACTTTGATATAGTTTAGGTTATCAGAACCAGGTGGATGGTGACACTATCCACTAAAGTATGCAATTCTGGAAAAGAGTCTGAATTTGAGGGGCCTTTGAGACATCCAAGGAGAGGGATGAAGTAGATACTTATGATACATTGATATACGAGAGAAGGTCACAGCTGAGATATAAATGTGAGAGTCAGCTGCACACAGATGTTAATTGAAACTGTTGGCATGGATGAGGTTACCTAAGGAGAGAAAATAGAATGCGAAGTAAAGCAAGACTGGGACTTGAGGAACTTCAATGCTGATAGAAGTCTGAGCCTATAATGGAGACAAAAAAGAAGCAGTCTGAACCATAAGGATAAAACCAACAGAGCATCATTTCATGAAAGCCAAAGGAAAAAGTAGTATTTGAAGATCTGACTGAAGGACAAAGATTGAGCTGCTTTCATGCTAGCACAAAAAAGCTGAGTAGTTGGAACACAGATTTTAAGCCCAAGGAGACATGAGAAGACTTAGCAAAATCCTAGGAGGTAGTCAAGAGAGTGATTCCATTAAGACCCAAGCATACCCAACAGATTCACTGTAAATGATGGGGCTTGTTTTATGCAGGGCCTAGCAAGAAAGTCTGTAAGGCGTGATGTGTTTAGAGCTAAGTACTTTCAGGAGATTGGTGGTGATGCACATCTCCCAAGACCAATGGTAGAGCTTAAACTCTTTTTTAAATTTTATTTTATTGTGGCAAGGACACTTAACATGAGGTCTTCCCTCTTAACACATTTTTAAATGTGCAATACACTATTGTTGACTGTAGGTATAATGTTATACAGCAGATCTCTAGACTTATCCATCTTGCTCAAGCTTATAAAATAGTAACTGCCCGTTACACCACATATAAGTAGACTCATGCAGTATTTGTCTTTCTGGGACTGGCTCACTTCATGTGGCACAGTGTCTTCAAAGTTTGTCCATATTACCTAATTGCAGCAGTTCCTTTGATAAGATGGAATAGTATTCCATTGTATGTAGAGACCACATTTTCTTTATCTATTCATCTGTTGATGGACATTTCGGTTGTTTCCTCATCCTGGCTATCGTGAATAGTGTTGCAACAAATATGAGAGTGCTAATATCTCTTTGAGATCCTGATTTCAATTCTTTTGGATAAATATCCAGAAGTGGGACTGCTGGATCATATGATAGTTCTATTTTGAATTTTGAGGAACCTCCATACTGTTTTCAGTAGTGACGGCATCATTTTTGCATTCCCACCAACAGTGTGCAAGGGTTCTGGTTTCTCCCCATTCTGCCAACATTTTCTTGTGTTTTTGGTTTTTTTTTTTTT
>CM052443.1:79805318-79822397 GCA_028533085.1 Varecia variegata
TGCGACACCTGCTGGACGACCAGACAACATGTATTTCAAAGCATTCTAAATACAGATATTGCATGTCTTTCACTAAAGTTTTTAAAAATATTTGGTGTTTCTTGATATTGTAGACGTTATTGTTTTTAAATTTCATTTTGTATTGGTGGCCAATATATAAAGTACAATTGATTTTTGTACATTGACCTTGCACCTAATAACCTTGGGCTTATTTATTTATCCTTATACTTTATCCATACATTCTTCTGGATTTTCTTAATACATAATCATACCCTCTGCAAGTAAGGGCAATTTTATTTCTTTATCTCTAATATGTGCCTTTTCTTTCTTTTTTCTTGTCTTATTGCCCTACCTAGGACCTCCAGTCCAGTGTTTAATAGAAGCTCTGGGAGCAGACAGCTTAGTCTTTTTCCAGATCTCAGAGGGAAAGCTTTAAGTTTTCACTATTGAATATAATAATGCTATAAAGTATTTGTAGCTATCCCTCATCCAACTGAGGATAGTCTCTTCTATTTCTAGTTTTAACACAGATAAATATTGAATTTTATTGCATATTTTTCTGCTCTATTATAAAGATGATAAGATTTTTCTTCTTTATACCATTAATGTTGTGAAATGCATTAATTGTCAAATGTTAGATTACTCTTGCATTACTGGGATAAATCCTAGCAAGTCATGTTGAAGTTTTTAAAGCACACTGCAGGATTTGATTTACTAACTTGGTTAGGATTTTTGCATTATTCATTACTGCAATCGGCCTGTAACTTTGTTTTCATGTACTATTCTTGTCCAATTTTTATATCAAGGTTATACTGGTCTCATGAAATTAGTCGGAAATATTCCTTTTTTTCTATTTTTCCAAAGAATTTGTGCAAAAGTGATGTTATTTCTTCCACAATTATTTGGTAGAATTCATTGGGAAAGCCATGTATACTAGAACTTTTCTTTGTTGGAAGGTTTTCTTTAATATGTATAAGATTATTTAGATTTTCTTTTTATTTTTGTACTGCTTTAATATGTTGTGGTTTCCTCAGAATTTATTCATTTCATCTATATATTTATATTTATGGGCAAAAATAATACATAATATATTTTTAATGCCTGTGGGATCTGTAGTAATGTTGCCTTTTTCATTCTAAATTTTGATCATGTGAATTTCTTTTTCCTTGATTAGTCTAGCCAGAAGTTTCTCCATTTTATTAGTCTCTTCAAAGAAACAAGTTTTGCCCTTTTTGATTCTCTCTACAGTTTGTTTCTATTTTATTCATTTCTGTTCTTATATTTGTTATTTTCTTCCTTCTGTTACTTTGGATTCACTATGTTGCTCTTTTTTTAAATTTCGGGGACAGGTACTTGGATCATTGATTTTCAGCTTTTCTTCTTTTCGAAATATAAATTGGATGAGATAAATTTCATTTTAAACATGGTTGTCAGTGAATTCCACATTTGATTTAACATATTTGCATTATCATTCAATTCAAGTATTTTTTCTTATTTCCCGTGTTGTTTCTTCTTTGACCCATGAATTATTTAAAAATGCATTGCTTTATTTTTAACTTTAGGGGCATATTCTTGTTATCTTTTGTTATTGATTTATAAGGTAATTAATCTGTGGTCAGAGAACATACTTTCCATGATTTTAATCCTTTAAAATGTGTTGAGAATTGTTTTATGATATAGCAAATGGTGAATTGTTATAAAAGTTCTATTTGCTCTTGAAAAGCATGTTTCCTCTCACATTTTGGCTCACTGTTTTTAGTTACTTGGTGATTTTCCTTATTTTGCCCTAGCAATTCATTAAAAATTCTACTTTACCTAAATCTAGTTGTTTTATAATGGAAGGACCTTCAGCATATTTAATCTACATTACTGCCTCGAGGCAATAGCTTTTGATTGATGGGCCTTTTGTGTACTCTCGTATTATAAAGGACATTGTTTTTGAGAAGTAAGCAATTGGTATATCTCTGCCATCTGGCCTTTTCTGGTGAAGCACAGCTTCAACACTGTAAAGTATCCATGTTTAAAAAAAAAGACAGTGATTTCTATTCATCATAATGTACTAGCACATACTCAGACTTCAAGGACTACTTAACCTCCACTATTCTCTATTTCTGCTGAGCAGTCTCTTGCTTTTATCTGGTAGGCCATGGAATTTTTCAATTATAGTCTTTTATGTACATAAAACATATTAGAAACTGAGTAGCTTTTAAAAGGCTTGTAGCTCTTGCTTTATTTTTGGAGTAGTCACATCTTAACATTTCTGTGATGAATGTCAGGAGCAATAATGAAAGAATACGATGCTCTTTGTTCCTAGTTCACATTACTCTCCCTCTCTCCACCCTCATTTAGACACCTTCATCATGGACGCTCTATATTATTTCCTAGAGACTGTCTACAATGATTACATCATGAAAAATGTATCCTAAGGCATTGATAGATGGCAGGCCACAGACATAAAATGACCCTTGAAAGACTCAGAACACTTTTAATGGCTACTGAATACATGACCATCTTTTAAATGTCTCCCCAGTCCCTGAACCATTTCCTTTCTGTAAGAGCTAATTCACACTCACATCATTTTATCTACTCACAGAGCCCTGGAAGCCATGTTCAAACGACATGAGTTTGACTACAAATGATTGAAGCAGGGTTGATTACCTGATCAAATCCGAGTCAATCAAATTCTCTTTTTGGGAATTGGAATTGGAAGACAAAAGGCGCAGAGATTGAAAGGTCAATAAAATTAAAGATAGAGATATAGCAACAAAGTCCACAAAATTCTACTGCTATAGTCTAAAGTTGCCCTGCCTCCCACCCTTCAGGAAGATCTGATTATCGTCCTTTTTCTTGGACCACATAAGATAACTTAGCGTGGTGCACATGAAGATCTGCCATCCAGATCCCTCTTCAAAAAAGGACTCCATTGCCCTAGCTGCTGAGAATGTATCAGCTGCCCAGCGTTTGCCTGAGCTGCAGAGAGCTGCCTTCCCTCAAAGCCTGCCTATTCCAGGATGGCCCATCGCCATTCCTAATCATAGTTGGGGGAGGGATAAAGTAACAGGCCCATCACAGGAAGATTTATATAGGTTTTATATGCTTCAGAGTTCCTTGTGAGTTTGACCAAGTTTTTGCCAGATCTATATCACAATTCAACTTCTTCCTCTGACCATTTCTGTTTCCACCTTCTCATTTCCACTCTACTAAATTTCTTATATGCCAAATTCCATCTCATTATCTGCTTTGGGGGAGTGCAACGTGCAACAATCAGTATATGACCAACAATTTTATTTTATATTTTTAACCTAAACTGAGTTGTCTCTGTTGCTTGCAACTGAGAGTGTTAATTAAGACATTCCAATATTTACCCAGTGGGAAGCGCACATGATCAGCAAGGCTGTTTAACAGCCTTGAGAACATCCCGATTGGTTGGATGCTGAATGCTGTAAAATTTTTCCCTTAGAAAAGGAGATAACTTTTAGATTCAATTGAATTGGTACAATTCAGATAAAATTACATTAACTCTTCTCTATAACCCCTCACTCTTTGGAGAACACTTTCAATAATGTCATGTTTATTTTGTTTATCTTTATAAACCTGCCATCCAACACAGTTACTGGAACATAGGAGATGCTCAATAGGTGCCTTCTGACTAAATTAATAAATTCTGATTGCAATTTCATTAAGTCAGACTATTCTAATAGAAGAGTTTCAACTGTACTGATTTTAGAGATGAAGTTTTGTGCCAGCTAAACATTTCATCCTTCACATCCCTGTTTTCCTCTCTCATTCCCATTCCTTTTAACTATGCTCCTTACCTCTGACCCACATGCTCACTGTTCCTTTTCTCTCTTATTTTTTTTCTCATCACTTCGCTCCAGGGTCTTCCATGGTAAACACACCCTCCATATCCTCAGTATTTTTCCTGAATATTCCCTTGCCTTCACTTTCTCCTGAGTTTACTACTGCTCTTCGTAGTTCTCTCTGTCTCTGACTTTCAAGACAGAAGCAACTCTGATATTCAGCAAAGAAATTCATGTTGATTGGTATCATGTGTCCTTTATTAATCACAGCAAGAGGTATCATATCATACCCAGAGTGACCAAGGCAAGAGACTTAGAAAGATTCTAGTATTTGTAATTCTAGCTTTGTATCCAAGAGAGTGTTCAGCTCTAGTTAAGGTATTTATAAAAATTGGAGGAAAGGACTCCATTCTAATAATCCAACAATGTCTCCAACAATGATGTTATATCAGGGAAGTGTGGTAAGGAAAAGAGAAACAACTCTATTTATTCCAAGTGTGAAGGGTCTTAAAAAGGAAATTAAGCTTATTGAACATTGAAATATACAGAGGAATAAAGGTCAGGGAGTACCAGAAGGTATCTTAAACTTGATGTAGAAGATTGTCAACAGCTTACCTGGAAGCCAGTGCAAATCTTAAAAATCTCTAGGAAATTTGCACGGGCTAACCAGCTAGTCTACATGAGTAAAATGCATGGCTTTCAAGCATTAGCTGGATATCTGCTTTGATCTCACACATCCTTTTCTAATATCTTCAACTCTTATATAAGTGCCTCTTATTGGCTGACTCTAAACTGGAACAATGAAGGGAAAGGAATTCTGGGAAATGTAGTTGCAGCTTCTCCACTGCAATGCAGTGGTGAATTAGAAGCAGCTGGGGGTCATGCCCACTTGCCAATGGACTGTTCAAACACTTCCCATTGGACCTTTGAAAAACTGAGCATATTCACAAACTAGACGAGGCATAAACTAGATCATAATTTACTGGGGCTAAGAGTTAAAGTTTCATTCTTCCTTTAGCCAGTTTATATAGCAAAAATGGGTTTGGGGCCCCAGAAAGTAAAATCTACTCAAATAAACATCATGCTGCCAGAATTAAACAATTAATGTGGGCAATGTAAGGCTTGGCAGTGTAGCAATTTTTCTAACTCTAAAGTATCCCCATTCTCTTTTTGGAACTTTATATGGTATGTGCCACTCTTCAATCTTTCTACTATTTTTGAATTGCACTAAAACATTAATTAAATGAGTTCAGCCATCAATCCCAGCAGATTTTCCCCTTGGAATAAAGTAAAACTTAATTTATTTCTACTTAATTACCTCATTTCAGCCTTGCCATGTTTATTAATAATGAATACCTATTCCTTTTTAAACGGCATTGATCACCAATTTTCACTGCTGCTAAGGAAATTTGACATGACGAATGTCCAGAACTGGAAGTGCAGAGTTATTGTTCGACTTGATATACTTATAGCATAATCAATTTTTGAGCCAATCCATAGTGCATATGTACCAAACACATTAGCAGTACAGTACGAGAACAGAATGTTTTTTTTTTCCTTGTTCCAGTTTGTTTTGCTGAACCGTGAAGTCCAACTTAACTCTCATGAACTTGGAAAACTAATACATCTACATTTCATTGTGTGATTTTTCCCTCCCACTTTCCTTCTTTAGACCCTGCTTCCACACAATGAATGTCACCAAGACTAATTGACCCATTTTTAGTTTAGGAGAAATCACTCCAATTGATGTTTCTAGCCATATTTTTAACAATGTTAAATGGTTGGAAACAGATGAGGTGAAAGACATTTACTACTTGCTGCGAGTGAGTGGTGTAAATAGTATTGATCTACTATGAAAGGTTTACAGTAGAGAAACATTCAGCACGTTATTTAACATGTAAAAATCTATTTGATTTATTTTCAGCCTATATCCAAACATTTGTAACACGGTTTTGCTATTTTATTTGGTTCCCCCCGCCTACCTTTCTTCTTTTCATGTTTTGACATAAGTAGTACCCAGATCTGGCCTATGAAGTTGTTTGGATTTTATCTTTAAGGTTAATGTGCTAAGAAGAAAAAAAAGAAAAAGAAAAGGAAAATGTAAAGCAGAAAAAAGGAAAAGGAGACAAAAAGGAAAAAGAAAGGCTATGGACATGCACGTAGATTGCTCAGTGAGTGACAAGTAGTAAAGATGACTCAGCTCTTCAAAGCTGATGCCAAGCTCTTTTTGCTCTCTCCCTTTTGCTACAACAAGGGGTCTGGTCATCAACTGTGGCATATGTAACACATTCTGTAAACCTACATCTTGCTCTATAATCCTATCTTTTTCTCCTCAATAAACCTCATTTTCATGCTTGCCTTACTTTGGTGCATCTGGTCATTCTTCGGCCATTGAGTGCGCCAAGAATCGACATTTCAGACTGAAGCTCAACATAAAGTCTGGGAGAGAAAAAAAGGGATTTGGGGTCAGCTAGCCTCCTGGGCTATGTGAGAGGCACTGGGGAAAATGTTTCTTAAAAAAAAAGTTTGTCTTGTATTACGAAGGAAACCTCTCATTGGCTTTGTTTTGCCCTGCAATAAAATTTTAAATTTGCTTTTAAAAAAATCAGCAGTGATCAGCTACACAATACATTTATCTCTTTATGTTTCCAAGCAAGCATATTAAAGTCTCTGACACGTCCTGACTTAAAACAAACTAATAAACAAAAAAGAATCTCAATTTTTTCTTAACCCAGAAATCCCTGTGCTTATTTGGCCACACTTCCCTGGACACAAACACTCAGTGTTTTGGCTCTGAAGGAAACTAGAAATATTTTACCCAAAATATGACATTTGACATGCTGGACTGACTACAGAAGCCTCAAGGTCTCTGACCTTCTCCCCTCCAACCTCCATTGACTCTCCCCGAATCCTTGAAGTTTCTTTATATGCCTGAGATCCAGACCCACCTGTTAGGTTGAGACAAGGAGGAAGGGGAAAAGATGCTTTGTCTAGGGGGGTTTCTATTGAGAAATAGATCACGTTAGGAGATGCTTGGTCTACTAGGAGGAACATATTGACCATAAGGGGGTTTTCAAGAAGGAACAGATGATGTGTCAAGAGGTCCCCAAGGACTGAACAGATGTTTGGTGTACTATAGGGGGTCTCCAAGGACTGACCAATTAGAAAGAGGTAGAAAGGCCACAAAATGGAGATGTGATCAATGCCACAAATGAGTCTCTGGTGCATGTGCACAAGTAAGGTGACAGTATCCTCAAGTGGCCTACCCTCATTAACATAGTAAAAATCACATCCACCAGTGCCATGACAGTTTATAAATACCATGGCAATCCCTGGAAATTGCCTTACAAGGTTGAAAATGGGGAGAATTCCCAGTTCTAGGAATTCTTCACCCTTTTCCAAGAAAATCCATGAATATTCCACCCCCCACCTTAACATAAAATTAGGAAATCAACATAAAAGGGAAAATCTTGTTAAACTCAGGGTCTCCTCCACTTTTGTGGGTTAACCCATTTCTTCTTTGGAATGTACTATGCTTTAATAAACTTGGCACTTTGCTCACTTGCAAAAAACAAAGCTAATGCCAAGAAGCAAGGCCAAGGAAGGCTTTCTCCTCAGACCCATCCCATCTCCCCCACCCTATTATAAAGTAAAAGTGTCCTCTCTGATATGGCTTAACTGGAAATCCTCAGGGAGACAACACCTAGGTCACATGGATATAAAAGTTAATTCTCTCCTCCTGATAAAAGCTTTTTCTGGTTGCGAGAAAATACTGGGGTAGGGATCTCTCTGAATATGAGAATGGGAATAAAGACTAACTGGACAGAAAAGAAGGTCCAGTTGGTAAACCTGGGAAGGCATATTTTTGCCATTCAAACAATTATTCAATTAACATTTGGAGACATAGAAATTTTTTATTATGTGAGAGTATTTTTATATGAGTGATTATTAGAGGTAGAACCCCTGAACCAATATTTCATATATTTTAATTTTTGGCAAAAATTGTCAAATTCCTCCAAATGGACTTTAAAATTCTGTGCTATTATGAAAATATATGTGTTGTTCCCACTATTCTCACGAACACAGGTAAGCATCAATTTTTTTAAATGTCTGCCCATCTGATGGACAAATATCTGATGATATTTTAATTTGTATCTCCCTCATTAGTAGTGAGATTTAATTTTTAAATGTGCTTATTAGTCACTTCTATATCTTTTACCATCAGTTTCCCAGTTTCATATACATAGCACATTATCTATTTTTTGGATGCATTTTTTTCTCAATTAAGAAACTATATTCTCCAAAGAATTTTATAAATACCCCATCATTTCTCCACTGATTTGAAATATTACTTATATCATGTACTATTGCTGAATTTGTCTTTTTTTCTATTTAGTTACTGTAAGTATTTATGGATTCTATTGAATTTTTTAATGTTAATGTTGTATCCAGACACTTAAATGAATTCTCATTACTTTTCAGTTGATTCTCTTGGATTTTCTGAGTAGAAAATTACAGACTAGCTGCTTTGCAATATTTATACCTCTATTATTTCTTTTTACATTATTGTATTGATGGAAGTTTCCAGGACAATATTCAATAGTAGAGATAACAGTGACTTCTTTGTCTTTTTTGTACCTTCTATTGAAAGGATTCTAATATTTGCTCATTGAGAAAGATGTTTTCTGGTCTCTGGAAGATAACACTCAGGTGAAGGACCTTTCTTTGAACGTTTGCTTACCATTTGAAAGGCATGTTGATGATTATTTGATAATTTTAGGCTGTACTGAGATAATCACATAGATTTTATTCTTTAAAGGGTTAATGTTGTGATTTATATGAACCAAAACAAAAATCTTCCTCATAATGATCTATCCTCACAATTTTTTAAAGACGTGTGACTTGGTCATAATTTATTATTCTTTTGTTATAATACTACATTCAATTTTCTGATATTTATTTAAAATTTTTGAATCCATGTTTCTAATTGAGAGTGTCCTACAGCTTTTGTGTGTGCAAATGTTTCTTTATTTTTGATATCAAAACTATAAAATTATTTGTGAAAATTTTCATCTTTTCACATGTCTTGAAATGATGCTTCACAAATTGGCTGATCATAGCCATCACTTTGTGTACTTATTAAAAATACATATTCTTTAGCAATTTTCCTGAAGATTTCAATTTAATGAATCTGAAGTAAACCCAGGAATAAGCATTTTGACAAAATATCTAAAGATTCTTAGTTGGCAAACATTTGGGAAACATAATTTTGGAAATAAACAACTTGAATTTATATGTCTCCTGAATTTTTGGCAATTGTCATTTCTACTTTGGGTTGGACTTTGGATTAAAAATGATAGATTGAAAATTGATATTTAGATCTACTCTGTCTTCGAATTCCAGTAATATAGCCATATAGAAAATGTTTTAAGGTAGTAATCTATAAGGACAAACAGAAAGGAAAAGAAGTCACATTAATACAATTTTTTAGTTATAAAGAAGGATGATGTGTGAGTGATAACTGATTTATCAGTTTTAAGAAAACTAAATTCTAAAGCCTCAATAGGGAAAGCAGAGAAGCTAATTATGTCTTTGAAATTTCCAACAGCTAAGGAATAAGCAAAAAATTAATTGTGAAAGTGGGAGACAAAGAAACACTTATCCAAAGTCTATTTAAGAAGTAATTAAGTCCTCAGATCCCTTCCTGAATTTTGAGCAACCAGGTGACTATTATTCCCCATCCACACAGAAGGTGAGAATTTTGTTCCCTGGAATAATAAAACAGAGATCTTTCGACAAGAAGATTCAGTAAAGTTGAGGATAAGAGTGCTGTACTAAAACCAGGAAGATTGCAATTGCCATGTTAGAAAAACTTCTAATATGGACAAAAGAAGCCAAAATAACAAAGTGAAAAAAAATTACCAGCCACAATAGAGACTATGCAGAGAGAATAAAATGTAAAAAGAGATAAAATAAGTGAGTCAAACAATTATTAATATTTTTTAGAAAATAGAAGATAATGCCAACATTGAAAAAAGAACACGTTGCAATAAAAATGCCATACTCAAAAATATGAAAACAAGTTCTTGGAAATTAAAAATACAGGCCAGGCACAGGGGCTCACGCCTGTAATCCTAGCACTCTGGGAGGCCGAGGTGGGTGGATCGCTCGAGGTCAGGAGTTCGAGACCAGCCTGAGCAAGAGCGAGACTCCATCTCTACTAAAAATAGAAAGAAATTAGCTGGAAAACTAAAAACATATAGAGAAAAAATTAGCCGAGCATGGTGGCGCACGCCTGTAGTCCCAGCTACTCGGAAGGCTGAGGCAGTAGAATTGCTTGAGCCCAGGAGTTTGAGGTTGCTGTGAGCTAGGCTGATGCCTCGGCACTCACTCTAGCCCGGGCAACAGAGTAAGACTCTGTCTCAAAAAAGAAAAAAAAAAAAAAAAAAAAACAATAAATAAATGAAAAGCTGAAGAGTTAGAAGTTAAAGTTAAGAAAAATCTCCCAGAAACGTGAATTAAAAGACAAGAGAGGGACAATTGGAAAAACTGTCCAGGAGGTACAACTTACACATTAAGAAAGTATAGAAAGAAAGAACAGAAAGAAGTGGGGAGAGAAATCGAAGAGATAATTCAATAATATTAATTAAAAAGAGAGTAATTTTACAGATTAAAATAGTAATTAAGGACCCATGACATGAAATAAACATATATTCATATCAAGGTACAACATTATGAGCTTTGAGAGCAATGAAGATGAAGAAAATATCCCACAAGTTGAGGGAAAGAGAGAGAAGAAGAAGAGAAAAAGGAGGAAGAGGAGGGTGAAGTGGAGAGGAGAGAAGACGGGAGGAGAGGAGAGGGGAGGGACATAGAGGATGATATGTCATTAAAAAAAATTGAAAATGAGGATTTCATTCACTTCTCAACATAGAACCTAAAAGAAGCTAGAAGACTATGAAGAAATTCATTTAAAGATTAGAAGAAAAGTGATTTCTAAACTAGAATTCCAAACTCATTCAAACTTGATAGTTCGGGGGCTGAATGAAGTTTGAGAGTAGAATTAAAAATATTTAGGATATGCAAGACCTATGAATATTTCTCTTTTGTACAGCCTAGCTCAGATATTTGCTGGAGTTTGTGCTCCAACAAAACAAGGAAGTTAGTAAACTTATAAAAAGGAAAATATTAGATGCAGAAACATGAGGTCTAACAAAAGAAAAACAGGAGAGAGAAATCCCCGGGATGATGGTGCAGAGAGATCTCAGAAAGACAGCTGTGCAGCAGGCCTAGTAATAGCCACTCCATATTGGAGCAGATCTGAGAGCTCCTGATAAGATTTCATTAGGAACATGAAATTAATACAAATATGTTTCAGGAGTTGACACAAATGGAGTTCCTTGGATGATAAATACATATAAATCTAAGCAACCAAAAAGCAAATATTCACTACTGGGGGAACAAAAAGTTGATCAGGAAAGAAAAACTAATCATAAGTTACATGATTCAACTCTTAAAGAGAGTCATATGACTGTAGTAATGTAAACACAGACTATTGAACTAACCAAATTACAACAAAATTTCTCTTGCATGGAGAAAGGAAGAAGAAAGAAGTAAAGAGATGATACCCATACCTGAGAATCAAGAAGCTGCAGTGTCAACATGTTATTTAGGAATATGGAGGAAAATATAAAATTATGTGCTGAAAGAATTGAATCTTTTAATCTAGGAATCAGTAAAAGTTGACAAGTAGGTCAGGGCATTGTTTTTTTTTCAAAAAAATTATTTATTGTTTCATAAAGAAGATGTGGAATTATTTGTATACAACTATGTGGTTATATACTAGAGAAATAAAAACATAATTTGAAAAATTAAATATTATTTAAGAAAAAAATTATGGTCCTATAGACATTCTTAGAAATGAATCTGACTAGACAGAGAAAGAAAAAGTTGAGCAATATGATATAAGACAACCTAGCTCTGTACACAAATGTCCAGAAGAACCCAGTCTTTAAAAAAGAAAAAAACAATTGAAGTATTTGTACCTTAATATGCTATATGCAATGCATAATACATAATGGCTTTAAACATGATGAAAGCATGAAAAACTATGAATATAGCTAATGCATAACTATGCTTCTTTATTGATTTTTAGGCTTTTATCATAAATTATTCCAAACCTAAAATCAAGTTCTGAGAATAACGTAACTGTCATTCAATATTTACTACTCATATTTTTAAATCGTTAATAAAATATCATATTTGTTTTTCCTTCTATGTATATAAGTTTACTATTTATGTACTTATACATTAAAAACTATAACACTGTTCTATGTGTTCTTAAATGAATCTTTGCTCCTTTTTGTGTTGTCACTCAATATTTTGTCTTCTAGGTTTGTCCGTGTCAATATATACAGATATAATTCATTCATTTTTAATTGCTTTAGCACATAATTTAAATAATTAAAGATTCTTAAAGACCCTAAATTTCAATCATCAAAAGTAATGGGGTTTGCTACATTAATTCCTATTTGCACTTAGGTCTCAAGTCTTCTATGCTTCTGCTTTCTCTACTTTCCAATCACTGTATTATGACACTAAATTGTAATGATTTCTTGCTTATATCCCTCACAAGACTATAAACTTCACATGGTCAGGGATTTTGCCTGCCTTATTTACGTCTGTATCTTCGGGACCTGATATTGTGCTAACCTGGAATAGGGGCTCAATAAGGATTTGATGAATGAATGGATTAATGAATAGAGGAAATTGGGCAAACTGATAAAAATTACTGATGCTATAAATGTAAGAAAATAATTATACTTACTATTCCTAAACTAATAAAGTGTTTTTGAAAAGAGATGTATCAATCTATCATAAAAATCCGGGGAAAATATACTCTTTGATTTAGTTAAGTCATGTCTAAAAGTGTATTCCAAAGAGCTCTTTTAGGAGAATACATTGGTTGTGACAGAAGATCTATACACATTAATTACATGTGGAAAGAATAAATGACAAATTCACCAATAGTGCCAACGATATTTTTACCATAATTCATAAATAATTGATTTCATGAATAGTAATGTCATCCAGTGTTAGATAATTAATATCCAGTTATTCTCTTGTTCAGCTAAATCCACTTTTGCAAGAAATGCTTAAAATCTCTTTTCTAATTTAAAAAGTTATAAGTGCTCTTTGTGGAATGGTTAGAGAAGAAGACACAAAATATATAGAAAGTATAAAGATAAGAATTGTAAAGAAATGACCATTACCATTATTGTAGTGTCTTCCGAACTTAAAAAAAAAAAATGCTTCTTGTGGACTTTGGAGTAAGATATGCCTAGGTTGAAATACTACTAGCTATGGATCTTGGATGATTTGTTGAACTTCCCTGAGCCTCTGTTTCCTTCTCTGTAAAATGGAAATATACTCAACAATCTAAATTTTATTACACACAATCTATCACCAATTTAACCACTAATTAGAATAAGTCAACTCTTGTTGTATTTTAAGATTCAACTTAATGTAACTTATTTCAGGAAGCCTAGGATCTCCCAAGCCTGGGCTGGTGATGAATGAGTAACAAACATATAAACAATGTGTGAACAGAGAGTAGAACAGCCAGAGCCCCTGGTGCAGTGCCTGACCCATGCCTGGCTTAAGATATGTGGGCTGCTACTATTATTATTACTTTAACATTGTATCACATATACAGTTTTACTACTTGCCTTAGTTTTATTTAAGTGCTTAAAAATGAGCATTTTCCCATCTTATTATGAAGCTAAACAAAGTTTAAAGTATTTTAAAAAGGAAAATAAGATATAAATGGAGGCTGGTTTTACCTACCTCTCAAACCTGGTTCCAGAATGTTAATGTGGAATGGCTCTCCCCAGTGTTTGAGAGGGGATTATTCTTAGGCTGGGAGGGCACAAAAATAGAGAATCTCTAATTGAAGGAATCCTAGATCTTCACTGGTTCAACCTCACTATCACTGAGAAATCCCTTCTATAGTATGATTGACAAATGATCACTTGGGCCAGTGTAGCTGCTTCCAATGACAGGGACCTCACTACTAGCTGTTTTTGTTAGAGGAGCTGTGCTCTTTTCTGTACCCCTCCAAAGGACCAGAGCTGTGTGTGACTCCAATGTAAACTGACAATAAAAGAGACGAATTAGCATAACTGACTGTTTCAGTTATGAAGATTAAATAGCCTTTTATTGCAGATGTTTGCCAAGGAAAATGCTCCCCAGTGGAAGACTCTAAGCAGTTAAGATAGATTTGATGAGGGTTTTAATTGCTGTTATGCAACTGGTAATGGAAAGATTTTATTAAATGTCATGCAAGAGTCAATCGATAGTTTAAAAGAGAAAAGCTTCTCTCTAATATAGACCTCAGGCTTTTCCAACAGTAGTTTATCAGCAGGGGCGGTTTCATCAGCAACCACAAATATTTATCAAGTACACAGTATGCGTGTGGCAATACCATAAATGGGTTGGAGACTGTTGTGGATTAAAAAAAATAAATAAGCCCATGCTGGGGAAGATCTAATGATTTTAAGCAAGTAAATAGCTACCATGGAAACCAAAATTGATACAGATACAGGCATGTGTATATACAATGTATATGCATTCTACTTAAAAACAATTCAATATATAACATCAAGAATCAGAATAAGAGATGTGGTTAAGATTGAACATGTACAAAAATATCATTTTCTTTGCAAAATGATTTGCCATAAAGATTTTAATCCATTTATTGGTTTTTTTGTTTTCTTATTTTTGGGGGAGATTTGTTTGTTTGCTTTTTAGTAGCACAATGGAAAAGATCTTTGACTGGAATACAGAACACTTGGGTTCTAGTCTACCGCTAACAAACTGTACCTGGGATACTTCCTTAACTTTCTGGGTCTGAATATTCTTCTGTAAAATGGGGTGTTGGATAAAATTCTGAGGACTTTTGCTAGCTTCCAGATTCTCTGATTTTATTAAGAAGTAGGTAACTACAGTGTATGCATACAGTAAATTGTCTTATAAAATTATTTTACACAACTTTTAGGGCTCCATTCATTGTGTAAAGTATATGCATACTAACATAAGAATCAAATATCCAACAAAACGTATGTATTTTAAAACTAGGATAGAAACTGGCTCAGCAAATCATAGTTGGTAGTTCCCGGATCCCCAAACCTGCAAAATTATCTAGAACGATTTTTATCAAATTCAGTATGCTGTCTAGCTTGTCTCTCCCTATTGGTGTCACACTCCCCAAGCTGCTCAATGAGCTATGCTGATAAGTAAAAAGCACACTGCTTTTTGGAAAGAGCTGATCCTTCCTAAAATGACTGTTAGTAGAGTATGAATCATTCTATGCCATTCTGTAGTTTTATGATTTATCCAGACTGAATCAGCAACTTATTGTCTGAAAAGTAGTGGCTGAGTAGAGGAGGTTTTTGGATTTAGAATGAAGACCTGCATTCAAGTCCCAACTCTACGGCTCTTCGGCAGTGTGACATCGGGAATATTGCCTACATCTCTGAGTCTGTTTGCCCAGTTGAAAGGGCATGATTCTCAACATTATTGGAAATGAGACAATATACAGACTTCTATCCTGCAAGTCATCACACATGTGTAGGTTATTACTTTTATATTAATAATTGTAAGCAGGCATTTCAGATTTTTTCCAGACTCAAAAGGATTTTGTTGAGCTCCTACTCCATGCTAGGCATTACGCTAGGCAATTTCACTAGGAAGCTTCTATTTAATCCATAAGAGTTGCATTGAATTGTGCATCCAGATTAAAGAATGCATTAATGTAAAATAATTTATGAGGATTTGGAGAAAGTAAAAATAATAGTGAGCTACTGCTTTTGAGGCAGAAGCTGCTAAAGCTTCCTACTTTAAGTATTTGCCAATGTATAGCAGCTTTGGAAATGAAAGAGAAAACACTGTATGCGGAATGATTTGCTGATTACTTGCTAGGAGTAAAATAAAGCGTCACCGCATTTTTAACCCGTTCTTTCTAGTCCCCAAGTTCTAGAGTATACCTAAAGGCCATCTACCAGCAGCTATATTTATATAGGTTAGAGAGCAGTGTTAGAGCCATTTTCAATGAAAAGGACATCAGAACCAACAGGAAACGTACCAGGTGAGTGGAGGAAAGCCTGCTGTGAATGCATATAATTTATTTCACTTTTTAAAATGTAAGTATACATGGCAATTCTTTTCTGAAAGATGAAATATAAATAAAAAGAAAGTTACAGCTATGACTGCTATGTGCCAGGCACTTTATTTTAATAAAAACAAGGCAATTTATATAGAGTATTTCTTTTTGTATTCTCTGCAATCCTAAAAAGTAGTTATTACTAATTCTTCATTTTACAGGCGAGAGAACCTAGGCTTAAAAATATTAAATTATGCAGCCAGCAATAGTGGGATTTAAACTCTCCATCTATAATCCCAAACCCAAAATTATTCCTGAGAATGCTATCAGGTTCCCAGTGGGATGACTCTTCCCCCCTCTATGGGCTCACTATCCTTGTGGTTCTACTTCCGAAGGAGATAGGGAGTTGCCTACCAATCCCATGGAAGTGACTCTGAAACGCTCTCATTTTGAGTATACTGCTACCTGAAGCTGCATATTCAGAGTTTCATTAGAATTTGGCTTAAAGCCAGTTCCCTTTGTTAAAAAAAAATTTTTCCACAAGAAGGACCAACTATCTGTTAGTAGCCTCAGGATGTGTGGCACGTTAGATCATAGTTCCTCTATTCTTCATACCTGCCCTGTATCACAATTATACATCTATGTCCTTTGCCGAGTGACCTTGCAGGTCTGCCTTTTAGAGTCAGGGTTTCTTTCCTTCCAAGCTTGATGTCAAGCTTGGCCATAAGTCTTTCTTTGGCCAATGGAATAAGGAAGAAGTGAGAGTGGGCTGGCTCCAGGCTAAAGCCACAAAAGGCATTGACTAGTCCCGCTTGCCCTGTCACACTCCTGCTGTTCACCAAGAGGAGAACATGCTTGGGTACCTGCAGGTCCAAAGAGGATGAGAGAAATGTGAAACAGACCTGACCCCAACCTGCAGCCTAAAGCAGGGCTGCCCAGCCCAGCGTAGCCTGTATCAGTTGATTCACAGATCCTGAATAAATGATTTTTAATGGAAGTTTCTGAGTTTGGGGTATAATAAAACATTATCATGGCAATTGTTAAATAGCACAGCGTACATGATAATAGGGTTCTTTGGCTGGGCGAGGTGGCTCAAGCCTGTAATCCTAGCACCCTGGG
>CM052443.1:79822497-79849242 GCA_028533085.1 Varecia variegata
GTTCTTTATAAAGGAAAGTATCAGTAAATAAGAGACTGAAAAAAATAAGAGACTGAAAAGAGTAGAATGCTGGATGTATTCTGATGAGGAAAATGGGGAAGAAGTCACAGAATATGATTAGTGTAAAGAAAAGAAGAGGGCCCAAGAAATGACAACATGCACATCAGGTCTTTGGAGACTTGTGGATAACAGAGCAGGTACCTATTGTGTGACTTGGTGCTTGCATGGCTTCCTTGAGACCCTGCATGACAAAAGAAGAACCTCCTCTGGCCTGGAAACACTTGAGAGTGCCAGAGCAATTGAATTATAGAGGCAAAACTGTTCTTGCAAACTCTGAAACTGGTAACTCACACTCCATGTTTAGGGACAGAAAGAATTGAATAGACTCAAGCATCTATGTCCACATTCAATCTCCTGCTCTGGAGCTGAGTGATGGTGCTGTTGGGTAAAGCAGGATATCTGAGAATTATCTGTGATGAGTTTCATGTTTAAAGAGAATATGCCAAAAGTGGAGAAAAATTGTGGGGTTTTTTTCCTTCTGAAATGACTTAATTTCTGTAGTGCTCTAATAAGCAGGCTGTGCTTGATGGGCTGATGGCCGGCTGCATTATGTGTGTTTGTTTCTCTACTGCTCTTCAGAGCCACAATAGCACTTCAGATAATGGCTGCTGCTTAATTGTCATTACACAGATGTTATTTGGTCAGATGCCGCTCATCTCTTCGGCTCCTAAACAGCTGATCTCCGCAGCAGCACACATTGCCATTCAGGTGGGAAGAAGGATTTCTGAAGCTCACCTCCTTTTCCAAAACATACTTCTTAAAGCCACCATAAGTGCTGCCTTCTGAGGGAGGAGGTGGCAGGGGTCACATACAGAAAAACCTAGTATTTTATTTATAGAGGGTCACATACAGAAAAACCTAGTATTTTATTTATAGAGGATTGTCCAAATTAATCATCCTATGTCTACAAAAAGCAGTACCAGGCCACCAAAAAATATGGTAATGTAGATTTATATTTATTGATTTGAACATATATACATAATCCAATTGATTAGTGAAAAAGGTCATTAATAAACCACATAGGTAGTATGATTCTGCTTTAATTATACAATTGCATATGTGTGGGGGGGTAGAATAGAATATAAATTAGTATATATTCAAAGCCAATTGCCTCGAAGGTGCCAAGTAATAGGATTATGTGAGATTTAAACTTGTGTATTTATACTTTTCCTATTTTGTTTTTATAATGAGTACTACTTTCCTACTCTCTCTAATCAAAAAATGTATTTTCAAAAAATAAAAGAAGGGCATGTCTTTAACTTTTATTGAATTTCATATGTATTTCACCTTATTCAAAATAATGTAAACCTGTCTCTTTCCTTCTCTATGATCAGAGTAGAGGTAAATTTTCATGAATGAACTAGAGTCGTTTGGAGAGCTTTGCAGAGGCCACTGGACACCTGCTACCTATACATGATAGTCACCGTAAAATATGCTTTGTCACATCAAATTCAAATGCCTCTCCCTGGAAAGATGACAATACAGTCAATCATTAATTCAAAAAACCTTTTATTCAACATCTAGAACAAGACATTGTTCTTTGCACTGGAAGGGAAGAGGGGACCCAGAGGAATAGTGATGATAACACTCTACATTGGCTTTCTAACATTTCTTCCTGTATGGTAACAGTTATGAGCATCATGATATGGGGTGGACCAGGCCAAAGTATAATCACCTTTCAGGTGGGTGAACTGAGACTCAGACAGGTGAAATGATATGCACATCTGCATGGCACCATCTGGCTTCGGTCTTAGCAGCCTTATTCCTGATCCCTTAGTCTCTGTTCTTGGAACTTCATGCTTCATCAAAGCAATGGAAGTCATTGTGTATGCATGTATGTATGTATTTATTATTGATTGATCGATTGATTGATTTATATCTAGTTATGGTTGCCTGATGAACTCAGCTTTTCTATTTAAGGGATATTGTGTCTAAACATCTGGGACCAGTCACCTGGAATTGGATTAGCTCTTCAGCTCGAATATGCTGGCAAAATCTGTCTGGTCATTAATACCATATAAATTAGTTCATAAGAGTATCTTGACAGCAGGCTGACAGTGGGCAGGGAAAGAAGGAAGGAGGCCAGGACACCAGAGTGGACAGGTCTGAGCAGTAATCTCCTAGTAGCTAGTGACAGCACGTGTGCCTTGGATTCTGAAGTGATCATATTCATTGATTCCCTGGTGTCCAGTCCACTTCAGAAAGAAGTAGAATGTGGTCCAGGAAATCCCTTTCCCCTGCCTAGTAATTTGTTTAGATAGCAAAAAAATGGGCCAGTTCTGGTGAGTAAGACAGGAGGGGAAATCATTTGGGAGCATTTTAATAAATGTTTCCTTCATCACACAAAGAAGAGGGTATCCCCTTCTTCTTCTCAATGGCTCCATGAAGGAAGATAAAGCTTGGAACGGCCACAGCCATCTTATGACCAAGGGGAACCAGCCTGAGGTCAACACTCGTGGAAGGAATGTGGACATGTGATGATATGGATAAGATGGCTGGCTCAATAAGACTTCACCTCTGAGGTGTTGACTTCCTGCTACGTGAGATAGTTCATTTCCTCACAGCTGAAGCCCATTACCCTTAAGGTTTTTGGATATTTGTTGCCAGAAGTTGGCAAACTGATACAAGTTCCCCAAAGAAAAAAGTAGAGTTATGAGAGGGGAAAGTAGGAAATCTCTAATAATAAGAACTTTTACTTTAATTTGTCCTAGCAATAGCTCTACCTGGTAATACATTGCAGTATGTATATCAGAACTTCTCAAACATTAATGTAGTCCCTCCCGGGAAGCTTGTTAAAATTCAGATTCTGATTCAGTAACTAACTCCCAAGCGATGCTGATGTTGCTGGTCCAGAGCACATTTTGAGCAATAGCAAGAGTGCAGAGCACAAGGAATTGGATGTTGAAACTGAATGCATTGATTTAAGCTCTAAGAACCTTCTCATCACATGAAGGTAATATTTCATGAATTACAAATCACCATATAAATGCTATCAAGGATGATGATAATGATGATGCTGATGATGAAAAAATGACTACTGCATGTGCATACAGGTAATATGGATACTGGGTGATTAAGAGCATGGATTTTAGAATTAGCTACATAGGTCCAAATCCTGGCTGTACCTCTACTGGCTGCATGGCCTCAGACAAATTACTTAGTGTCTTTCTATTTCAGTTTCCTCATCTGTAATACAGCTATGTTTATGGCACCAATCTTATAGAGGTCTTCTGAGGCTGGAAAGAGATAATACAGATGCAAAGTCCTTAGAGATACTTGGCAAATAATAAATGTTCTAGTAGTAGTAGCAATAGTGGCAGTAATAGTAGTAGTAGGAATATCTTGCATAGTCATAATGTTTTCCTTCAATTATCTTTCTTGTTTTGTAGCCAAACTGCTCTCTGCACTGAAACTTTTTCTTGAGTGTTCTCTGCTGTTTCTCCTAAAATGAGACCTGATTTTATCCCTGTAATTCCACTGCTACACACTGATCCCTGAAAGCCAGTGTAACATAACCCAATTGTCTTACTGTTAGCTGGATAAGGCCACATATAAAATCTAGGAGATATACAAACAACTCTTTATTTAGGGTTACACTGGCATGTTATAACCCAGTCTGGGACCACAGAGGGGAGGAGATCCAGATCTATCCAGCACTCTACATGCAGCCAGTAGAAAAAAACTCTCCCCCTTGGACTTTTTCTATCGTCTGTTCTCCTGCTCTCACTGTTTTCCTCATCTTCTCTCTCCTTCCCTTTCCCTGAGCTCATCCTCCTTAGATCTGTAGATAGGAAAGAATTTCATTTGTTTTTGTTTGGTTCTATTTCTAGATGAATCCAACCAACAGCCTTTCTCCTTCCCACCCCATTCCCTACCTTTATCTTTGACTACTTCAACCTTCAGGCTGATGAGCAAATTAGAGGTCTGACTTCTAAATTCCTCAGCTCTGTGACTTTGGGTTTATGAGATTTGCCTTTCCATTTCAATTTAGCTACCCAAAGTTGAATAAAATCATCACTCAAAGCTGCTCTACTTTTGTGATCTACATCCTAGAACTTCACTCCTCAAAACCAACTCTCTTCTCTGTCACTTTGCTCAACTGCACAACCTCTCAAGGTTTCTTCTGACCTCCTCCCCCTACCCCAAAGCATCACTTTCTTCTGGCTTTATTGGACTCTCCAATGAACTCCAACTCAGCTACTTCAATGCTATCATCTCTATCACTTTAGAACTTCTTGTTGTCTTGCTCTTCAGTCATGTTCCTCTGTCAACCCCCAGCCCCGGGTCACAATCACAGTTCTGTTTCTCCACTTCTGGGTTCTGAGATTCACTGGAGAAACTTAAATAACAAGCAAATCAAAATACTGATACAGTATCAACTGAGCCTTTGTCAACTCCTTGTCACTTTCTCCACAACATCTGTTTCAAAGATTTTCCCACACTTTTCAGGCCTCCAATCTTACTTCTTCTTAGAGTAACGTTTCTTAAATGTTAATGTACAAACCTATCTCCTGGGAACCTTGTTAAAATGGAATTACAACAAGTGATCCTGAAGTCACTGGTTTAGAAAACACACGTTTGAGTAGGAAGGTCTTGGAGTTAACCCTTTATGCTTTCACTAGAACTTGGTCAAAGAAACTAGATTCCTTTTGTCTTACATCTTTAATCACTTCCTTTCCACTATCTCCTTCCCCTATGCCCACAAACATGCTCAGATCTAGCAAATATAACCTTTTACTAACTCTGCTATTCTGAAAAGCAGCATTCCTCAAAATGTGTTCCATGGAATGTCAATCTTTCAAGGTACAGTGTTGCATGGAAAAGATGGATTCTGTGGTCAAATACATTTGGAAATGCTAGTTAAACACAGCTCAAAAGTTTCTTAATGACAGTATTGCCTACATGTATTTTCTACTATTCTAGAAACATCATCCCAATTGTCCCTTCCTTTTGAGGCGCAACCTTTCCAAACCATAGTTTACATGGATTTCCTCCAATTTCTCAGCATCTATTGAGCCAGTAAGCCCTTACATTTCAGCTTTTGTTCACTATGCAACTGAAACTGCTCCTTTAATCTTGATCTTCAATCTTTAATCTTGAGCTTTACAGCCCTAATATGTTACTCTTAGGCCTTGTAGTGATGCCTCAGCCCTATGGTCCATCCCCTTCCACTCCATATATCTTTCCAGCTGCATCTCTTCCAATTCATCCTTTCATCTCCTACCTCCCCTGACAAAGAGATCACAAAAGTACATGCCCCATAAACTCTAGGTACTCTCAAGTTCTTGGCAACTCCAAAATGGCAAAGCCTTTCAGTACCTCTTGTGTTCTTGTTGTCTAGAAAGCCCTTCTTCCCAATATCCAATTCAACCACTACACGCTCAAGGAAGCCTTTCTTCAATCTCCCCTGGCAGAATGAATGGTTCTATTTTCTGAGCTTTCCCAGCACTTGATTTATATATCCCTATTCATGGTGCCTCTCAACTATTTGTTTACACACATTTTTCTGGTCTAGAGGTGAGATGATTCAATATTATAAAATATGAACATATTATGAATCTATGATCATTAATAACCATCATGCCAAAGCTAATGAGTCAATTATAATATGCTAGTACATGTAGCAATAGTACTGTGTCCCAACTATTATACCTGCACAACTGTGCCTATGCTTTCTCTTTCTGTCTTTTGCTTTCTTCTTAGTTAATACTTAGAAAAGGCTCTATAAAGGTCTTCTGTGTAAGGTCTATTATGTCATACATTTTCCTTTCATGAGACCTCTAGCATGATGCATTTCAAATGTCAACATGCATTTAAACTAGCTGGGTATTTTGTTAAAATGAAGATTCTGATGTAGCAGATCTGGGGTGCATCCTGAGATTCAGTATTTCTAACAAGCTCCCAGGAGATGCCAATACTGATGATCTGTAAAACGTATTGAAACACGTATTTCCACTGCTATGAATTGCATGAGCATTAAGGCCTGGCAGGACATTCATACATGAAAAATTTATATCTCAGGTGAGGTTTGGGTTCCAAAACTAGCCAACACCACATATAGTTAAAATTATCTTCAAGAGTATGATGGGAGGGTGCCATGGTGGAGAAGAACATAGTTGCTCTCCATAAGTTCTGTGTGACTTTAGGCTGAGCCTTCAGTGTTTGTGTTGATTGATAATCTGTCCTCTTGTCAAGCACCAGATGAAGGCATCAGTTTATAGGTAGAGGTCATGTTATACGAAAATGAATGAATGATTTTTAAAAAGTAGGCAACTAAATAAATATCTTTAAATACTGGAATTATAGTGCTCACTATCCTGAGAGGCACGTGGGAGCCCAGATGGCCGTGGGAAGAGCACCTCGGAACTGCACACCTCATGCCCATCCTCAGGCACAGGTTCACTCAGTGGAATGTGAACAGAACTCACACGTGGTCAATCGTCACGCTCCTCTACTTTCCTATTGTTGACTGCATGAGTATAGTTAAATACGAATAAATTATAAACATGCAGTTTCAGTGTTCTCATAATATCAATGCCAAACACATGTAAACTTTTTTGCGTATTCCTGCCATCTGTAGCTTAAGATCAAAAGTTCAGAATTTCTCAGACAGCCTGTGAGTCAAGGCTTGCAAAGCAGTGAAATGTAATACGGAAAGCCTATCATAGAATATTAAATAATGTAATAAACATATTTCTGCTGAAATCCATAAAACTGCCATTTTCAGATGCTAACAATAAGCCAATAGAACAAAGTCGACATGAGTTTTTCATAATTCCTTATCTCTTTGATGGACTATTTTCTAGTAAAAGAACGAGATAGCTTTTCAATTTATTGTCACTTGGATCCTGGTCTCTCCTTAGGGAGATTAGCTGATCGTGATTATTATACAGTTCTGAAATATTCATTTCATCTTTACAAATAACATTGAAATCCAAAGATTTTATGTCACTCTAATAGAGCCCAGTGAACTTTCCAGGCATGTGATTAAAGATTGGGCAATAATCAATTTTCCTAGAATCTGTCTTTATACTTATCTCTTGCTTTCCCTACTACCTATATCACCCTGCACGAATCAATAGAATTTTTGGAAAAGAAGGTATTGCTAAAATAAAATTCGTAATTAACCTCTTTTACCTCCCAATCTCTGAATCAAACTGGACTAACAACCTGCTCTTGATTTCTCTGAACAAGCTAATCCTGCCTCCTGCCTACGGGTGCTCTGGGAGACGATTGAAAATGTTAAGATATAAAAACACACTGGAACTATAATAAACGACTCAGCAATGTGCCTTCTAAGGTGGACAGATTCTTGGTAGGCAGCCCTAATTGTGGCAATCGCTTTTAGGTATTCTAATGCACTCGGCTGAATTATGCACCACACTGCTTCTGAATGACACAGCCATTTCTGACTCCATTAATATGGAAGATTTTAGCCAAATGCTCTTAAACGATAGCTTCTCTTTATTTGTAATTTCAGACTCTATTGATTTCCTTCTGTTCCCTTCATTATGATTTCAATTGATTACCTTGGCAACTGCAATAACAATGATTGCACTTGACACTGTCTGAGACTCTTGAGATGGTATTTGAATAGGAATGGTATAATTTGGGGGAAAGTGCCTGCAAGAACCTGTCATTAACAGTACACTTACACTTTACTTTTATTGACTTTCCTCTCTTTTGAGTAGGCCCTTGTCACAAAGTTGGCTGTTAACCGGGCTACAGTAGTAGTTCAGATTTCTGCAGCTCTTCAGAGGGTAAAAGATTCTTATTATTAAAGAGAATGGAGAGGGCTTGCATACATACACACACATATACACATTATACAACATCTTCTGTGAGTGTGTGTGTGTGTATGTGCCTGCGCCTGTGTAGCTATTACCCTTTTGCCAGTGTTGCCAGTTCTGTGACTTGCCATTCAGATTAACTTACCAGCTGGGGTGGGCTTCTGACGGTGGTTGAACTCTTAGGGGATCAGATCTCAAATTAGAGACTCCAGCCAAGATTTGATGAGTTCTGTACAATGTCTTTATTAGGCTTTTAAGAAAGAAGGAAACAAACAAACCTTCTTTATGTCATTGTCACAGCATAGAATTTAAAATTCAAAGGCTGAACTGTGGATTGCAAGCTGTGAGTTTTATGTAAACTCTTAGGTCACCCCTTTAGCTCAGCTGGCCATTCCTGAAAGACTGATTTCTGCCTGAGATTCATGGGGAATATCTGCTGTGCGACACAAGGGCATTTGTGGTCACACTTTCCTGGGTTCCTTTCTTCCAATGATGATTTAATTAAGCAGCCACTCATTTATCCTTTTGCTAACAGCTTGAGTCTTCTGGGACAAAAGGAGGTATGTGCTATGTTGCAGGGCTTCACAGGAATTTAGGAATACTAAGTTTCAGCAATTTTCTTCTAAGAGGCTCATGTTCCGTTCATTCATTTGGAAAAGACATAACACTCTGATTCTCACCAAAATGTTTGGCTTATTTAAATGACATAAAATGTAATCAGAAGAGCCGGGCGCAGTGGCTCACGCCTCTAATCCTAGCACTCTTGGAGGCCGAAGAGGGAGGATTGCTGGAGGTCAGGAGTTCGAGACCAACCTGAGCAAGAGCGAGACCCCGTCTCTACTAAAAATAGAAAGAAATTATCTGGACAACTAAAAATATATATAGGAAAAATTAGCCGGGCATGGTGGCACATGCCTGTAGTCCCAGCTACTCGGGAGGCTGAGGCAGAAAGATTGATTGCTTGAGCCCCGGAGTTTGAGGTTGCTGTGAGCTAGGCTGATGCCATGGCACTCTAAAAATTATTAAAAAAATGTAATCAGAAGAATCATAAATTAGAACTCAGTAGACACGGTTTCTAGGTTTCTCTCTGCCATGGACTATATGAGCTTCTGTAAGTCAATTTACATCTATAGACCTCAGTTTATTCATCTGTAAAACACGAGGATTGGATTCAGTGATGTCTAAGGCCGTTCCTAACTCTATGTTTTCATAAAATATTTGACAAAGAAACTTGCTGAGCCAGCTTATTACATATAAATGTCAATGAATTTAAATAGAGGAGAAAGTGCCTGGCATAAAATGTGCTTAATATTTGCAAAAATCTGCAAATTTGAAAGTAAACAAATAAATACCAAAGAGGTTTCTTCAATTCAAGCTATTTTCTTTTTTTTTCAAAGTCATTCATCCTTGCCCTTGCTTGTGTAGCTCTGTTGCTTTTGTGGAGCTGAAAGCTAATTAGATTTGATCAACTATTTCCTGTTGATTTGGAAGACACAGGATTCTAGTTCCATCTTCAGTATAATCAATTTTTAATTTGATAATTCTTAACTTTGCTCCAATGTTGTGTGAGTATAAGTGCATGAGGATTGGGCAGAGGAAGCCTATGGCATGACCAACACTATATCAGAGAATGATACAATCAGGTTTTTCAGGGACATACAACTAGCATCAGTGACTAAGCTGAGACTTAAATGACCGAAGTCCTCAAGAGACACTTTAAATGTAAGCCAGGTAGGATACGATGTGTGGGTTGCATGTTGTACCTTTTACTATGGATTGTGAGACAGGAGAGGAGAGGGACAGGTACCGGGCACCCTCTAAAGTAAAAGACAAAGGGCAAGGAAAAGGAGAGAAAGCAGATTTGGGGAGAAGACTGATTAAGTCAGATTCTGTTGCGTGTTTGCGTTTCCCTTTCTCGGGAGTCTGTCTTTTTTCACAGAACTGTAGATTCTCATTTGGTTTTGACATGGCCCATCCCTCATCACTGCCAGAAGCGAAATCAGCATCTTCTGGATGAAAAGTCTTCGTGTTTACCATGTTTAAGAATGTCAATCACTCACCAGCCTCAATATTCAGACTCGCTTGTCGGTCGGTAACCGCTCTGCCAGCAGTCCTAAAAACAGATCTGGAGTGAACGGTGGTTGGATAACAGCTAAACCACTTGACAACACTGGAGACCCAAGGCAAGGTATGATTTTAATCACAGAAGTCAGATATGCAAGGAGCTTCCCCTTTCTTTGTAACAAGCCCTACCCATATTTCATTGTCACTTAACACAACCCTTACACCTGAGGATCTCTGTTGTTTAAGAGAGGGTTGGTGACGACCATTTCATTATGAAACACTGCTAGAAGATTAAGAGAGAAGAAATGAGATTTGGGGCCCAGACTTCTTGACTCTCCACAGCTCTTGGTAATTGTTTCCTTTCTAAACTGAAAGACCAATTTAAAATGGAGAAAACTTGTAAAACAGGAGTAACTAGACTATGCCAGCAAAGACTTGGGTAACGTTATAAGTTTTACAAAAAGGTTTCACATACTATACCCATTTGATTCTCACAAGAATACCAAAAAGAAGATATAATTATTACCTTATGTCAATGGGGGAACAAGCTCACAGAGTTTAGTACAGTTTATGAAAATATTAAGAAGCAAAAGTTAGAAATTGAATTCAAATATTACATCAAGTTAGAATACTCTTTCCATTATAGTATAGCTTCCTTCTGGAAAACAGAGCTCTGTATTTTCAAAAAGTCCTCTCCTGGCAATCATGCCAGGGTAGACTGGGGTGTGTCTGTGAAGGAGGTGAGGGGCCTTTGGTTTTGGTAAAGAAGTGATTTTTCAACCCCAGAGGTTATGGTTGCCAACAGCAAGGACTATTCTTGGTACAATTTATGAGACCCTGTAATAAATCTTGGGATGGTTCTCCTCTGCCAGCACCTCCCTGCTGGCATCCTACCCAAAGGCTAATAGATCTGGGAGACTGGCACAGGACTTTGGAATGAGCAGGTTCTCCTTGTGTTGGTGCCCCTTTGTAATGGTTTCTCGCGTTCTCATTCTGCTGCCAGGGAATGTGTCCTTTCATGAGGGCATTTGAAGGAGATGCTTTTTTGTTTAGTGATTTTCTGCACCAGCAGTTTCCTCATTTAGAGATCGAAATGGATATACTTCACCTTGGGAAGTGATGTTCTAGAATCTGTTCCTTTTCTGTGAGCAGCCAGGTGGCAGAGACGCTGCAAACATGGGATGAAAGAGGACACAGCTTTTGCTGAGGAGAAAAGGGTCTGTGTGAAGACTATCAAGTCCAGGGCATCAGTCTGGCCATCCTTTCCCGGAACTGAAATAAAATAACCAACTTTGCTTGCCAGAACAGTGGCAGGAAAACACAATAGAAGATATAGAGTCAGCAATGTGGTTTCTACTAGGGTTTTTTTTTTTTTGGATGCTTGTTAATGGGCATCTTTGATGTTCATAAAAGTGCCACTTGTATGAAAATTAGTGGGACAATTTAATCCAGGGACCATGATGGATACATTAGTGAAGAGTTTGACAATCTGGAGACTTAACCAAAAGGGAAACAACCACATGTGGAGAGGCACATAAAACAGAATTGAAGTTTACTACAACACGGGGAATATTGCACTGGGTGACAGTCACTAGGCAGCATGGTGTACATACAACATGCACTCTTCAAGTGCATTGTGCATTAAGAAGCTGTGTTTTGAGGTCAAACTATAGAACTATCTCAGCTTGGGCATGAGTTGGTTCTGAATTCAAATCCCAACTCTGCTGCACACAAACTACATGATCTTGGAAGATTCATTTAACCTTGATGAACCACGGCTTCCTCGCCTGTGAAATAACAATAATAATGGTACTAATTTGGTAGTATATAAAGCACTCGATACATGGCAGTCATCGTGGCCACTATTATTCAACTCTAAAAGACTTTATATTGGTTATATTAGTATTACTTTCTGTTGTTCACAGCGCTTATTTCTCAGGTCACTTGTTCTACATACAATTCCAAAAGGTTAGCCTTTTGCTTTTAGATATACTCTAACAGGATTGGTAATAGAGAAAGGGATCAAGAAATGGCCTCTCTTTATTAGGTAGAAAATCACAAAATGTGCCAGTTTGTAGTTACTTGGTTGGAGAGGTATGATTTGCAACTCAGTTGATTGTCCTTGGTTCACTACCACTCTGGGTTGACTCTCCAGACTCTCAACTGTCACAGCAAATATTTCCTGTTCTATAGTACTGCGCACTTGTTCATATAGTATCTCCCATTTTTCAGCCATTGTTGTTTTGAAAAGAAGACTTGGCCAAAAATCTACACTGACTATATAAGCTCATTCCATCTTATGTGATTTCTTTTTAAATTGGCATTTGCTCCTAGATCTATTTCAGACCAGTCACATTCTTCATTAGTTATTTGCAAAAGCATAGATTTCTAGTCATTGACAGTAGGGTTGAAATTAATGATAATATCAAATAATTATATATATGGTGCATTGTTCTAAGCACTTTAAACATATTAATTTATTAATTCTCAGAGTTATGGATAGATACTCCATTATTATCTTCAATATACTGATAAATAGTACCACTCTTAGACCAGAGCAAGAGGGGTTCCTGCCCTGAGCCAAGTTATTTAATCTCACCAGGCCTTTGTTTCCTCATTTTCAAAAACAGAGAGGACAGAAATTCCACGTGAAGCTACTAGCACAGTACCTGACACATCGAAGGCACCCTATAAATGGGGGTCAGATCGATAATGGAAGCAGCATCAGTAATAAAGATAATAACAGAAATAATAATAATAATGGTAATAGTTAATGTTCATGTAATATTTACTACAATCTAGGCACTCTGCATTTTCAATTTTTAATCCTGACAAGAAAGTCATGAGGGAGTTCTATTATTGTTATTATTTCCCTTCTACAAATGGGGAAACAGAGGCACTGGGAGGCTAACTCGCCCAAAGACAATGGGATGACAAAGTGGCAGAGACAAGATTCTAAATCAGGGATCAGCAAACCTTCTTTGCAAAAGACCAGCTAGTGAGTGTTTTTGGCTTTGCTGCCAGTGCAGTGACTCCACTCTGCCCTTGTAGTATGAAAGCATCCATCAGCAATACAGAAACAAATGAGCATAGCTGTATTCCAATTAAACTTTATTTATGAACACTAACGTTGGCATTTCACATATTTTTACATGTCATAAAATATTCTTCTTCTGACTTTTTTCCCAACCGTTAGCTTGGAGGCCACACAACAATGGGCAATGGGTTGTAGTTGACGTGCAGACCATAGTTTACCGTTCCCTGTTATTAAAGCGGGCTTTCTCCTGGTCCACAGGGGGCCTAGTAGGTGCAGAAATTGACCATTGAGGGGAACAAGAAGGAACCATATGATAGGGGGCAAATCACCCATTTCTGATGGAGGAACTCTGGGAAAGAGTGATGGGACCCAAGGAGAAAGCCAGAAAGAGCCATCATTTTGAAAGCACATGGTGAGGAACCAAAGAAGTCAGTGACTGAGAGCCCCTTCTAGTTAAAAGCTACTTCTAGTTTTGTGATGTAGTAAGCTCTGCAGCTACGGTAAGCAACACAACTTAGCCTAACCTTGTACTGCGGGGGCTGAGAGGGAGAAAGGAGGGACAGGAGACAGATTTCAGGCCTGAGTAAGCAGTTTATCAGCAATAAAAAAAAGACAAGCAGAAAGTCTGTTCATCCATTGCTTGTTTTTATTGATGCACTATCAACATAAGCATTCTGCTCACTATCAAGGAGACATTTGTGAAGTCCGTACATCAGGCATTAAGTGATGGGTTGATGTACTACATGGAGAAGGATTTTTGTTCTCAAACAGCTCACAATTTCAAGAATTTTTCTAAATATCAGGTCTGTAGTTCCCTTTTTTTAGTGCAGATCGGAGCAACTGTTGAAAATCCTGTTAGAGGATTCTATCTTTGTCTAAAATTACGATCTCGACTAGGTGGAGAAGCTTGATTAATTCCATGGACAAAATCAAGCCTGTTCTAACTAGTTAAGAGTAGGTGAACTACGGGCCCGGGCTCTCACCTGTCCCCACCCACATCTTCCTTCAACAACCTGCTGGTGACTGATCGTTTTAACCATTGTTCTGTCTATAAGAGCAGTCTCTCTTTTCTTTTAAGTTGGAAAAATATAAGGAAAACATCAACCAAAAACATAAAATAGAAAAAGAATTAAGTAGTCACAGAAGCAGCATTTTAAGTCACCCCCATCCACTGAGAAGTTTTCTTTAGATGTGGTTCAGGTTTAGATGTGTAGTCAGGGGTTAACTTTAGGAATAGACTTCAAACCAGGATCTGAACATTTAGGTGTCCATATAATGTTCACCCAGAACCATTTTTAATACTGTCTCCTTGGTGAATTTCTCAGAGAAATCCCCACTTCTCAATTCAGAAAGAGCACATTATATTTCACATGTTGCCCTGGAAATCTTTCATAGGGAAAAATCAGTGCTTCCATGAAAAACTGTGTATTATCTAGATCACACCCTTTGACGCTATGTCATTCTGATTCTAGAGTAGCTGTGTTACAACTTTATAAGCTGTAGATAGCCGAGAAAAACGCAAAATCATTCTTGACTATAGACAAGCAAACTCTATCCATTAGAAGTTCAGATGACTTCTCTCCTCCATTGAGGAAGAGCTAGTTTCTCCCCCCATTTGCACCTTCCTTTCACTATTCCTGATCTATAAATGTACCTGTTCTTTGGATTTTCCTTCCAACTTGTTGTAACACCTGACCAGTTCCCTCATTAAGGAGTTAAGTAAAATCTTTTACATATGTTTATTTTGTATCTATGCAAGAATAATTTTTTACCTTTTTTTGAAAATTATCTTTTAACACTTTCTTCTAGCTTGCAGCTTAGGGATTCGCATCTGGCAAGTACCTCTGTCACCAATGTCACCTGCACCTGCCAAGGTGAAGATAAATAGAAAGTGTATTTGCCTATCTTATTTCTACAGCTTAATTTCATTCCAATAATCATATTAAATTTTGTGTTAACCCGCTTCAGAGCTCTAGGGAGTGGAAAATAATAGCATCTTTCTGGATTGGGGAAATATTTTTAAATAGCCCAAAGGCACAATGTTCTACATAACAGCATAAAGGCAGCAATTACAGCATTTCAACACCTTTCTTTCTCTATTACCTCCAGCTAATAAGCTTTGCAAAATCAAGGTTGGTTCTTCCTCAACAGCTTAAAATAAAATGTTCCTCTTTTATGTGGTTCTGTCCATCTCTCTTAAAAAAACTCAGCAGATATTAATAAATATCACAATTGTTTGGGGCTTTCAGAGACCAAAATAATTGACTAAAGAAACAAAGTTTTAAAAAGTGAAAAAAGTGAAAACTGTATATTTCTATGAGAACGTTAATGCAAAATGTTCTTTCTGCTTGGCTGGCTAGAATGGAGCCTGATGTAGAAAGAGCATAACTCTATTACTCGATGATGGTTGCTCAGTATAATGCACTCTCTCTCGAAATAGGTTTAAGAAGCTAATAGAATTAGTTGATTATAATTAGGGATGATGGGACCGGCAGACGATGCTGGCAGAACACACCATCTCATTGAGTGAGGCAGACTCTGCTGGACGTTCTTCTGGCCTGGCATTGTGTCCATCTGAGGCTTGGGCTGGGCATCCCAGTCCACAGCATGGTAGCCCATGAGATACATTGTCCCATTTTATTAGGAAATTGAGCCTCCATTCCTGGATATTCTTGATCAATTAATAAGCATTATGTGACCAGCAATGTGCTCAGAAGTGCTGGCAGAGATATAAAAGTATATGTATGCTAGTACTTGGCCTCATAGAGCCCGTAATCTTGTTGGAGAGAAAAAAACTAACTAACCTATGGCAATGAGAAAATGATTGTTCATCTGGGATACTGATTTTAAGTACCACAGTCATGTGTAGAATAGTAATGAGGAATTGCCTCAAAGAGAATGTGAAATTTGAGCTAGACTTAGCATGATTTGAAAGCTGGATATTGTAGGTAGAAGATACAGGGTGAGCAAAGGCAGGAGGGTGGAAATAGCATGGCACGTACAAAATTTAGGAGGGGATTAGTAAGACTAGTATGAAGAATGCAGTTTATAGAGGAGTAGAAAGTAAGTTTGGGTTGGAGAGAGAGACAATGGGGGTGTCAGATGACATGGAGATAGGGCACAGGAGTCTGGATTTGGCACAAAAGCCAATCGAGCTCATTTTGGGATTAGGAGTAGAGAATAACATAAAGAAAGTGGTGATTTACATGAGTTAGGGCTAAAGGTAAAGTCCATGAAGATAATAAAAAATATGGGCAGTGACTAGGGCCTGCACTGGGGGTAGCATTACTGGACAAAACAAAACCCAGAAAATTCAATACATATTTTAAAAGAACAAACAATAAGACTTTAATTTAATAGAATAAACATTTATTAAATATATCTGTGTATAAGGCACTATGACAAGCACCTCAGGAAACCTTAAGATGAGCAAGGCAGTCCTGTTTTGTGAGTTTAAAGTCTGGAATGTATGGTATGGACATAAACCAGCCAGGACAGTATGGAGCAAGACAGGTCCATAAGTGCTTCTCAAAAAAGTATTAAAGCTATGCAGAGGGGTTAGGTATTTATTTTACCTGTGATAATTGGCACAGTTTCATGAAGGCTCACTAGAACTCTAAAGAAATGAAGACTGGAACAAACCAGAAACATCATGGGCATAGCATACTTGAGAAATGGAAGCATAATTGGAATTTAGGGCAAAGATTGGTTCAGGGAAGAGGATGGGGAACATCAACAAAACAAGAAATGTGGAGGCACAAAATTATGGAAGGTTCAAATCTCAAGGAAAATTAGACTTTATCAAGACTCCTTTTATGGGGGAGTCATAAAACTTTTCTTATAAAAATTAATTGATCAAATCTATTCATGATAATGATGACCCTGCTCATGGATCCCAGATGGACTGTGGGAAGAAACTGGAGGACAGACTGGTGCTGAGGAGGCCTGTTTGAAGGAAGGTAGACTGGAAACTGTGAAAATAGTCACAGTGGAGAAAACAATTTAAGAATCCCTGCAGAGGAAGAATTTTAAAAACCTATTACTTGGACATAAAATTGAGTGGCAAGAAGGTGGCATATATACAACTAAGATTTCTTGTTAGTGTAGTGGGTGAGTGGCAACATCCGTAACTAAGGTAGGGAATATGGAACTAACGCAGATTTGGGAAGTATGATAATGAATTCTGTTGGGGACATATTAAGTTTGAGGTGCTGATAGCCATTGTTATAGAAATATCCAAAAGGCAAATCAAATATTTGCTTGGAACCTAGAGGAAAAGTCAAGACTAGAGATGTAGAATGAGTTTCATACACAGAGGGGTGTTAATATATTGAATTTCTGGCATTTAACGAGATTACTCGAGAATGAGAATATAGAAGATGTGGGCTAAAGATTAGACCCTTGCCTGGGGAATAAAAAACAAAATATTAATGGGAAAAAAAGAGTAGAAACCATTGAAGGAGTTAGACAAAAAGTTAGGAAGAGAATCATGGGAAGTGGTATTATTAAAGCCACTTGTTGAGAGGTTTTCTAGAAAAAGAGGTTCGTTGGTCATACATACCACTGGGTTAGTATAATGACCAAGAAATGTCATTGAATTTCACATTCAAAAAGCCTGTGGTGACTTAGTGGAGTATAATTTTAAGTAAACTTGTGGGAGTAAAAGTCAAATTTTACCAGGTGACAAAAGAATAGGAAGCAAAGCAGGAAAGTCACTAAGGTCACAATGACCCTTTCAAAGAGTTTATCATTGAAAAGGAGAAAGGGAACCGTACTAGCTTGCAGGGGAAAGAGAATTGGAAAGAAGACCTCAGGGCAACTTTATATGAGTAGGGAAATAAATCAATGGGAAAAAGTGATTGCAAATATAGAAGAGATATGGGAATAATTGATCAAGGAGAACTAGGTAAGAATACTATCAAAGCAAGCTTGAAGTATTAGCCTAATGGGAAAAAAAAAAAACACTTTTATTTTCCCTCTTAGACATTGTTGGCTTACTCTCTTTTAATGTTTTAACAAAGTTATTGGACCCTTAGATAAAGTTATATAAATTGTGTATAGGGAGCTGACAGTGAGTGTCTCAGTTACAAGCTGCCTGTGACCCACAGTTTGAACTCACTCAATCCAGTTTTGTGTTTGTTGCATTGACCTCAATGCCTCAGACTTGGCTCTTATCCCTCAAATACTAGTCAATTGGACAGTCTATTAGACTATATCCTTGGCTTTCAATCTTATTTTAATACCTGGGAACCAACTCTGAGATCACCTTGAACTCCATAGCCAACAAATTGCAAGATCATTCCCCTTTCCCCCTTTGCCCAGCAGAGATCTCAATGAACACACTTTGTCCTGGAGGAGATTGCAGAGCCTGAGTCAACACTGAAATGCACCATTTGACAACTGAGGAAATCAGGCACAGCTGGATGACTCTTGGACATAAATCCTCCCAACTCTGAACTATGGAAGTTCTTTTGGGAAAGAGATCTGATTAAAAGAGGGAGAGTTTGTTTTCAGTTCTGAGATTGATGTGACCATAGAACATCCAAGTACAAATGTTCTTTAGAGAGTTGGAAATATGGCCTTGATTTTCAGATAAGAAGCCTCCAGTTTCATCTCTCTTATAGAAATTGGTGCTACTATCCACCCCTAAAATAAATTCACACACACATACATCAACACACATATATACACACATACATATATATTCATATGTGCGTATATGACTTAGGGGTGGTCTCTCTCCCTCTCTCTCTTGGTAGGTAAATGTATATTATTTTTGTTTCTATCCACATCTTCCTTAACATTTTATTATTTTATCTGTGTTCCTTTCATACATAACCAAATGAGTTTTAGCAAAAAAGTATTGAACAAAGAGTGTTAAGTGCTCAGTTAGTTTTTTCTGGCAATGATAACGAGTTGCTCCCAAAACTGTTTTGCATAGGCTCAGTCTTCCTCTGTATTATTTAAATAAACAAGGTAAGAGGCCTCAACTTCCCAGCGAGACTTGTAATCGATGAATACAGCTTGCAACCAGCCTCTAGCAGATAGGCTGAGGGAAAGCAGAGCCCCTCTTAAAAGACTATGGGAGGCTCATAGATTACCTTGTAAGACCCAACTTGTTCATCTCTAGGGGACTGCATTTTAAAATAGCCAAAGCCGTAAAATATCCTTGGGCTTTCTTTATTGCCTTCATTTTCACTTATTGCCATGAGTGTAAGTCATTAGGAAGATTCACTCCACCAAAGGACCATGGAGAATTGACTAAAATGGAGCAAAAGTATGGGGTGAACTGAAGGTTTTCTATTTGTACAAGTGTTGAATTAGTACATCTAAGAGGTCTGTGGAAATGAGTAGATTTGACACACTCCTTTAAGGGGGCATCCAGAAAATCCTCTTGACATGGGAACTGCAGATTTGGCCCGGTAAGCAGTTAGCTTCATGTCAGCTGAATATAATATAATAAGAACAAAATATGATCTCTGGCTATGCTAGACTTACCAGTACCACCAAAGTTCTTCCTATAATACTGACTGGCATGAACCACTGAGTCCCAGAGAAAACCTTTTTCTCCTCCTCCAAGTAAACATTCTCTGCAGGCCAAGGGTCTCCAGTAGAACGGGTTGGGAGCTTAGCTTCTGCAATTAAACTGCTTTTACAGTGCCTGTATTCAACACCACTCTGCCCCTCATCACTTTTTGAACTTGGGTAGGTTGTTTAACCTCTAAGTCTTGATTTTTTTTCTTCTGTAAAATTATATGTGGCATTTCTTCTCTTTCTCCCTCCAGATCCATTAACCACCATTCTCCATCCTCTTATCAACCCCAGAAGGCAATCATTACAGAATGGCCATTTAATTTGTATTCCAAAATGAGATACTTGGATATAAGAAAAGGGGACTATTAATATTTATGCCAGATGAAGGGCATAAACTGGTATTGTTCCAGGTAAACCTGCAAATATGGTCATCTATTAAGTGGGCTACATCAGTGGGTTCATTTACCCCTGGCTTCTGAATAGCTAGGAAGAGATTGGAAGAGAAAAGAGAATGATGCCACAGTCTTGACTTTCCTAACTTCTTCTTTGAGGTAGTGCCAAAGGCTAGCTAAGTCTATCAACCCAGGGGTTAAAGAGCTACCAGGTGGTGTCGCCATGCAGCTCTTCCCAGGTTCCAATAACTGCTAACTTCCCTCCCTGCTTCAGGCCTAGAAGTGGTAACTACAACCTCTGTTAACAGCCCAAGGTTACCACACTGTCACGTGCAGTCTCCTATACTATGCCCACAACTTTGTAAATAGCTCCCGCATTAAACCCTCTTCAGATGATGCCTATTTGAGTATACTCTTTGTTTATTGCCAGTATCCTGATGGACAAAAATCCATACAGCAATTGTACCTACCTCCTGGAGTTCTTGATTGAGGTAATCCATGGACCATGCATAATAGCAAGCAATCATTAAAAAGGAGTCATTATAAATGATAAATTGTACTTTGCAAAGGAGTTTTGAATACTCCATCTAATTTTGTCTTCAGAACACGTACAACAGGAAGCTAACATTATGTTCCCACTTAATGGTTAAGGAAATTGAAGCTAATTGAGTTAAATGACTTGTCCAAGTTTATAGCACCAAAGAACAGGTTTGAGATTTGAACCCAGGCCTCTTGAGCCCAAAGCCACATTCTTCACTTACCGTACCACATTGTAATACTATTTCTAACCAAGAAAGTCTCACTGGATTTTTCATCAACCTTTTCAGATGTAATTGTGAGGTATCGCCATCCATCGTCAATCATATGGAGTTGCTGCTCATTTTTAAAATTGAAAAACATCATGATTAACTTGTTAAGATAGAAGGCAGGCAAGATGTGGAACAAAGGAGAAAAAGAACTACCGTGTGATCAACTGCAAATGGCCCCTGTCCTCATCAGCCTTTTTCCCATAAATTTAAAGGGAATTAAATTTCCCATAAATTTGTTACATTTATACTGTGACCCTGAGCAATCGACTTGACTTTCACACTCCCAAAACCCTGCCATGTACTCCTAGAAGTCCTCAAAGGTGCCTCCCAAGCCAGTCCATCATCCAGAGTCACTGATGACCTTGCCTAGTTTCTTCTCCGTTGCTCTTCCTCCGTCTTTCTGACACTGCTGTCTTTAAAGCAGCTTAGCGGAGCCTTCCACTGCCTCTGCTGATGGTGCTGTGATGAGCAGACCAAAGTCTGAGCCAAGGTCCCTGTATCCAACTGTTCATAATGCTTTCAATCTGCAGAACAGAGAGAACCGCCTCCTCCTTTTGCTGAACCGCACTGGTCTGGTGAACCTTGAGGCAGTAATATTTGTGCCAGCATTTTGCAAGCTCTGGAGAATTCCTCCTTCACTTTCTGGTGCTCATCCCTCAAGCCACAAGGACACAGACTCAATCCAAGGGGCTGGATAAGAAGTGAACTCCATTCTTTGCCCTCTTTTCCCCTCTCTCTGTTCAGACTTTTCTTACTCCCAATAAGTAAGTTTTTCCTTCCATCAGTTGTTCTGTGAGGGGATTTCAAAGTGCAGCACTGAAATCCCCTTGCATGACAACCGCGGGATTCAGACCCTGGGCAGATGGAGCACACTGGCAACCCCTGCACCCCAGCTCAGTAAACCCCAAATGCCCTGTGACAGTGGATATTTCAGGTTTATTGCTTCAGAGGGAACAAAAACCATCAACTCCTGAAACAGAGAATCTCTCCAAGTGGGTCTTGTTAGCAGAAAAATGTCCCAGCTACTGTAATGAAGGGTCTCTTCTCTCCGAGGGTCAACTTGACCGTCTGTCCCCAAAGACCAAGTGGCATTTATGGACTAAGCGAAGGAGGAATTTGGAAACTCTACATTCTCCCACACGTCTGCTGTTTATTGACTTGATGTTTGGCTTTGGGCAAGTCACTCAACCTCTCTATGCCTTTGTTTCCTCATCCGGAAATAAAAAAGAACTAACAATACTCCCCTCATGGGGGAGTTATGTGAATTAACTAATTAAGGAAGAAAAAGTTCCATATAAATGCTAGCTAGCCTTACTATTCTTGTAGGAGAGGACTACTGACCTGTGCTCAGTGCTGCTGCATGCACCCCTCTGTTACTCACTCCTCTCTGGGTGCCTCCGCCTGTAGCCAACCTCACCTGGACCACAGCCTGGCTCTCAGGTGAGCAGGACAGGGTTCAGCTCCTCACAGCCTCGGGAGCAATGTTGTGAACCTCAGGCCTCAGGTCAACCCTCCCCAACTCGTCCACTGTCAGAAAGCAAAGTGCCAGCTACCCATCTGACAAGTGCTGCCCCTAGAGAGCAGTCATTGGAACACCAGTAGCAGTCGTTCCATTGCTAGCCACCCTTAGTCCTCGGAGATAATGTCAAGGAAATGGGCTGCTTTGCTATCTGTTCCCAAACATGTGATTGACACATGTACAGTATACACACACATACACACACACACAGATTTCTCACATCTGGCAACACCTGTGTATGTAGGTTGGTACCTTAAACATCATAGAAACGGTTATACACACTAATGAAGGAAGCCATAGTTAATCCAAAAGACCAAAACTCCTAACACCATTAATACTTAGACTTGGGATGCAGGACACAATTCTTTTAGTAGATTTATCTTTTGCTTGGACCACTGTTAAAATCCACTTACCTTCTCTGAGCACATGTAAGCTGTCCGGTGGCCAGCTTTCCCGTTTTCATGTCTGAGTTCAGTCTATTCCCTTTGCTTCACATATTTTACTTACTGCCTCCCCTCACCATCTTATGTCTTGGAGATCTAGCTCAAGTCCCAGCTTTTCGAGAAGTCACAGGCTTCATTATTTCCCCCTTCAACATCGCTTTAACACTGAATATCATTCATTTGCTTCTTAATATTTTCCACCTTATGCTGCTATTTGTCTTTTGCAAATGTATCCCAGATGTTAACAAGGGTCTCTTGGCAGCTTTAGATCTAAATAGCATCAATTTAAAACTCCATTTAATGCCTGGTGAAAATGCAACCCCCCCCCCAAGATTTCCTCAAAGTACTTTAGGGGCTTACATTTCATATGGTCACCTCAGACTATAGGCTTATACCCCTTTTGAAATATTTCAGATTATAGATCATCTTATAGCCCCAGAGTACTGTCTTTGTTGTGTTTTGGATACATCTCAAGATAAAACCCAGCCCCTTCTCAGTTTCCAGAGCCTCCCTCCCTCACTGGAAACATTCCCAGTGCCGTGGCCACTACTGAAGGACTGAGGATAATGGGGAGAGGTCCCACCTCATAGCCACACAAACAACTTCATATTGACTATGGGAGATCCCTGTCCCTTCAGTCCTCTCACCCCGGGGGCTTTCTGTTGGTTAGATCATGCCCCAGCCTCACACCATCTGTCTGGTACCTCCTTTCCCTGTCTCTCTTTCTCCCATTCTTTTCACAAACAGAACAATCTCTTGTTTTCTTATGCAGAGTGCCTAAGCCATTGCTTTTGTTGTTTGGCTCCTGATATTCTTGCTACCTGGGTCTCATTTTGTATCCCAAAATATCAAAATAATTTTTCCCCATAGGACAGTTTTTTCCCAAAGAGAATTTCATGCCAGTGTTCAGATGACATTATTCCACGCCACTGTGTGTATGCCCTTCCTTATACGATTATATTACCGGCTCTTCTACTCCAGATTAGTTCTCATTCTTATTTTATGTTCCTAATGCTCAGTACAATCTAGGGACTATTGATTGGTGATAGTGATGACTGCTGTATGCCCAGGGCTTGGCATGGTGGGAAGCCCAGAGGGGAATGTGATGTGGAGTCTGACCTGAGGAAGCTCATGGTCTAGTGTAAGAGTTATGAGTTTAGTCATGATGATGATGGTGATACTGATGACAACGAACAGTAAAATAGAGGGAACAGGAAAGACATCACGTGCTTTCACGTTGAGAAGAATCAAAGGTTGCCTAGGATAGAAAACCTATTATACGAATGTATATTGATAATTAGGAGTAAATTATACTTGGTAGTAGATCTATAGAATTGTCTTCAAAGTATAGGATTTCACATAATGACTAAATATAGAGCAACTGATTTTTTTGTAGAAAGTTTATTATTTTTCATCATTTAAAAAATTTATATTTATTTTAATATTTTCATATTGAATTAATTAATATTTTAAAAAATATTTAAAATTCAGATATACATTTAAAGAGTAATATTATCAACTCCTACTATCACTCTTCTTGAGAAATAAAGCATTTATGATGCATTTGAAGCCTTCTGAATACCTCTCCCTCATCCTACTCTCCTTTCTCTCTAACAGAGATAATTAATCTGTAATACTTAAATTTTCCATTTGCTCTTTTCCAGATCATGCTATAATAAAAACTTGTACCACCTGTCCTTGGAGACAGACTTGTGATTACAAATTCTCAATGCCTCTACTTAACCTTCATTTCCCAAGGCAAGATGGATTCCCAGTTGTCTCCCTTTCCCAGTGGGCAGATTCTTTACTAATCCATCCTTTAATTGAGATGGTAGCCCTTCATGAGTTCTGGCTGTATAATGAGTTGTCAACTCCTACTCCCCACCACATGTGGGCCAATAGCCTGCCTTGTCTCCCAGGATGAATGGGGCCATCAAACACAAGCCCCACAGTGACTTACCCTCCCCATCCTCAGCTCCCTTTCTCCCCCAGCAGGGGAGCAGAGGCTTCATCTTTAGTTTACATTTCTGATTTCCTGTTCCCTGTTAATTTCTGGCTTCTGGAAATTTACTTTCTTTTCTTGTGAGCTTAGCTGTTAATTTAAAAGTATGTTTTCCATTTTTATTCAAGGTTTTTAGTCTTCCATATTGTCAGAAATGTAGTGTCTCTATGGATTTTTTTCAGTTCAACGGTCTACTTTATGACTTTAAAATGGCACACGTTTGTTCAGCACTCCACCCCTACCATTCACCAGCCATAACCACTAGCTTTCTATACACCAAGCACATCCCACTTTGCTGTTTCCTCTACCTGGAACACTATTTTCCAAATACTTTCTTCTGAGAATTTAGATCTCAGTTTGAATGTTTTCTCAACAGAGAGTCCCTTGCAGATCACTTTATCCAAAGTGAGCCATCAATGAGGTATCCCCAATTACTTCCTATCCTATCATCTTATTTTGTTGCCATTGTGATACATTTCTTTATTTGAAATTATCTTCTCACTTTTTCTGTTTACTTGTTGAATGTCATTTCTACCTTTCAGATTGTGAAATCTTTGAGAGCAGGGACCCTGATAATCTGATTTACTATGGTATCATGTAAGCCTGGAATAGTAATAAATACAGAAGAGTCTTTGAATAAATAGTTATTATCTGAATTAATTAATTACTTCAATGGATATAAGGCACAAAATATTTAGCCATGGAAGATTTAATATTTAACTTTGCATTCTTTAACATCTTTCTGGAAGATGAAATTTTGGAACAATTCTAAATTGCCAAGTAACTAGCAACAAGGCAAGCAAATAGAATCATGTCGAATGAATGAATGGATGAATAAATGAGAGAATGAAATCAATATAAGCAGATTAAAAAGAATTCTGCCATATACTATTTCATAATGGTTAATCTGCCTAATGCACCATCTTTCTCATGAAATCAATTTTGAACCATTCTAGATGATCAAGCACTGATAGCCATGAAGCAGAAAAGTTTGGGATCTTCCCAGAAAGTGAAGCTGTGAAGGGCAATGAAGTAAAAAATTGATGAATGGAGGAGAAAACGTTTCAGATATGTTAGCTCTTGTCTAGAAGTCAAACATGAAAGAGAATAATAAGGACTTTAAGGGCACAAGAAAGGGTTGAGAATCATTGACTTGCATTCAACAAGCGTTTCTGAGTACCTATAATAGGTGCCAGCCCTGGGAATATCAACATGATCAAGACGTGCACATGCATCTATTTCATCCACCAACTGCGGTGGTTCTTGACCTTGACGGCACATTAGAATCACCTGGGGACTTTTTGAAAATCCTCATGCCCAGACTGAACACCAGAACAATTAAATTGGAATCAGAATTGGGTGGGGCCCGAGCATTAGTATATTTTATAGCTCCCTGGGTGATTTCAAAGTGCAGCTGAAGTGAAGAGTCACTGGTCTACCGCATTCTCACCAACTCATACTCTACCCTGAACTGAAATATTCTCCCACTTTAAGCTCCATGAGGCAAGGGATTGTGCCTCTTTTTCTGTACTATTGTGTCCCCAGCCTTTAGCATGGAGCCTTAGAACTGGTGTGCACTGAACAATTATTGATTGAATGGATGAAAATCTTCAATGCACTCGAAAAGCAGTGCATTGGAACCTGGAGGAGTACTGATCAATACAAATAATTTCCTTATCATTAGAGGAGATGTTTTCTTCACTGCTGATGTCAGTATAAAGGTAGTTTCCCTAAATACATGACTGTACTATCTCTGCCCCATATCCTCACTCATAACTGAGGAGGCAGATGGCTTCTCTGATATACACATTTAGGATGCATAAAGGAGTGTGACTGGCTCAGGCCTGACTTTCCTCCTCTTAGGAGTGAGAGCTGGCAACACATGGGAATATGCATCCCTCCTTCTTCCAGGAGTGCTGCCCCTGTGGGGGAGCTGCCTGGGACAAGAAATCTGCCTAATTCTGAGGTTGGCTTTCACACTGCCAATGTACTTCCAGTGGAACTCCATCATAAGCAAGGATAATGTTTTGACCTTTTTCTGCCACTCCTTTGTTTTCTTCCCCAAAACTTCAGTACTCTAGTGAGAAACGAGGTT
>CM052443.1:79849342-79878401 GCA_028533085.1 Varecia variegata
CCCCTCCCCCCACCAGATATATTATTACAAGTCTTTCAATAACGTATTTTGGAGTGCTTCTCAATATCTAATCTCCTCATAAGGCATTTCACTCTATTTTTCTTAAAGTATGCTGCTCAGCAATGAACCTTATGGGCTTCTTCAATATACAAAATGAGAAAGAGATATTCATTCTTGAGTAAACCTGTCATATTTTTTTAACCATGTTGGAAAAGCTAAGTGTGTGCATCTCCACGTTTTATGTCTTTATGTTTATATGCTTGTTTATTTTCCTAAATAAAATGGAAAAGATCAAGCTATTGTCTCATATATGGCTGAGGATTCAAAAGTGGTTTCTCCATTATAAATTGGGGACATTTATGAATCATTCAATGGAACTGGGAAAAAAAAACAAAAATGTAAAAACTTTTATCACACCAACATTCGCAGGAAACAGATTGAAACCAAAAATATGTTTGCAGGCTCTCAACACTTTTAAAAATGTCAGATAAATGATAGCAGATAGATAAAATAGAGACAGACATTTTGTTATATTAGCCCCAATGTTATAAATGATTATCCTTCTATAAAAATTAAATGTATCTGATTAGAGATGTAAGCATGTCCAAATATATAAGATTAGCAAATAGAAGGAGAAGAATAAAATAACTCAATAATTCTCTGCTTAGAAAGAATGCAAAAAATTCTAAAACATAGGCAAATGGTTATACCCTGCAGCAAAAGATCACTTAAGCAGGGTGAGTTTGACTGTCTATTTACTTCATTAGCACTTACCACTGTGAGCCCACAGTTTTGACAGCAATGCCTGATTAGAATGAGAAAGATTAGCAGAGACAAAAATAAGAAGCTGATGCTATACTATTTATTTCATGAGTCATGGGGAGGGGCTCAAGGGAAAAAATGTAGTGAAGTTTTCATTAAATGATGTTGCCAACTAAATCTTCCTATTGATGGGTGTCCCCTCTATACCTAAAGGTAGCTGAGCTTTGGTAAAAAGAATTAACTTGCTGAAATATACAGCAATTTTCTAACATTGGAATTCAACATAGCCCAACAGAGTGACGAATTGTAGGCCCAGAGAGAAGGATTGCTGAGTCCAGCCATGAAATTTCACACAGGAAAGGAATTCAAATCTGTTCTTAAATGACAATAAACCAGAAAGATAGAAGATTGATTCAGGAGCCTCTGCAAATGTTACAGCCATTAAAGTACACGAGGACCTAAAGGCATTCCCTTCTGTAAGTGTAGACATCAGGCTAGTAATCCATTCATCAGGAAAACAAGCTAACAAGCAGTTTATGCCACCAGAACTGTGTTTTCTAAACATAAAATGAAGTGGCTGAGATTGTGGTGGTGGCTCACATTAAAAGATTCAGAATCTGCTTCCATAAACATCTTTGAGTGCTGTGCTCCAGGACCTATGTAAGTCATTTGACATCTATTACCATACTTGTTACAAATGTAAGCAATTGGAAAAATATCTTCAAGGAGATGGTCTTCCTAAAGGTACAGTCAGGGGAGAGAACACATATGTCATAATAAGCATAAACATAAATAAAAGATGACATGCAAAAATATTAGTTATAAAACCCACATTAAGCAAATTATGTGGTGAAACATGCCTTGTAATAATGATATTATTTTGGCCTGTTTAAAGTAACAATGAAGTTGGGTGTGGTGACACACACCTGTAGTCCCAGCTACTTATGAGGTTGAGGCAGGAGGATCACTTGAGCCCAGGAGTTCAGGGCTGCAGTGAGCTATGATCACACCACCGCACTCCAGCTCAAGTAACAGAGCAAGACCCTGTCTCTCAGAAAAAAAAAAAAAGTATATAAAGTAAAAATGAAAGTAGTGAACTAAACCCTTTTCCTCCTACTTTTGCATCTTCTGTATTTCTTTTCCTATCTTCTCCTTGCTAATCCTCCCAGTTTCTACCAAGGGCTATTTCTCCCTGGAAAGAACTTTAAGGCATGAAGTGGAACTGTCAGCATCTTATAATAGATCGGCTTTTTTGAGAAGGGAAATATGCAATAGATGATGTACCTAGTTCGGTTTCTAGGTCTATAAAGTAAACTTGAACTTTCAGGAATGAGCAGATCTACCAAAGACTCACGAAGAAGCAAGGAGAAAACAAGTTTCTTAGCCTTGCTTGGTTCTCTCCTTCATTGCATTTGCCTTTCTCATCGTCCTCCTCCTTTTTTTTCAGCTCCATTAAGGTGCAATTGACAAATAAAAATTGTGGGCACACAGGGGTGACAAGGGTGCAGTTCCAGGTCCTGTCTGGGGGTGTCCGAGCTGCCGTGGCCGGAGAGGAACCACTTGAATATCCGCATTTCCATTTCTGTGCCTGATAGAGTTTTGATTCATCATGGATAATCTGTCATCAGAAGAAATTCAGCTGAGGACTCACCAGGTTACTGATGAGTCTCTGGAAAGTACAAGGAGAATCCTGGGTTTAGCCATTGAGTCTCAGGATGCAGGAATCCAGACCATCATTATGCTGGATGAACAAGGGGAACAACTTAATCGCATAGAAGAAGGCATGGACCAAATACATAAAGACATGAGAGAGGCAGAGAAGACTTAAACAGAACTCAACAAGTGCTGTGGCCTTTGTGTTTGCCCATGTAATAGAACAAAGAACTTTGAGTCTGGTAAGGCCTGTAAGACGACACGGGGAGACGGCGTATCTTGGTTAGTGTGAACAACACTACAATGAACATGGGAGTGCCAGTACCTCTTTGACATGCCAATTTTATTTCTTTTGAATATGTATGGAATAGTGAGATTTCTGAATCATATAATAGAGTTTTATTTTTAATTTGTATTTGTACAGGTTTTGAATATAGTCATAGCTTTGAAAATTTATTAAAATGTATCAATAATTCTAATGTGGCTTTTTATAAATAGAGTTCAATTTATTAGTATACATACAATTGCAATGAAATGGTAACAAACCACTCCCATTTTCCTTCCTGTACCTGTGTATAAAAATAAAAACATTTGATCTATAATGTCTTTAAGTCTATGTTGTTTCCAGTCATCCTCAGACACTTTTGTATTATACTTGCTAAGCTGTTTCAAATCAGAGCCTGTGAAAATGTTCAGTGGAGCCGCATTTTCCTATTGGCAAAATGTACTTGGCTTCAACAATTTCGAAAGGTTGTCAGCTAAAGAGAATCCAACTAATATCTTTCAGGGAGGACGTGAAATTCTTTACTACAGCAAAAATGATATCTGTTTTCTAGTACAGGGGATTTCAGATTGCAACAGAATTCTATGCAGCAAGTACCTTGTTGAATATCAGTAACTATCTGCTGAGTAAAAAGACAGAAAGCTATTGGATGCAATTTTAATTTAAACTGTGTATAGTAAATGTGGAGTCTAAAGACAACTATTTATTTTCCAAGTTCTTAGCTATATCACCATTTCAGAGATGGTTTATATTAATTTTTTTTTTTTTTGAGACAGAGTCTCACTCTATTGCCCCGGCTAGAGTGCCATGGCATTAGCCTAGCTCACAGCAACCTCAAACTCCTGGGCTCAAGCAATCCTCCTGCCTCAGCCTCCCGAGTAGCTGGGACTACAGGGATGTACCACCATGCCTGGTTAATTTTTTCTATATATTTTTAGTTGTCCAGCTAATTTCTTTCTATTTTTTTTTTTTTTTTTTTTTTTAGTGGAGACAGGGTCTTGCTCTTGCTCAGGCTGGTCTCGAACTCCTGAGCTTGAATGATCCACCCGCCTTAGCCTCCCAGAGTGCTAGGACTACAGGCGTGAGCCACCGCACCCAGCCTAGATTAAAATTTTTGACCAGATAAATAACATGCAATACTATAATATCTCTAAGCCAAGGGTTTCCAAAATGGGATATGTAAGATATTCAGGAAGAATATATTAGAAAACATAAGTACTTTGCATCTTTGTCAATCAATTCCCATTTTATAATGTTTTATAACACTCATGATGTATTCATTTATCTACATAGATATTGGATGCATATTATGCATTATAAAGAAATATATTTTTAATAAATATTAATATATTCAGGGAGTGTATTCAAGGGCATTCAAGTTTTGTAAACCATTGCTCGAAGAAAATAAGATACTCACAGGAAAGAAAAAAGATAGTTTAGCCACCTTGATCTAGTAGGCTTTAAGTAGGTATAAAAATTATTTGGGAAATAAAACAAATGAATCACCTGGACAAAAAGCTATATCAATGGAAAACAGAGATTTTCCCAAAATAACTAAATGAAGGAAATGGCAAATTGCAATACTAATAGCAGTTTTAAAATGCAGGCAGGGGAATCATTAAGCTAACTGATTGGCCTATTTTTCTATTTAGAGCAGTTCAAAATCCCTTACCTAAAGGAAATGGAACTGTAAGGAAAAGGTTACAGAATTTTTTGACAGTGAATTATATATTATTAATAATAACATACTTGGTCAATTGTTTTACTTTGCTACATTGAGTGAGAAATCAGTACGGACATTAACATGACAACGATTTTAAAACTCTAGGCAGGACTTTGTAGATATTGGTATCACCTTGACTGAGTCTAATTGCCCCCCCCTTCTAAAACAGTAACTGTCTCTCAAAGAGGCAAATTCATATTGTTGAGAAAAATCGAGGAAGGAGCAGCATCCTGCGACAACTAAATTAAATAGGAATGTCACTCTGGTCTTATTACAAGCCCAGGGAAGAAAAGAAGAGGAGAAGGGACATCATGAAGAAGGCCTTAGGCATGAGGGGAGCTAAGGGTGGACTTTCACCTCCGTTCACACGGTCCGGTCCAGAAAATAGCAAACTCAAAGGAGGCAGAAAGTTGGCTTGTGAGGTATAAAGTCCTCCAGATGAAGAACCCAGCAAGGTAGAAGGGCCGATCACTTTGTTAGAAAGATAGATGTAGTATATTAACATTGGAAACCCAAGCAAACAGCTTTCGGAAAACTTTCTGATATAGCAGGAATGCCCCAAACCCACTGCCTTCAGTAACGCCGAAAAGTCAAATTCTACACCCACACGCTGGCGAGTATTTTCCCTTTAAGGCAACATCTTGAGCTTTAACAGCTGAAACCAAGTCATTTTAAAAATACAATAAAAGCTGCAGCTATAAAGACTGTGGAAACTTACTTAACAGCATGAGCTAAAGATAACCAGGAATTTGCCACTGGGAACTATTTAATGCTTTTGATGGAGCTGCAGCATATAGGGCCTAAGGTAATTGATGTACAGAAAGAACAAGCTAATAAATACTAGTTCTAGAATTTCTATGATTTAAGGGAGATGGGAGTGTTAAGTAGATGAATAAGTCCCACAATGCTTTTCTTTTATAAGGTCTGCTAAGCCTGGTTGGCAGTCGTATTTCAAATCCATTCATAAGGTCCCAATAGAAGAATAAAAAACAAGTGTCATGTGTCTGTACACTCAACAAAACATAGAACAAAGTTGTGTACACATGCTCAGCATTAGGAAATGTGCTAAAACTCTTACTTCTGGTGAATCCATTTAGCATTTTTTTAATACCTAAAGATTTAGGCTGTTTCTAACCTGCAGCTTTAAAATAGCCTTTAATAAATTCTAACCGATAGAAACTGAACAACAGCAGGAAGGAGCATGGGCAGGAAACAGGGAGCAAAGAGTGAGAGTTCCTAATCTCTCTGGACCTTGGTTTTTCTTATTTTGTTTTTTGGTTTTTGAATTCTGTGTTTAGTTTTAGTTTTTGTTTTTTAATGAGGAAGTTGATTAAGAGAGTTTTGAACATGCTGAAACTCAGCAATCAAGGGCATGAACACACTAACAAAAACACCCCCAATTATATCAGCACTGTATTGGTTAGCTGTTTCTGCATAATGAACCCCCAAAACTCAGGGGCTGATCAGCAGGAGGCTGAGGGTTCTAGGACACTCCTGGAAGGCATGACTATTCCACATGGTTTTTTATCTTCCAACAGGCTGCCTGAGGCTGGGTCTCATAGTGGCTGCAAGGTGCAGAGAGAAAACTAGAGTGGGAAGGCTCAATGTCTCTTAAAGCCTAGACTGAGAACTGGCTGATTGTCACTTCTGCAACCTTCTATTCATCAAAGCAAGTCACAGGGCCAGTCCAGTTTCCAGGAGGGAGGAGGAAAAAGACTCCTCATGGGAGTAGCTGCAAAGTCCTTAATAAGGAATGTGAATATAGGGAAGTGCGAAAAATTTAGATTATTTTTTACAACCTACAAAAAATGCAATGAAGACATATAAACCCAATCTATATACTCTTACTTGTATTAACATCTTTGTAACAAAAAGGACTAGACAACGATACTCCTGTCTCAAACATGTCTAAGCACAGTGGAGAGCTGATGATTAAAGGCAGATACCCTGGATATAGATTGTTTGATTTGAATTCTGGCACTAAAATTTAATATCTGTGTGATCTTGGGAAAATCTCTTACCTTCCAATGCCTCAGTAGTCTCATCTACAAAATGGCAATGGGGAACTACAGCAGTACCTTCATCAAAATGTTGGCAGAAGTGTTAAATAATGTATGTAAAGCTTTTAAAATGGAGCCTGGCATACAGTCACTGATAAATTTATGATATTTTATTATTAAAAGCACTGATAGAAAAATATTAATAAAGATACAAATTATAAGAATGTGGAAGTCCAGTAGATTACCAGCTGGACTTGCAAGTGATCAGACTAAGCTTCGATAATTTGTGAAGTAAAATACAATAGCAAGCACATACCTCTTAGACAACCTGGGTTTTAACTACCTCTAAATTATTTTTTTGAAATCTTGCTGAATCCTTCTAACTAGTAAATGAGCAAAGTGTACTTACCTCACTTTTTGAAAAAATGGAATTTTGAATTCACTTCAGTGCATTTTAAAGAAAGGCTTTATCAAAGCAATCTATAATTACAGCAGCACTCTCCAGATAGGACCACAGGGAAATATTCTAAAACACGTCTTTCATGGAATTAGAAAGAAATGTTCTGATTTCTTCTTCTCCCAAACCTCACTTCCAATCCTTTCACCCATTACCCAGTGAAGCTATAAAGGAATGAGATCAAAAGTTATGCAATCTCAAGTTCATGTATCATAAAAAGAACATATTCTACCTATGGGTAGAAAAAGGAGGAAAAGTCAACCTTCTAACCACAGGTCACAGCTGGGGAGTATGTATCAAGCACCTATCCCTTGAAGGAAGGATGGCAGTGCTTCTGTTAGATAAGAATAAAGGAGAAATCTGGAAAAATAAGGATGCCAAGTCACCAGAAAAACCAATTATGTTTCCAAGTAACCAAAATATAAGCATATGCCTGGGTGCCCAGGACTTGAAAGGAATCAGAGAGTGTTGAAAGAAAATCAGTCCTCAGATCTAAAAGAAATCATCTCCTTTGTATATCCTGCCTGCAGTTTTGATTTTTTTTATCTCAGTAGAATTTGCATGAACCATTTCAATTCATTCTCCTTGCACAAATATAGCCCATTTACCAGCATGCTGACATTCTAATGGAAGAAGGAGAATTTGATATATGCCTTTTGGTCTCCTTCAGTAGAATAGACCATTCTCACAAACTTTGCTTTTGAGCTTCAGGGAGGAAAAAGCTAGTATTTACTGAGTACTTGATAAGTACTCAGTATAAGAATCTGCCAAATGTCTGCCATTTAATTCTCACCACAGCCCCACAAGGTATTTACCCCATTTTATAGATGAGCAAACAAGTTCGAGAGGTCATGTGACTTGGCCACGGCCACAGAGCAAGGATTCCATTGGTGTCAAAGCAGATTGAGTGCTTGCCTCTTTATAGGAAAAGGTAAACATCAAGCATGCAAGTCGCCTCTCCCATCCCCACTACCTTTTATCCCTCTTTGTGATACTTCTAAAAACAACTCTTTCACCTCCAGTGCATCCATCTCCATTCACACCACCAAATATGTCAGACAGAAAGATCAGCAAACTTTTCAACCCAATTACCAAAACACCTCTTCCCACTATACACACATACACATACATATGCATACACACCTACGTAAAATTCAGGAGTTGAAGGGAAAATGGGAGTAAAAATGAAAGTCTATGGATGACAGCAATTTGGGCATAAATGAAACCTGGCTTGCATCTTCTATGCTATCGCTCTGTGTTTTTCAGAGTCCTATTTTTTCAATTACTGATTTACTGCCCTGTGCTAGGCAGTGCTTGTGAAAAGAAATCATGATGGACCACAGTGAGCCCTGTTATTCCTTCAATTTCAGGAATAAACCAATTACAGTGAATTGCCAACATATAAATGTGAATACTTTGTAGATTTAAATGGAGATTAGCCCATAGATTTTAAATTTCCTATAAGGCACAATCATCTTGCAAATTGAGTTTGATGTACTTCTACCTTTTAAAGAAGTTCAAGTGGTTTGATTTTGGTGCTCATATCCACACCTCTGGAAGTGAAGCCTTTATAGAGAGACTGAGAATTTTACAAGATTTTCCAGCCCTTAAGTAACTTAATAGATCATGAGATGGGCAAGTGTACCTACAAGTAGACGGAAATGCAACTTTACATTCATTGTTGGGGTCAAATGTGTTAATTCTCCAAGAAGTTCTGGGAAGCCTCTTGGGTAGGATTTATTCTCTAGGCATGGTGCTCAAGGTTCAATGTCAGTTATTTCTTTAAATTAATCCTGTCTTTTCTGTTCATGTTCACAGTGAGCTGCTGGCAAGGGTGGTTTGGAATAGTAAGTATGCTGGTATTTGCCTATTTTACCTAAAAAACTGAGCAGGAGCAAAGCAAGTAGGGTTGTACTTACGGTGGTTGGAAAGAGCTCTGTGACCCTAATATCATGGTTTGAGTCAATATAAACGCTTGAGAGAACAGACACCCTGTGGTCTTGACTCTTGGTGATTCTTTCTATATACGGAAACAGACAAGAAGCATAGGCTGCCGAAGTAGAGGTTACTGACAGAGGCAGTGTTCCAGAATGATCTGGATTGAGGCTGAAGTCAAATAAAATGCTTATGATTCAGGCTTTTGATTTCTTACTGCCCTGAACAGGGGACAAAATGATACCTACATTTGTTGGTCTAAAAACTAATTGAAATTACTTAGTGAAGTAAAGACCGGAAATTAGAGCAAACGTTTTTAAAGAAAGACACATTTAAAAGAGCCTGCTTATAGAGGGACCCTCAATTCCTTGTGAGACAAAAGCCTAGGCCAGCATAGGTCTCTAATCTTTTTATTCCATAGCCACCTGATCAACTTTCTATCCTGCTACCCACAAGATCAGATAGTTATGGTTGAGTTCATTTACTTACAACCTGTATTGGGAGGAAATTCAGATTACTGCCAAACTGTACCCAGGAAGACATTGTCACTGAACTCATTTCACCAAGCAAACAAAGCTATAGCTCAGACACCACTGTGACCCTTTCAGACCTCTTCTGTTTTGGATAAAAGCCTCATAATCTAAATATTAGGTTTTTCCCAATCAGTCAACATTTGACTCACGTTAGCAAAGACCTCTCACAGCTCAATGCCATGCTTGGTGATCAGGAAAAAAGTACCTGTATTTATTTAATGGCTGGTCTCTTCAGCTAGTGTTATTTCAAGAGGATTTCATTTTTATATTGCATAAACTGCGAGCAATGGCTATTTGACACGTTTATTTTAAATCCTGTTCAGTGTTAGTGGAGGATATCAAATTGGCAGGCTTGGAGAACAGGCGGAGTTATCAGAGCAGAGTAAAGTTACAAATATTCTTTTAGTTGACGGCCCCCGGAGCTGCCAGGTGACCCTGGTGTTGCACAGGCAAGTTAGCGGTGCTACAAGTTGAAGGATTTTGTTATTTTGGAAGACGGAATTCTTAGGGCTCGCTGGGTAGCCAAGGAATCCTTAGCCTCATCTCCAACCTTTGTTTTATAAAAGAGTGCTATTGAAGATACTTGCTGCCTTAAATATCCTTATATTTTCTTTCTTTTCCATGTCTCTAAATTCTGGCAATTTTTTAAGGGCTAGATTCAATGTCACCTCCTCTGGGAAGATTTGCCTAAACGCTCCAAGCCCAGCAATTGCATCCCCTTCCAAACTCCTATGGCTCTAGGAGGGAAAATAAATAAATAAATAAAATGGCATAATGATTAAATCACAGCGTAGGCCTGAGTTCCAGCTGTGACTCACACTGGCTGTGTGGTGTTGGAAAGGTTACCTCTCACCTCTGATTCTCAATTTCCTCACCTATAATTCTAGTCTAAAATACTTTACCTTGTAGAATGGTTGTAAGGATTAAATTTGAAATGTCATGGGGAAAGACCTGACTCATAAACTCTCTAGCAATGTATCATATCCTCTCTGACTTCGTTATGTACTATGTATTCAATATGTTCTTTATCCTTAAGGATAGTCTAAGCTCCATCAAGACCATGTGTCTTACTTGCTTGTGTTTATACCTTCTACAACCTATTTTAGTGCTTTGCAAATCTTAGCTGTCCAGGCAGTGTAGACTGATGATTGATGATTTAATCAATGTAAATGTCTTTGCAAGAAAGAACAGAGCTGCATCCTAGAGACAGATGCAGCCTGTACACATATGCACTCTCTTTTTGGTTAGCAAATGTGGCAATGACGTAGCACAGAGAGTTGAGAGGAAAAAAAAACTCGGCAGTTTGAATGGCTTTTGCCAGAACTCTGGCAGAAGTGAGGTTTATAAAGTGAAAAGAGGCAAATACCACAGATGAAGGGCTCTAGTATGCCTTGAAAGGGCAATGTTGTATGCAGATTCAAGTCAATAAAGGTTAGATAAATAATCCCTCCCAGAATGCTCAGTGTAAATCCAAGGATGCTGGAATCTGAGGGGTAGTGGAGACCAACAGGTTCTCCTAGATTCACATGATGAGTGCCAGAGCCCAGAGGGGAGATGGTTCTGAACAGTCTGTGCCATAAGTGGCAGGTACTGCCATGGTGCTTGCAAGACCAGCAAGTTGCACAGAGTGAGGTACCTGACCCTATAACCAGGGGCTAAGGTAGAATCCCTTCATCATATCTGGGAATGTGTCTAGCAAAACCACAGTCAAGTGATTGTTTGGCCAAGCATACTAGATTGGACACAGACTATTTACTTAACTGATGCTGAAACACAGCCAGCCCCATATTTGAGCATCTTGAGTCACTCAGTCTTTGAATTCTTTGTGATTTCTCTATCACACCCTATCTGCTCACACTGAGCAATATCTCTCCCTGCTGGATCACTTACGAAGAGAACCCTCTCCTATAGACTGGCTACATAACATTCACTTGTTTCACAAACAGTGCCTGCCGTGTGCACCTACTAAGAGCCAAGTATTAAATAAAATAATAGAGTTACTTAGAAAAAACACATAGTCCTTGCTCTCAGGAAATAGGCAGGTGTTCTAGGCAAGAGAGGAGCAAAGAGTCAATTACAAGCAGTGTGATAAATGCAATGACAGAGCTAGGCATAAAGCACTATGGGAGGAGAAATACCTAATTTACACAGCTGGAGGGAAGGGAGGTCAGAGAAGCCTCATCAAACAAGTTGCTCTGAACAGAGTTTTGTAAGATGAGAAGGTGTTGGCTGGAGGAAGGCAGAAGGAAAGAGCATTCCTTGTAGGGGGTACACTACAGTCCGAAATTCATTAGATAGAAGTACAGCACAGTGCATAACAGGGGCAAGAGAATAGTTGGAGAAGTGCACAGCGGCCAGACCATGAACAGCCACGAGTCCTGTGCCATGTAGAATGGACTTAATACTGATCTCAGAAATATTAAGGAGAACAAATGAACAAAACTTGATTAGATATGAAGGTAAAAATCTGGAAAGAGGCTAAAAAGCTGGGTAGAACTAATGGAGGAGAAGAGGACCTGGGAAAAAAATAAATAAATTTTGTTTGATCATGATAAGATTGTGGTGCTTGGGAAAGGTCCAGATGCAGATATCCAATGAAGAGTTGTATATAACTCAGAAGCCAAAGACGCAGATTGGGAAGTTATTGGTAATTAAAACTACAGAGGTGGATTATATCACTCAAGGAGAGTATGTAAGGCGAGCAGAATAGAGACCAAATTCCTGGGATGATCATTTAAGAAAGGCAAGAAGAAAGTCATGAGAAATGTTGATGGAAGCCAAGGAGGGGAGAGTTTTCCAAGAGAAATAAGTGATCAACACGAATAAATGTCACTTGCCTGGCAATTGACTTTCAGCTTGGCATTTTAATCCTCATCACACTTCTCTAGTAAAATACCCACTTCCTAATTTGATTGTTGACAGTTGCCTTGCCCTCAGTAAGGGAGGCCAGAGCATAAGCAGGCACTGGTGGAATCACAGCCTCCATCCCATATGAGAGAGGCACCAAGAACAAAATCATAGGGGTGGTATACAGAGACATGGTGCGATGTGAAATGGTCCCCAGCTTAGTGCACACCCGGAGGCTTGGCACAGCACTTCTCACTGCCGGTGGGGAGACATATTCATAGCATTTTTTGTCACCCAGAACAGCAGATTCCTCATCTCACCACTCAACTGCCCAACAGCTGCTCACAAAACTCTGTGTCATTCACACTGTGCACAATCCAGGAAGGGTTTATTTTAAGTGACCATGGAATGGCACACTAACAATGTCTCAAAGGGTCAGGTTTTTTTTAGAAAGGCTTCCCCCTTAGTCTGGGAAACCAGAGAAAACTGTTCTGTCTATGCCAGAGGAATGTCAAATGTCAGGCTCGAGGGTCTAAAAGAAGTAAAACAATCATGAGTCATTATTTTTCATGATTATATGAGTCAACTTGGTATTTTCTATGTTAGTTTCACCTGGACTTGCTCATGCAACTGCATGCAGCCACGGGGTTGGTTGAGATGAAAGGCCGGAGATGGCCTGACTTACGGGTCTCGCAGTTGACGCTGGCTGGGACTGGGGTACCTCGATACTCCTCCACATCCTCCAGTAGTACAGACCGTTTTCCTTGCATGGCCATCTCAGGGCAGCATTCCAGGAATGTGAAAGTGGAAGCCGCTAGGTCTCTTAAGGCCTAGCCTCAAAAGCCACACAGAATTCCTAACACTGCATTGTATTCTCAAAGCAAGTCACAAGGCCACCTTGGCTTCCAGGGTGGGGAAATAGACTCCAGCTCTTGACGGGAAAGACTGTGTAATGTTTTTTCTTCACTACTGTATGTATGTGTGTTTAATATTATTTTTATGTAGTTGTTATTTTACTGAAGAGGCATTAAGCATAAAAATTGCAAGCAAGTTCTCTAAAATCTGAGTATTTGGGTTCAAATCCCAGCTCTTCCCAGCTCCACCAGCTCTACTCCTACCTACCCCAGTGGGTTATGCATTTTATAGTACCCATCTTATAGAGTGCTTACAAGAGTACCTGGTATATAAAAGGCAGTCAGTAATTATTAACTACTTTTATTTATTAGTGTTTTCAATGTCCTATTTTTCTATTCCCCATTATAATGTAAACATCTTCCTATATTATTACAGATTCTTCACATGTATAATTTAAATTTTTAGGCCGAGCACGGTGGCCAATGCCTGCAATCTCAACACTTTGGGAGGCCAAAGCAGGAGGATTGCTTGAGGCCAGGAGTTTGAGACCAGCCTGGGCAACACAGTGAAACCCCCGTTTCTACAAAACATAAAAAATTTAGCCAGGAGTGATGGCGTGTACCTCTAGTCCTAGCCACTCAGGAGGCTGAGCTAGGAGGGGTGCTTGAGCATGGCAGTTGGAGGGTGCTGTGAGCTATGACCACACCACTGTACTCAAGTCTGGGTGACAGAGTGAGACCCAGTCTCACACAAAAAAATAATAATAATAATTTAAATTTTTACCCAGGAGTTTTTTTTTATGTGATTATGCCACAGTTTTCTTAACCATCTTCTCTATAGTATAATTAGCTTATTTTCTATCATTAGTTATCATAAATTGAATGCAATGATCATTTTTAGGTAAAAAGCTTTGTATTTATTTTTTTTTTTTTGGCTGTACTTGCACCTGGGCATATTTGTCTGTATTTATAGTTATTTCCACAGGATGAATTCACAGGATTGGAATTTCTAGTAATGAATTATTTAAGACTTCTGATACATATTGCCAAATTCCTTTACAGAAGAGCACACTACTTACACCCCAACCAACAATGCGTGAGAGGGCCTGCCTCATTCTGCCCTCAATTGTGGTGTCCTAGATGTGGCATTATCTTTGAATGAAGCACGTGAGAAATCTGGACTATTTCATTTTTTTCATCCCAGTGAAAGCAGATTAGAACTGAATGGAAAAGCAGCCCCTAGTTGCCATCCAAAAATGTTGGGGAAAATATGTAAGGGATAGAAGCAAACATGTCTAGTGAAAATAGAAAAATACAATATTCACATTAAAAAATAGTTGCCATCTGTCCATTCAACAATAAACAAAAATATATGCACTTAAAGTAATAGTTAAAATTGCTATTTTCATTTGTTGGCTAGTTTGATTTTCTTTACTGTAATGTCTAAATAATGAGAAAACAGATAGAGATGCCAACATTAGAATTTCCACAGCAGCCAAAATGTCCAGTTAAGAACCTCTACAAAGCAAAACAGGATAACAGGTGGATTTGACATTTACAGAGGATTTTCATTCTCATCATTAGATGGATGACTCCAACACAATGACAATAAGTCCTTATCTTCCAATCATATTTTAATAGAACAAATTTGCTATACTCATGAACACGAATAGATACTTGGCAGTGCAGGTTATTTTAATGGACACATCACTTTAAACTAAACCTTCTCCATCTGTTCTGCTCTCTGATTACCAGTGAATAAAGTACATAATTCACAATTACATCGTAAAAATAAGATCTACATTATATCAAGTCATGTCAGAGCTTTTTAATCTACACTATTTGGCATCTGTTGCAGTATTAGTATTTGCTCCTTTCCAACAAATCAGGGACACACACATCACTTTCCCAATTAGGAAAATCTGAAATAATTACATGTTTGCAGGAGAAAATGGAATTCTCCATCATATCATTTTATTTTATAATCGTATCTTATTGTTCAATATCACTTACCTTCCACTATAATTAGTCCTTCAGGGTTCAATCTCTTTCTGAGTTGGGCCTTCACAACTTTCATCAAAGAGAGTGGAAACTAATTAAAAGTCACAAAAAGTCAAATCTTCTATGGTAATAAAGTCATTTTTCAGCTCGCTTTAGGAATATAAATGATATAACTAAGAGAAGAAAAAATGTACATGTATATAGATGTTTTCTCATTTTGAGGCCAGTTGGATTGGTCTGAGGATCTATTGGAAGAAAAACCATAAGAAGAGCCTAAAGAGAGAGGAGAGAAGATTAGGAAAATGATGGATAGCCCAACCCATCCACGGTTTCCCCCAACCCTTTCATATCTTAGGATATGGAGATTGGGCAATGTGGAGAATTCCCTGAAGACCAGGTCCCTGGCTGCCCTGCAGCTTTGCTCTGGGATCCCATTTGCTCAGCTGATTCCTTTGCTTAGTCTTGGCTTGGATGCAATCCTTCAATTTTTTTTTTTTTTTTTTTTTATGTCTGAACAGCTACTCAACTTTACTCATAACAAGAAAAATAAAAATGATACTGATATTCTATCTTTAACCCATCAGAGTAGCAAAAACCAATATGTTTGATAAATATTTGATAAAGAAAACACCTCTCCCACTCGGAACTGGACATCATTATCTTAAGTGAAATGACTGAGAAACAGAAAGTCAAATACCACATTTCTCACATATAAGTTGGAGCTAAATAATGAGCACACATGGATATAAAAAGTGGAATAATAGACACTGGAGACTCGGAAAGATGGGAGTGGAGTGTAAGATGAGAAATTACCTAATGGGTACTACGTGCAATCCTTCAATTTTTATAATTACCAGATATGTTTGTCTTTTCATATCTGGTTCATTCACAGTGAGGGTACTCTGAGTTCCCGCTGCTCCATGTCACCACAGTGACACACTCACATAGAGGCTTAATGAAAGACTTGTTTCTGGTGGCAACCATTTAAAACACTGACAAAGAGTTGGAGGGTGCTGAGTGCTTCAGTTGGCAGACAATAGAACTTCCGGTTCAAGGAAGCCAGAGGACTTCCCTTTTGCTATGGATTAGAGCGATACCACTCAACCAAATAAGGCTAGAGAATATTGGCTAAGATGCTGGCTTTTACACCAGAAGGAACACTGTTAGAATTGTTTTCATTAATTCTCCTTAGCGAATCACTCAGGAGAAAATAGCATCTTGTAGACGTATCAAGTATCCCATCAATCGGACACACTGCAGGTTATCTGTCCTCCATCTGTCTTCCCATAATGCTTTATATATGTCCTGTAGCACTTATCAACTCTATTATAACTGCTTTTTCACACGTTTGTCTTTCCAAAAAGACTGGAAGAGACATTACTTACTACTTGCACACTTCCCGGATTCCTATAAGAGAGAAAGCAGTAAAATAGAGAGTCAATTAGATGACAGAGCTCAGAAAATTTCAGCAGAGGAGCCAGTAGAGAAACATAGAAGAAAGAAGAAAGAGGTATTTATCAGTCAGGACAGACAGATTACATTGGGTGACAAAGAAACCCTAAATTTCTGTAGTTTGCAATATTTTTAGATTATTTCTCATTCACTCCTCATGGGCATTCTAGGGCACCATGGGGTCTAGGCTGGTAGAGCAATCTTTATCTGCTTTTCCAGAGGATGAAGGAAAAAGGATATGAACCATGGGCTGGTTCTCAAAGCTTTTCCACTGAGGTGACATAAATCATTTCTGCCTACATTTCAGTGGCAAAAGCAAGTCACATGGCCACTCCTGAATTTATCATGGCTGAAATGCATAATCTTCCCACAGTAAGGGACATCACAGGGATGTTTAGAGATGAATAACACGATCTGTCACGAAGTATGATAGCAAGAGAAAACTGAGAGTTAAACATGGTTGACAACACTTAAAAACACACACACACACTGTATTTTTCCCTTGTGTAAATAACAAGTATTAATTTACTTAAAATTAGGACAATGCATAAAAGTATTAATTATTTAAATTTATGATTATCTCATCTTCTAGAGATAACCTCTGTTAACATATTGGGGTAAACACATTTAGCTTCTCAGTTTTTTGTTTAACAAAGGAATATTTTTACCCCACACATAGTTCTTTTCCCACCTCCTTTCCTCCTAAGCTCTTTTGGGAGTGTGTGTGACACCAAAGGTGGGTCCACCTCTGTCTCTGCTCCCGGGAAATTCCCCACATGGATTCAGATGTGTTCCACCTGAGATTATATCCTGCCTTCATCCAAACATAAGGTGTCCACGCTCAGAACCTTTTGTTCTGAGAATGTTTTAGTGTCCAAATCTGTGAAAGGCAGCTGAGGAATTGGTGAGGGGAAGGAGAAGAGTGTCTGCTGAAAACATCTCTGAGACTCTTCCCCTGTGTCCCTGTGTCCTCTGCAATTGCCCCACCAGCCTACCCCAGCCTTTCTCTTTTGTTTTTTATTTGCTCTTCTCCCATCTCTTTCCTTCCTGCAGATCTGTTCTATTTAGTGTCTCAGAAGTGAGAAACTGACATTTAGGTATGACTCCAAAGAAAGAATCTGTGTCTAACAGGTAGAGTTTTTGTTGTTGTTGTTGTTGCTGTTTCTTCAATTCTTTGTTTCTGCTTCCGCATGGATTTAGGGAAGTAGAATTTGGTTTTGGGCATGGGGAAAATGGCTCTGAGGGTACGACTAAGAGTGACAAGAAAGGGAATACACAGGAAAAAATAGAAAAAGAATACTTGGCAATGTGATCCTGCCATCCAGGCAAAAATGGTATACATTGTTTCATAACTTGCTCTGTCACTTGCAGGGATATCCTTGGCCGTGGTCCACAACGCTACCCATTCTGCCCTCCTTTTCTACTGGACCATGTTGAACACATTCTCCCACTTCCTGTGAGGAAGGCATTTTTCTGCCAGTGATAAAAAAGATGTCTCTCATGGAATAAGGTGCAGTCATTGCTTTCGTTTGTTGACTTTTAATATGGACAAAGAATAAGTAGGCAGTCAACCAAGAAAAAATGATGGACATGGCTTCTTTTGGGGGTCAGCTAAGGTAAAACCTCATTGTATCTATCCTTCCTTTCCAGTTCCCTGACACCTTCCTTGCCATTCCTTTGCTGCTATTATTTGAAGCAATAACCCAAGTAGGGAAAATGGAAATAGGAATGGTTTCCTGGTACGTTAACCAATAGGAGCAATCATTTAGCAAAATCGATATCAATGCTATGGTAATTTATTTGTTAGCCAATAGTTAAGAGAGAATAAGAACTGAGTCAACTTTCAACATTTCCTCATCTTTCACAGTGTCATACTTTACAGGTAAGGGAATTTTCTTTCTAATATTGGGTTCAGTTCAGTTAATTCTTGTAATGTCTGTTCTGGGGACTTTTATTCTATTTTCTAGAAGGGATATTGGGAAAAATAACCTGTAATCCTTTGCATGCATTTTCCATTTAACACAGCAACTGGAAAAGTTATAATTAGAGACTAGGTTTCCCAAGTCCTTCCTTGGGTCCAGACTGCATTCCTGAGCAACTCAAGACAGGATGACCTCAGACTTTCTTTTCCCATGCTATGAAAGAAGCTTTCAGAATCTTCTTTCCTAAATCTCAGTTGCAGATGCAAAATGTTTTATCAACAACAATGAGGGACCTAACTAAAAGAAGTTATAGTTTAAGAAATTCCTGCTTATACATTTAATACAAATTGCAAAATCCCCTCTTATCCTCTACTGTGACCACTATGTTGACTCTCACCCTCCATAATTACTAGACACTATTTAATTCTTAGGTTATACCAGAAATGACAATCTGGGCTCCAGTTACTCTAAAAAAAAAAAAAAGTAGACTTAGAATTATTTAGTAAATACTATCCCAAATACGATGCCTACCTATGGAAGGATTAATCCAACCTTGTGTCAAAATCTCTTGTTATAAGTGATGGATTTGATTCCCTGCTTGGAAACTTTTGCTAGATACTCATTCTCTGTGGAAATTTAGTTCAGACTACTTTGGGCTGACATTCCAGCTTCAGCAACATGGCCACAACATGATTTCCCCTCTCACTCCCTGCATTCCCAAGCATAGTCTGTTTCAGCAGAGCTCCTTGCCATTCTCTAACTACATTCCAGCTAAATTTGCCTCTTTTTGCTCATATTGTTCCCTCTGAACATCTCCTTAGTCCTTAACTTCCTGCCTGTGAGCCTGATAATCATCTCTTAGAATCCACCCATCTTTCCAAGCTCTATTCAAATATCATCTGTCCTTGAAAACTTACTCCCTATAGACATAATCTCTCACTTCACTGGTCCTTTGGTACTTTCTGTAATGGAATAATTCTTTCATCCTCTCTATTACTTAGTAAGCCCCTTGACTATAGAGATAATACTACAACCACTTAAAATATTTTGCAGCTCCCAGCACAGGGCCTGGCACATAATGGGTACTAGAGGAAGATTTACTGAATACAGTAAGCTCCTTGAAGGGGAGGGTCACATTTTGGAGTTTTTCAGCCTCAGCATCTAGCATCTAATGTTAACCCAGACGTCTCAGCATCTCAGCATCTAGCATTAGCCCAAAGTTGATATTTAGAAACACTGTCCGAATGCACTGAATCATAGAAAATGATGCACACATTCTACTTGCTTGTTTCACCAGAAGGAAAGAACTGAGAATCAAAAAAAAAAATATATATATATATATATATTGTGTGGTCTCTTTAAAAAGAATCCTCGTCATCTCAGAAGGTTAGCTGTGTCACTCAGCACAGAACACCGAGTGATCGTATCAATATTAATAAGCTCAGTGAAGCGCCACTGGCTTCAGTGCAATTTTGACATTCTGCAACCTGACTAATAAAATAAAAACTAATTCTAAAAATAATTTACCTCCTGGAGACCTTAAAATGGATTTCACTAATGAAGGGAAAAAACTAGCACGGCTCTTTCCTTTTTGATAGGTGAATCAAATGTTACACCAGACCATAAACCTGAAATGACATATTCTGAACTGTCAACGTCTCTTTTAAAAGGACATTTTGCACACTTTTCATCTAAATTTACAATTTGAGCCATTTAGCAGTCAATTAATGTTGGAAGGATGAGGGTAGGGGAAATGAGGAAAGCCAAATAAATTAGGCTTTGTTTTTATTTAGTCCATTTTAGCTTCATTCATAACTTTAGCTTCAAGTTATCTTCCAATTAGCAGATTACTGTATGGAAGATTATAGAATGCCGTATGTATAACAAAAATATGGGACTGTTAAAAGACATAAAGATGCAATTTTTTGATTCATGAATTCCTTTACATTAAAATAAAATCGGAATAACGGCTGCCCAATGAACTGATAGTAAGAGAAAAGAAGATGCCGTTACTCGGACCGTTGGCTAGCAACCAGGCCAGAAAGCATCTCACAGGCGACGCACTGCTTTCAATTCCACCACTGTTTGAAGGTTGGCCCTGGAGACTTTTTTGTTGTTGTTGCTGTTGTTGTGGTGGTTGTTGTTGTTGTGTGTGTTTATAAAAGAGAGAAAGACAGAAAGACTGACAGACATGCAGAAAAAGAGAGAGAGAGGATACCATTGGAGCTTTAAAATTCATATCAATCAGTTAAGCAATCCCAGATTAGCTTCTTGGTAAATAAATATGCATACATGGAAATATTAAAGAAAGATAGGACCACCAATAATCCTGTATGTTTTAATCATTTATCTTCCTGAGGGTATTGTGTTCCACTAGATGCTTCTAAATATTTTCTTCCTGTTCTATTTTCTGAATTAAAATTATTCCTTAGTTCTCACATGTTACGATTCTTTCATCTCAGGAAGTTACTAATAAGTCCCATATGATGCTCTAAAAATATACCTTCTTAATGAAATGATAGCATATTGTCCCTGGAAAGCACTTTGAACATAATAGCATTCCCCCTACCTGCCTTCCCAGCTTTTATGCTGAGGAGACTAAAATCCAGAGGGGTGAAATTCTCAAGACCCCAGAAAGTTAGTGAAACTTCAGAAATAAAAATATAAATCTTTATCTGTCCAGGTCATTGTTTTCTGTTTTGCTTTGCTGGATTTTTATTTATTTATTTCTGCACTACCCTGGCTCTAAATAAATGCATTCTAATATTCAAGAATGTATTAGTTACTGAAATCAAAGGAGGAAAACTAAATATTTAAGTATAAATATCAGTGTGTCTTATATTTCTGGAAGACTCCAAGAGTTTTACTCATTTATTTCATTCATTTATAATAGAAAAACAATTCTTGAGTACCTGCTTGCTGGGTACTAGGGATAGAGGAGTGGATAAATCAGACTTCACATTCCTCACACAGAGTTTACTAACAAATACTTATATTTGTTTACATATACATATGTGTGGTAAATATAATCTGACCTCATAGTAAACGGAAGACTAAGGGATATTTTTGCATGCTAAAAGGTTTTTAGATGTCTCTGCTACCCACATCTGACTCTTGAGTGTGCATGCCCTGTCCTTGGGTCAATCTCTTAGGTAAGGAAAACCACCAATTCTCCCATCCAACCGCGGACAGCCAATTGGAATCCAGAAGGCCGGAACACACCATATACAAGCTTCCTCCTCACTGACACGCGTCCTCAGTGGGTACTCTGTCTCTTTCACCATAACTGAACCTATTTCCCCACCCTCCTTACAGCTTTATGCTGATCTGACGTCAATGCAAGCAGACTTCTTTCCGCTCCAGGTTGAGGAGTTCGCTAATGGAGGCACAAACACCTGGACAGACTTTGTTTTTCAGAGCCATGAAAAGACTGCCTTCAAATCCATGATTAATTCCCTCTGCAAGGAAACATGTTAGACTCAGTGAGTGCCCCTGCTGCTAAATTAACTTCTGACCTTCCTACGTCCTTCCCAATGACTCTTGGAAAGTTTCAGATTTCTTCAATGAAATCAATAGCTGGAGAATGAAATCACATCACCACAGGCCACCTTTGAAAACTCTATTGAGGGCAGTGTGCAGCTTGGACAATCCAGCCCCTGATGACTTTGCCATTTGAAACCTTGGTGCTGAGCTGGCCTTGGCAGCATTCTGCCTGAGTTCTTTATTGAATATGCTTCTCTTTTGATCTGCTTCTAATTTACCTTGTTCTTTGTGCTGCCTCCTACTCTGCTGGGGATCGATGGGTGTTTATTGTGCCACTGGTTGTATTACTAATTGCTTTACTGTGAGCTTCTGAATGTGGCTGGTTTATTTCTTCTCCACAAAATGTCTTGTGCTTTCTCCATTTCATGTATTAATTTCTCCAGAGCCTTCAGACCTGAGTGGAACTGCTTAAAGACAATTGGATACTTGGGAAATTTGAGCTACAGTCATGACAAATATTGATGACTGAGTTTCCCACTGAAATAGTTTCTCAGAGAGGCATCTGACCCATTTCTAGGAAAAAGAGGGAGGGTTTGGCCCAATTCTCCTGCAGGCTATGAAATCGGACTCACTCTGATGTTCTTCCTCATGACTTGCAGAAAATCACGTGGCCTCTCCTTACTGTCTTCTCCTTATCAATGGCCTTTAATCACCTTTGCCCCAAAACTCTTGAAAACCTTCTGAAAGTGGTGTTTGTTTTGTAGCCTTTGTGCTGTTCCTATGTACGCAGTGATCATCTCCATTAATAATGGTGTCAGTTCATTTATGAATTAATCAGATCAGATTGAGGAATATGCTCAGATAAAATCTGAGGGCTTCCATATTTCCCTGATAAAATATTCATGACATGATGGTTTCACCTTTATAAATCATGGTTACTCTATTGATTTTTTTCTTTCACATTTTCCAAATGAGCTCATAAATTTTTTTAAATGTGGATCAGAGAAAACAACATGAATGAATAGATGAATGTACTTTTCAATTACATGCATTTCTGATTTTATTGCTGCCTTCAGCTTATATTAGAAGAATGAGATACCACATAGAAAGGGGATCTTCCAAACCTAATAAATGTGGAGGCTGATTTCTTAACGTAAAAATTATTGATCATGATGGTTTAATTTAAACCGAAAGATTAATTTAAGTTGAAAAATTTTGGTTACTTGGGTCTTGACAATAAAAAGTATTACTTACGAATGTGTATGCATTCTTAATTGATTATTAGCATGCATGTTTATTTGACTTTCTTCTTTTTGATCTTTGTTGAAAGTGACACATGTGAAATAAGTGGGGAAGGAAAATATTTCAGTTATGTATTGCTGCATAACAAGCCACTCTAAAGCTTAATGGCTTAAAACCACAACAATTTACTATTGATTCTGTGAGTTGAATAGGTTGAGCTGAGTGGTTCTTCTGCCCAATGTGGGATCAACTAGGGTGACTCACTTGTGTTCATTCACATGTATGGTCTCTGGTGCCCCTCCATCTGGTCTCTCCATGGGACCAGCTACTCACAGCATGATGGTCTCTTACATGGTGGCCTGGACTTTTTACTTGGTGGCTGGCTTCCAAAAGGGAGGAAGCATGGTCTGACAGTCTTCTTAAGGTCTGGCCTCATAATTCCCAAATATCACTTCCACCACACTCTGTTGGTCACAAGAAGTCATCCTTCCCATCTAAATTCAAGAAGAGGGGAAAACATACCTGCATCATGACAGTTAGGCAGAGTACATGAACAGGGAAGGAAAAATTGCTGTTGACCATCTTTGGAAACTACTACAGAATTAATAGTATACTGTTCTTACAGGTGGGTGTGCCCCAAATTATTTACATTTACTCTGCAAGCCATAAAAATATTTTTGCCAGAAAACTATCTTCTTCCAAGAATGAAAGATCTTGACACATAATTGAAATAAAACTGAGGTGTGTGGTGATTAAAACACATTATTATCTATGTGTATTCCTCTTCTATTACCTACTAACAATCAACCCAAATGCTAGATTATGAACAGGTTACAGATAATGAGAGAAATTAAACTTGGCTCTATTTATAAAAGAGGTAAAAGGGTCTGTGGAGCTGGATGTGCTTGTGTGTGTGTGTGTGTGTGTGTGCATGCATGCACATTCCAGAAAGCCTCAAGCAAAGTTATATTGTATGAAATGAGACTATGCGACTAGTTATGTGGTAAAAAATTAAAAAAACATTTCCAGGTACAGTCAAATTCCAATTATATATTTTTAAAAGCCTCTTAATCTTAGGGTAGAAAGTTTATTCAAATAAATAAGAACAGAGAACTTTCCAAACCTAGAGAAAGATATCAATATTCAGGTACAAGGAGGTCATAGAACACCAAGCAGATTTAACCCAAACAATTCTACCTCAAGGCATTTAATAATCAAGCCCCCAAAGGTCACAGATAAAGAGAAGGTCCTAAGGGAAGTGAAAGAAGAAAGAAAGAAAGAAAGAAAGAAAGAAAGAAAGAAAGAAAGAAAGAAAGAAAGATAGGAGGAAAGAAGGAAGGAAGGAAGGAAGGAAGGAAGGAAGGAAGGAGAAAGGAAAAAAAAGAAAGAAAGAAAGAAAGAAAGAAAGAAAGAAAGAAAGAAAGAAAGAAAGAAAGAGATAGAGAAGGAAGGAAGGGGAAAGAGAAGGAAGGACGGGAAGAAAGAAGGAAAGAAAGAAAGAAATAACATAGAAAGGAGCTCCAGTATGTCTGGAAGCAGACTTGTCAGTGAAAACCTTATAGGCCAGAAGACAGTGGTGTGACATATTAAAAATGCTGAAAGAAAAATACTTAATGCTAGAATATTATATCCTGCAAAAATATCCTTCAAACATGAAGGAGAAATAAAGACTTTTCCAAATAAAAACTGAAGGATTTCATCAACACCAGACACGTCTTACAAGAAATAATAAAAGGAGTTCTTCAATATGAAAGAAAAGGACATTAGTGAACAATAAGAAATTATCTGAAGGTATATGACTCACTAACAGTAAGTATGCAAATACAGAATACTATATTGCTGTAATTGTGATGTATAAACCAATTATATCTTGAGTAGGAAGACAAAAAGACAAACCTATCAAAAATAACAACTTTTTGAGAGATAGATGGTATAAAAAGATATAGATGGAAACAACAAAAAGTTAAAAAGTGAGGGGATAGAATCAAAGTGTAGAATTTCTGTTAGATTCCTCTGTGCTTGTTTATGTGTTTGTTTATAAACACAGTTGTCATATGTTTAAAATAAGTGGTTATAAAATATTTTCTGCAAGCCTCATGGTAACCTCAACTCAAAAATCCTATAATAGATACACAAAAAATAAAAAGCATGAAATTAAAACACACTACCAGAGAAAATCACTTTTAACAAAGGAAGACAGGAAAGAAGGAAGGAAAAAAGAGAGGAACACAAAACAACCAGAAATCAAATGACAACATGTCAGTAGTAAGTCCTTACCTATCAATCATAATATTGAATGTGAATGGACTAAACTCAATAATCAAAAGACATAGAGTGGCTGAATGGATTAAAAAAAAAAGACCTAATTATATCTTGTCTGTAAGAAACCCATTTCACCTATAAAGACATACATAGACTACAAATAAAAAGATGGAAATAGATATTCCATGCTAATGGAAACAAAAAAATAAAAGATCAGGAGTAGCTATACTAACAGATAAAATAGATTTCAAGACAAAAACTGTGAAAAGAGACAGAGAAGGTCATTATATAAAGATAAAAGGATCAATTCATCAAGAGGATATAACAATTCTAAATATTAATTTGTATGCATGCAACACTAGAGCACCCAGATATATAAAGCACATATTATCAGAGCTAAAGAGAGAAATAGACCCCAATACAATAACCGTTGTAGACCTCAACACTCCACTTATAGCATTGGACAGATCATCCAGACAGAAAATCAACAACAAAAAAAATCAACTTAATCTGCACTACAGACCAAATGGACCTAATAGATATTTACAGAACCTTTCATCCAACAGCTGTAGAATACATATTCTTCTCCTCAGCTCATTGATCATTCTCAAGGTTAGGCCATATGTTAAGACACAAAACAGGTCTAAAATTTTTTTTAAAAATTGTAATCATATCAGGTATTTTCTCTGGCCACAGTGGAATAAAACCAGAAATCAATAACAACAGGAATATTGGAAAATATACAAATACATGGAAATTAAGCAACATGTTCCTAAATGACCAGTGAGTCAACAAAGAGATTAAGAGGAAAATTTAAAAATTTCTCAAAATAAATGAAAATGAAAACACATCTCAACACCTATGGGGTACAGTAAAAGCAGTAATAAGAGGAACGTTTATAGCAATAAGTGCCTATATTAAAAAAGTAGAAAAACTTCAAATAAACAACCTAATAATGCATCTCAATCAAGAACAAACCAAAATCAAGAACAAACCAAGCACAAAATTAGTAGAAGAAAAGAAATAATAAAGATCAGAGCAGAAATAAACGAAATTAAAACCAAACATACAAAAAAAATCAACAAAATGAAAAGTTAGTTTTTTAAAAAGATAAACAAAATTGACAAAACTGTACCCAGACTAAGACAAAAAGAGAGAAGACTCAAATAAAATCAGAGATGAAAAAGGAGACATTACAACTGATAGTGTAGAAATCCAAAGGGTCATTAGAGACTACTGTGAGCAACTATATGCCAATAAATCAGAAAAGCTAGAAGAAATGGATAAATTCCTAGACACATACAACCTACAAAGATTGAACCAGGAAGAAATCCAAAACCTGAATAAACCAATAAGAAGTAACAAGACAGAAGCTGTAATAAAAAGTCTCCTATCAAATAAAAGCCGAGGACCTGATGGCTTCACTGCTGAATTCTACCAAGCAGTCAAAGAAGAACTAATACTAATCCTATCTAAACTACTCCCAAAAAATCAGAGAGAATGGAATACTCTCAAACTCTTTCTACCAACGTCTGTATCACCCTGATACCAAAGCAGAAAAAGATACACACATAAAAGAAAACTATAAGCCAATATCTGATGAACATAGATTCAAAAATCCTCAAAAAAACACTAGCAAACAAAATTCAATGACACGTTAAAAACATGGTTCATCATGATCAAGTGGGATTCATCCCAGGGATGTAAGGATGGTTCAACATATGCAAATCTATCAATGTGATACAACATAGTAACAGAGTGAAGGACTGAAACCATATGATCATTTCAATTTATGCTGAAAAGACATTTGATAAAATTCAACATCCCTTCATGGTAAAAACTCAAAAAACTGGGTCTCGAAAGAACTTACCTCAACACTATAAAAGCCATATATGACAGACTCACAGCTGGGATCATACTAGATGGGGAAAAAAATGAAAACCTTTCCTCTAAGATCTGGAACAAGACAAGGATAGTCACTTTTGCCACTGTTATTCAGTATAGTACTGGAAGTTCTAGGTAGAGCAATCAGACAAGAGAAAGAAATAAAGAACATATAAACTGCAGAGGAAAAAGTCAAATTATTCTTGTCTGCAGACAATCTAATTTTATATCTAGAGAAAGCTAAAGACTCCACAAAAAAAAGCTATTAAAACTGACAAATAAATTCAGTAAAGTTGCAGGATACAAAATCAACATACAAAAATTGGTAGCATTTCTGTAAGCCAACAGCAAACAATCTGAAAAACTAATAAAGTAGTCCAATTTACAATAGCTACAAATAAAATAAAATACCTATGAATAAACTTAACCAGAAAAGTGAAAGATCTCTACAATGAGAACTATAAAACATTGATGAAAGAAATTGAAGAGGACACAAAAAATAGAAAGATATTACATGCTAACAGATTAGAAGAATCAATATTGTTAAAATGTCCATACAACCAAAACCAATCTACAGATTCAATGCAATTCCCATCACAGTGCCAATAACATTCTTCACACGAATGAAAACATAGTCCTGAAGTTTATATGGAACCACAAAAGACCCAAAATAGCCAAATCCATCCTGAGCAAAAAGAACAAAACTGGAGAAATCACATTACCTGACTTCAAATTATGCTACAGAGCTATAGCAACCAAAACAGCATGATAACTGGCATAAAAACGGACACATAGACCAATGGAACGGTATAGATAACCCAGAAATAAATCCATACATCTATAGTGAACTTATCTTCAACAAAGTTTCCAAGAACATACAATGGGGAAAGGACAGTCTTTTCAATAAATAATGCTGAGAAAACTGTATATCAATATGCAGAAGAATGAAACTGGACTCTTACCTTTCACCATATACAAAAATCAAATCAAAATGTATTAAAGACTTAAATATAAGACCTGAAACTATGAAACTACTAAAAGAGATATTGAGGAAATGCTTAGGACATTGGTCTGGCCAAAGGACTTCTTGAGTAATAACCCTAAATCACAGGCAACCAAATTAAAATTGGACAAATGGAATTACATCAAGCTAAAAAGCTTCTGCTCAGCAAAGGAAACAATCAACAAAAGGAAGAGACAACCCATAGAAAGGGAGAAAATATTTGTAAACTATCCCTGACAAGGGATTAATAACTAGAATATATAATATAAGGAATGCCAAAACTGAATAGGAAAAAAAATCAAATAATCCAATTTAAAAATGGGCAAAGGATCTGAGTAGAAATTTCTCAAAAGAAGACAGACATCAGAGAAATGCAAATCAAAACTACAATGAGATATATTTTTAAAAAGCCAGTTAAAATGGCTTTTATTGAAAAGACAGTCAATAATGAACGCTGACAAGGATGTGGAGAAAAGGGAGCTCTCTAACACTGTTGAGGGGAACGTCAATTAGTGCAACTACTATGCAGAGCAGTATGGAGGTTCCTCAAAAAACTAAAAATAAAACTATCATATGACCCAGCAATCCCACTGCTAGATATATATCCAAAAGAAGGGAATTCAGTATATTGAAAAGATATCTGCACTCCCATGTTCATTGCAGCACTATTCACAATAGGCAAGATTTGGAATCAACCTAAGAATCCAGCAATGGATGAATGGATAAAGAAATTATGGTACATGTACACAATGGAATATTATAT
>CM052443.1:79878901-79910390 GCA_028533085.1 Varecia variegata
AAACAAACAAAATAAAAAAAAATAATAATAAGGAAAGGATAGTTGGTCAAGTAATGTTTGATGGAGACAGAAGAGAACACTCTATTCCAAAGCATATTTGAGAGAGAAGACTCGGACAGCAGAAGGGATTTCCACCACTCCCCCTCCCCTTCTAATACAGGAAGGAAGACAACAGGGGAAAATATGGATATGGGGCAGAAGCAGATGAGGGAGTATTAGGGGAGTTTATGCCTGGGAAGTAGGAGGCTAAGTTTTCATGAAGGATGGAGAGGAACATAGAAAATGATAAATAGAACAGATCTTAAAGAGGATAGTAAAATTTGGAGCAGTAAAAGGTAAAAGGTTGAGATAAAAGAAAGATGTGTAAACAATTGTTAAACAACACTAAAGAACAAGTTGAATTTCAAAATTACAAATTTGTAAGAGAACCAACTTACATGGTAATGTGATTTTGTCAGGTAACACTCAGCAACCCAAGAACAGCATCAGAGAAAACAGATGTTTTGGGTTGCCAGAACAAAGGACTTCCCAGAAACGTACATTTACCAGAAGAAGATTCCGGTAAGCATATGGGTTAAAATATGTTCGGAATAATTGTCCCTGCCACAAGTCATATCTTAATAATAGTTCTATACTCTCAAATAGCTAGACTCTTAATAAACGATTGTTAATGAACTTAAAATAATTCTGTGGGATCAGGAATACTATCTTCTGCTAATTACTCTGTAACAAGAGACTTCAATCCCTTTTTCTTTTTGTGTCTGCATAGATGCTAAATAAATCAGAGATAATTGGATAATGAGGCTGATGATCCAAACTGAATTTAGAGTTAGAAGGTCCTTTCACTCATTACTCATCTTTGGTTCTGCCTTTATTTTATCGTATTTTAGTTTTGCAAAGTCAGAGCCTCAAATTTTCTTTTCATTTCTACTCTTTTCAATGTGTCATAATTCCATGTGCCTGATTTGCTCATTTTATTCCCAGTGCTTTGTTTGCTCTTTGTCCAGAGTCTCTAAGCTCTGAGGTTTACATTGCATGACCTATTAATGATACCAGCTCATTTTGTGGGGAGTGCTGCATCCTTAAGATATTTACAAAAACAGCCAGCAAATCCTCTGTTGTAATTAGGTCAAATAATTCTAGAAAATTTCTTTTGTTGACTGATTCTATAGACTCATCATGGCCTTTTAGTGCTATTTTTTTTCCCCCTAGCACAAAGATAATTACTTCTATTACCATCCTCAAATAACAATGCTTTTCTTCTCCAGTCTTTGTCTGGAGCTGTCCATTAGCTCACTGATACCAGAGTTTCTAAAATGTTGTTTTTGTCCGTAATTTATTTACCCCTGAAATTTCAGCTGAGTTGCAAGCATCTGGTTTTCAGCTCAGATCAGCTATTTTCTAATCCAGATCCCTTGTCTTTTCAGTTAAGCATTTTGGACTATCGGCTACATTCTAGATTGTGTGCAAAGGAGCCAATTTACAGGCATAAACTGGTTGAGAGATCATCTTTTTTTAAAAAAACTGATTTATGTTGATTTAGTTACTCAATGCTCTGCTTTTCTTTACTTTTCTCAAACAACAACTAGGTGCCAGCTGGTTTTATTCTAATGTTTACCCATTACATTATTACAGATCAAAGCTTAGTAAATATGTTCCTTGAGTTTTCTTAAACCAGGACCAGCTGTTTCTACAAACTCAACTATAGGACAGTTATAGGACAATTCTAATTCTAATGTTTAATCAAGTATGTCTCCTGGTCCACCTAGCCAATATAATTGATTAATTTTGGCTGCTGTATATTAGAGATAGACTTCCTCTGATGGGGGTTATGAAATTACTCAGGAGCTGTTGCACACAAACTAATATTCCTATTTCTCAATGGACTTAGGTAGGGTTCCATATATTCTTTGAAGACACAGAAACTTTGATATTTAACTCTTCTTAAAATACCTTTTGGGGTTTACCAGTCACAGCTGCCATTGGCCCTTGTTTGTCTACCCAATATATTCTCACTCCTACCCATGATAACAGTATCAAGGAATTTTCTTGGATATCTACCCTGTCTTATTCAGACCATAACATTTCACACCACTCAGCTTCAGAATTTTGTCCTAATTAAAAACAAAAAAAAAGAATTTGGTCCTAATAGACTTAAGTCAATCTTCACATTGCTATCATTGGCCACAGGTGATTGGAAGGAGAACTTAATCCAATCAGGCCAATGAGGTGCAAAGAGATATTTGCTCGGTTCTTCTGGGGAGGATGTTTCTGCTTAATTCCTTAGGATCCAATCAAAAAAGCACCTTTGTTTCTGTTGTACTGAATAAGAAAGTACCATGGTTAAGAGCAGGAACTATGGAGACACATGACCTGGGTTTAAATCATGGCTACTTCACTTTGTATGACCTGTGGCAAGTTATTTAATCTCTCTGTCCCTCAGTGATCTCATATGTAAAATAGGGAAATTAATAATTCCTATCCATGAGATCGTTTTGGGTATTGCATGAGCTTTTTGAGCATTTGAAAACAGTGCCTGGCATATAGTAAGCACCACTAAAAAGATAAATAAATATAGTTCCAGGAAGCTGCTGGCAGTCATCTTAGGAGCAAAAATTTTGGAAGATAGAGAGAAAAAATAGAAAGTTGGTTAATGATAGCATTAACCTTTCTGAAGTCTATCCTAATCTTAGTTGTTTCGGTTCTGTGAGTCATAAGTCTCCGTCTCATTGATTAAGCCAGTTTGAATTAAACTCTCTGTTATTTATAGCCTACCTATCCCTGACAAACAAGTGAAATGTCACCAACTTTAATTTAATAAACACTATAAAGTATCTATTGTCTTTGGATATAAAGATAACTAAAGCACAGGCACTGTCTCACATTCAGCACATATTTGTTAAAGTCCTATTATACATAAGGTGATATGTAGTCATTCAGAGCATCTTTCAGAATTCTAGGTAGGGTGATAAGTATTTACATAAATAATTATAATGAAAGATAGAATGGTATAAGCTCTCTAAAAGAGACAACATAGACCAGTTGTCTTGGAAATTCAGAGGAGTGATGTGGAGATTAGATTATTCAATAAGTCTTCAGGGAGTGCCATTTCTAAGACTCATACAATAATAGAATCTTTTCTAAACATTGTTCATCTATTTAGTTATTCAATAAGTATTCATTGAGCACCTATTTTTTGCCAGAAGCTTGTGCAAGAAGCTAGAGATGAAATGTTGAGCAAAATTAGACATGAGCTATTGTACACATGGAGTTATCAATGCAGAAGAAAGTCACTAATCAAGAATTGCACGGCCGGGCGCGGTGGCTCACGCCTGTAATCCTAGCACTTGGGAGGCCGAGGCGGGCGGATTGTTTGAGCTCAGGAGTTCGAGACCAGCCTGAGCAAGAGCGAGACCCCTTCTCTACTAAAAATAGAAAGAAATGATCTGGACAACTAAAAATATATAGAAAAAATTAGCCGGGCATGGTGGCACATATTTATAGTCCCAGCTACTCAGGAGGCTGAGGCAGGAGGGTCGCTTGAGCCTAGGAGTTTGAGGTTGCTGTGAGCTAGGCAGACGCCATGGCACTCACTCCAGCCCAGGCAACAGAGGGAGACTCTGTCTCAAAAAATAAATAAATAAATAAATAAAAAGTTTAAAGAGTTGCAAGAGTATGAAATAAAGGAAATAAAAAGTTGCAAATAGATTATCTATATTGTATAGATGAGGAAATATCATATCAAAGAGACTGACTTGCTCAAGATCATTCAGCTGGTTGGTATCAGAACCAAGCTGCCGTCCAGTACCCTCAAACTCTTGCCTACTGGTTTCTCCATTAGAACAAATACAATGCTCTTAAATGAAGTTATTCGTTTTAGTTTGGAATGATCCTAGGCTAATCATAGTTCCTAGTAAAGATTTTATTTTCAGAAAACAACATCAATCTCTCACAACTAATTAAAATAAATGCTTTAAAAATTATTGTAGTAACAGTCTTCTTACAGTAAGGTGAGAATGCCATCCAGCTAGAATAAGGGGTAGAAAAACATCTGTAATACATTGCTGATACTAAATTAATGTTATTTTCAGTTGTGCTGGCCAGATTCTTTGCCTTTCCTTGACAGACTGACAAAGAATGAAAACCGACCCAAATTATTCCTACTGGAGGTCACATGTGGCATAACTGGACTCTTTGGTTGAAGTGTTGACATGTGGTAATTTTGTAGAAACAAATTATCATTATAGAGGGCATGGTAGTCAACACAAATAGGATGCAATTAGCATGTGTCACCACTGACTTCTGGTAGAAACATCTTAATAGACAACAAATAATAAAGGTTGGTGTATTGAGACTGTCTCAGTTAATTAGTTCCTCATTGTTTCTCAGGGACCAAAATAAACTATTTTAATCTTGTTTTTTCTCTTCTTTTTGACAGATACCACTGTTCCCCATGGGCAGAGTCAGGGTTTCTTATATTCTCTTTGGCTCCTCGTGTCCATGAGGAGGGCTCTAAAAATGTTCTTATGGTTTTGCTACCTTCTTTGCAAAATAAATTTTGTTTTTTATTGCATTTTTCATGCTCAAGGTATCCCAAAGCAATTTACAGTAATGAGTTCCAAATCTGGATTGACGGTGACTCGGTAGGCAATCATGTTAGCCGTTATGTATTCAAGGCTCACTTACACCCAGTCCTGAAATTAAAATATATCTTGTCACAAGAGGCAATGTCTCCCGGGAGACTTAGGTAATTCAGCTCTGTCTCTCTCTTATTCTCATTATCTCTCTCACTCTCTCACTCTCTCCCTACCTGCTACCTTCCAACTCACTTGTGGAGCACTGACGGTTGTCGGATGGGTATGAAAGGATACAATATGTATCTCTCTCACAGCAACATTTGATGATTGAAAAATGAATGTGAAAGTGCCTGAAGCATCTTGGGAAAAAGTCAATACAAAGAGCCAGGTGAATGCAGCTTACACTGGGTCTGCTATGTCAATGCTACCAGTGACTCCAACGCTGAGCTTGCTCCAAGAGAACTACAGGACTCGATGTCATTTCCCTTAAGCACTCCATGCCTGGTTAATAAGAATTCTCTAAATCCCCTACAATAGGCTTCTAGAATATGCTTTGTATTTATCTATTTACTTGTCTATATCTCTCAGTAGATGGTATTCTCTGTAAGAGCAGCAACCTTGTATAACTTGTTCATTGAACTCACAGTGCTTACTGCATCACCTGCCTATAGTAAGTAGTTGCTAGGTACATATTAGTGAGAAGGAAGAAGAAAGAAAAATGGAAGCAAGAAGAAGAGAGCAAAAGTGGAAGAGAAGAAAGAAGAAGTAAGGAGAGGCAGGAAGAAAGGACAGTTTCGTGCACATATTGGAGTAAGATATGATTAGTCTGATTGATGGCAGGCAATCTAAGACATTCAGGTTGTAAAGGGCAATGACTTTATCTGGCTTCCTGTTTTAGTCTGTTTGGGCTGCTATAATAGGTTATTTATTATGGCTTAGAAACAATAAAAAAATGTATTTTTCACAGTTCTGGAGGCTAGGAATTCCAAGATCAAGGTGCCAGCAGATTCGGTGTCTGGGGAAGGACTGCTTCCTTATCCACAAATGGATCTCTTCCCACTGTGGCCTTGCTCAGGGGAAGGGTAAGGAAGCTATCTGAGGTCTCTTTTATTAAGAGTACTAATTCAATTCTTAAGGCCTTCACTCTTATTACCTAATCACCTCCCAGAGACCCCATCCCCAATACAATCATATTGGGGATTAGGTTTCAACATATGAATTTGAGAAGCGGGGCACATTCAGTCTATAGCATTTACCTTCCTCCTAATGCAGGAATCTCTTCTATCACAGCTTGCTGAAATGTCATTCAGCCTTTGTCCAAACTCCACAACCTGCCCAAGGTAGCCCTTGATATTTTTGAAAAATCTTAATTATTAGAACATATTTCTCCAAAACTGCACAACCTATCTTCTGAAACTTTTATATGTTTGTCCCAGTCTGTATCTCTCATATCCAATAGAGTAATTAAACTTCTTTTTATATATTCAAGCCCTTGGATATTTGAAAGTTCTTCCTAGATCTATTTTGATCACTGTCCTGGTCATTGTCATTTGGGCATCCGTTGGTTTCTCCTGAGTAATGGAACCTGTCATTGTAAAGAATAATGTGGAGGTGTCTTTACCATAGAAAGCATATGGCACCATCTTCTGCACTGATCAGGATCCTCTACTTATATTTACTCAACATCTCTTCTTTGGTTCCTTTGGAACTTGTGGTCCTCTAAAACTCCAGATCATTTTTATATTAATTTTTGAAAAGCCATGAAGCCTGCATTCTTAATTTGCAGTAGAGGGTATTTTTTGTTTGTTTTGCTTTGTTTGTGTTTATTTCTAAAAAGCTTGAAATTTTGCCTTGATAATCACTTTTATTTTACATTGGTTATTTGAGTTTATCATTTATGATTATTGATTTTTTTAAAAAATGTACTAATTTGGCCTTTCATTCACTCAGGGTACCAATCAACATAAATTAGTCCTGAAACAGGACAGGATATAAATACAACCATCAAAGTGCTAGGCTCTGTGCTAGACTTTGAAGACACTGCATTGAATAAGGTAAATTAAGACTTATAGACTACCAGACAAAGAAACACAAATTAAATCAAATTATGGGGGTAGGATGAAGTTGTGCCCAGACATTAAGAAAGTACAGAGAAAAGATACATAAATCAACTAAGAATGGAGGACAGAGGCTTCCTAGAGGAGGTAAGAATTGAGATTAACTTTGAAATATGTGTAGGAGTTAACTAGATGAAAAAGAAAGGACAGGGCATTTCAGGCCAAATAAATGACATAGGAAATAGTTTGGAAGCATGAGAGCAAAAGATATATTCTCTCATCTATTCTAATACCTGTCTACCCCTTTCATCTTTGTCTCTTGGACAAGTTTGAAAACCAGGTACCCTGTGATGGTTAATTTTAGATGTTGACTGGGTTAAGGCATATCCAGATACCTGGGAAAACATTATTTCTGAGTATGTCTATGAAGGTATTCCAGAAGAGATTCGTATTTGAATCAGTAGATTAAGTAAACAAGATCACCCTCACTAATGTGGGAGGGCATCATTCAATCCTTTGAGAATCTGAATGGAACAAAAAGGCAAAAGGGCAAATTTGCTCTCTTTTCTGAAGCTATGCAACTTCTCCTGCCTGGGACATCAGAATTCTGGGTTCTCAGGCCTTCAGACTCCAGGACTTACATCAGCAGTCCCTCCTCTCCCCCAGCCCCTGGTTCTCAGGCCTTCGGCCTCAGACTGAATTACACCACTGGCTTTTTTGGTTTTCCACTTTGCAGATGGCATATTGTGGGAGGTTTCAGCCCCTACAGTCACATGAGCCAATTCCCACATTAAAGCCTCTCTTACATATCTCTATATGTCCTATTGGTTCTGTTTCTCTGGAGAACCCTGACTAATAGACACTCTACACCACCCAAGTAATTGATGAAATATTTAACATATACCTATGCAGTTTTAAGACTTTTACATGCCATGATATGGTAAGAAAATTATTCACATGGCACAAATTGACAAACACTTAACTTATATTTCAGGAACCTACTCTCTAAGTCAGTGTTGCACAACACAAACCATGAAATGTGCTTACTCTCCCGATATTCTTGTAGCTGATAAAATTAAAGAAGAAAGGACACTTGTCCCAGCAATCTTGACCTTCCAGATACTAGGTCATCTATTTTCTAGTGGGTGAGAGAAGAATTGCAACCAGCCAGAGCTTATCACCCAGATACCACTAGGTCTAGAACTCAAGGTGCTGTCCGATTGACCCATTTTAATGGACAAAGCTATGGTTTTTCAGAGCTTTGACTTATATGATATTTCTTAGAGTTACACCAGCTCTGATAAAAACCACAAGTAAAATTTCAGTGTCTCAACACAACAGAAGTTTATCACTCGTGTAACAATCTCATAACAGTTCCAGGCCAATGAGCAGTTCTTTACCTAGTGATTCAGAGGCTCAGGTCCCATTCATACTCCAGTTCTATTCATCATAATAATGTAGTGTCCAAGTTATCCGTACTCATGTTCATCACACTGGTGGAAGGGGAAAGAAAACACGGAGACAGAGCATTCATTTTTTAATCCCTTTATCCAGAAAGTGAAACATATTTCTTCTTCTCTCATCTATTTGGATAAAAGTAATCATGTGACCATGCTGTACTCCCTTACTGCTCAGCTGTTCCCTGTTCTGTGGAAGGGAAAGCCCAAGGCTTATTGTCTTACGTCAGCCACAAGCCTTGCCAGTGGTGCCACTAGGCACATGGGCATCTAGTCATTTTTATATATTGTAACACACTCTCTAGCAACCAATTCAAATACTTTAAATAGCTTAAAATCTTCAACTGAGAAGTACATCAACAATTTATGCAGCACCCACCAACTGTTTCATGACTTCAAAAAGAAAACCTTTCTTATAATTATTAACCTATTATCATTAATTAGTCAGTTCTCACCAATGCATAATTTAAAATAGTACTTCAAAATAATTTGGTAATATTATCAATCTGATGAAAATGACTTTCTAAAAATCTAATTACCAGGGAGATATTTGTTTCTTGACAGGAACAAAAAGGCTTTATTTAAAAAAGAAAAAAAAAAGATGATATTCTAATATGTTCTGGAGATATATACTACACCCTAAGCTTTCCTCCAATATCATAATCAACATATTTGATAAAATAATTTAATAAGCTATACACATACTAACTATGTTATCATCCAATTGATAGTTTTTTATTTTGTTCTAAAGACGTCAGGGATATTCACTTTGCCAAATGTTTTGCCGAAGGGAAGCAACTGTATGTATAACATTATCTTGATCTGCTTGCCTCTTAATCTCATTTTACTACAAAAAATAACTGTGCCAGACCTTTGTGGGTTTGTGAGTGGGTGTGTTCCTATGCTGTTTTCTAGTGAGAATTAAGTTTTTGCCAAAGTGTTCAGGAATTATTTATTGCTTTTCAAAGATGACTACAGAAAGCAAGGTGCTTTACTAGTCTGAGAGATACTGGAATCCATCGGCTACACAGTTGAAGACCTTTGGGAACCTCATGAAACTGTCTTTAAAAATCCCAGTAAATTGGAACAGCCATGGTGTTCAGATTTTCAATTTCTCGACATTATTATGACATATCAAGAGACAAAAAAAGTTATAGGGAAGGGAAGAAAAAGGATTTCATACTAAGGATTCTAGGGGCAAGGATATGATAGCACAACAGCATAATTCCTCAGGTTTTTGTCTACCTAGCAGCATCCTCAGAAGATCTATCCCTTGAGGAGAAAATAGCTTTGTTCATTTTTTTACAGCACCATCAGAAGAAATGCTTGATTATCTATTTACAAAGCCATATTATAAACAGAGATACATCTGGCCCTTTCCTTCTGGGAAACTACCAATGGAACCACTGCGATAAGAATTGAACAGGTGACATTTCCATGGTAGTAAAGAAATGGAAAAATATATAGTCCTTGATACTTTGTCGAGGTTCTTTTGTGGCAGCTTGTGTGAAGCTCAACTTGGTTTCTATTTCCTGGGTCCATTTTAAGACACTGGAAGTACAGGGCCAATAATAGGAAAATGGAAAGCCCTTGGGAGAAGTTGTCTTCTTTCAGCTCTTTGACAGCTGTTCTTTTCTAGAGCTCTCTGAAGTATTTGACACTTGGATTCTTGAATGATTTGATGCAGAGTTCGCCTGTCAGGAACTCTCCACTGGAAAGCCATGGGGGCAGAATACCTCGGTTTGAGCCTTCCCGACTCTTTCATTGATTCCCAGTGGGATCTCAGATTTTTCAGCTGCAAAACAGAGATGATGATATCAACCTACCTTACAGGGCTTGTACGGAACTTAAATAAGATAAGCTATTAGAAAGCACATGAGGAATAGGAAAATCTCACTTTTTCCACTCAAGCAGTAGGTAAGCAAAGAGCCTTTCCTGTGAACACGAAGGCCAGTATTCCATTACAATCATGATAATTACTCTGGTACATACCTAATTTCTTTAGAAAGGATACTTGCTTATGTCTTTATTGTTACTGTTGTTGATCCTCCGAAACAGAAGCAAATTAGATCAATGACTGGAGCGTGGAGCCCAGTGGTATGGAATAGTATAAATGATGCAATGACAGGTGTCCAGCAGCTGTCATTTCTGAACTGATGCATCGTTATCAGGGCTGGGGAAAATCATGACATCTACTGATACTGATTAAAGCTGATTTTCCCCTGAAATGCTCTCTCACATCTATTGCACGGTAATGAGTCCTGCCCAATGTCAGCCTTTTGCTTTCTGACAGTTTAAGTACACAGCCTTGGATGGGCTCCAGCCGGGCTGACATCTGAAATATAACGAACGATGCCATTCTAAATTGCCAATGAATGTAGAAGTAAATGGTGAGGAGCCATATGGAACCCGCTATTGCACTGGATGCTACAGTACATTGTCGAGCATTACTTAGCAGTGGGAAAAGTGTACAGTAAAGGAGGGATGACAACTCTCAGTGTGGTGGCAGCTTGGGCATAAAAGGCAACTTTTGAAATAGTCATCATCTAAAACCATCTACATGTACTTCCAGATCATAGTAGTGCCCTGTCGGTTTTTCTCATCTAGAGCCTATGCTAAATGAAAAGAGTATCTCTAGGTAGCTTCCCTTTGAATCAGGTGGGTTAGAGACATCTGGGTTGCAGCTTCTGTGGGCTGGACACTGGCTAAACATTCACAGTGTAGTAACTGCCCTCGACAATCCTATTCCGTAGGGAAGCAGTCAGACTTTAAACACACTGTTGCAATAGAATACAAAGAGTATTTCCTCTTGGGTGGGATGAGATGAGGCAGAGGAAGAGATTTACAGAGGAAGCAATAACCAGAGGTTTTGAACATGACCATTTCACTAGAAAGACGGGGGGACGCAGGATTCGCTGCACCGAGCATGCCACATGCAGAGGTAAAGAGAGGTAGAATATGTGGCCTCTGTACTTAGCAGCCAGCAGTTTGAATGACTGCAGCTTGGACAGCATGTGGGGAAGGAGTGACAACTGAGGCTGGACAAGAGCCATATCATGAACCACAGCGTTGTGAGAGCTAAAGATAGTATATAGTAACTCTAACAGAATTTTGAGATGTTCCCAAAGATTATCAAGCACACAGAAATGCTGGTTAGCCCACAAAAAGGCATCATAGCTAAAATCACAGTGCACAATGAGACTTTTCCCATTAACCATTTAACCACTTAGAAAAATGGTTCTAGTATCACTAGGTCCTCCCAGTTCTCAAGGACCCTAGCATACAGGGCAGAGATGTTCCAACTTTCCCTCTGACACAGAAACCCACGAAATAAATGATTCCATAGGACTTCATTGAAGAAGAGCAGGGAAATGTCCATTGATCAGGGGAATGAGTCAATACATTAGGGTACATTTAAAAATGTCACACTAGCTGCAGTCAAAATGAGGAGTTCTTTATGCACTCTTTTGGCAAGATGATCAAATATGTTACTAAGTGAAAGAGTAGATGGAAGAACAGTATTTGCAAAGTCCTTTAGAACTTTACTATTATTATGATTATATTATTATTTAATGGCTTTCTCTAAGGGGTATGATAGAGTAATAGAGGAGATTTCATTTTTCACTTTGTGTATTTTTGTTTCATTTATTTGGTTTACAATGAGCTGATATTATTTTATAATTTCCAAAGCCCCTCAAAAAACACAACAGGCAAACAGAATAGAAAGGAGAAGCAGGAAAGATAAAGGTGATAGATTCACAAACAAACCTTTGCTTGAAATTCCTTTGATGGCATCACCTCAACCAATCAATCAAAAAGTTGCTTGGCTAATGATTTTTTTTATTAACTTGATTTAATGCTTGGCTAAATTAATCCAATTGCCTGGTTGTTTTGAATCTAGGGAAATAGAGCTCCCTCCTTTTTTTTTTTCCTTTTTTGCCCCACAGCTTTCTTTTCTTTTCTTTTTTTGGTTTCTCTTAGTCATTTTTCCTGTAATAAGACTTCACTGACAGAAGGAAGACTGAATGCACAGTTTTTGAATTTATATTTCAAAGAATTATGAAAATTGGGCCGGAGACATGGGGGTAGATTCTGATGCCCTGTGAATCTGTGCAGCGTTAAAGGATAGGATGGAGAAGGACAAAGACTTCCCGAGTGTTTAGTGTGAGTTAAATCACTTTACAAATATTCTCCAAATTAACCCTCCTAGCAAACTTTGAGAGACATATTTTTGCTTCTGTTTTAGAAATAAAGAGGAATTAAGTAACTAATTTAAATGACACCTAGTAAAGGGCAGGTTTCAAGATTTTAAAATAGGTCTGTCTAGATGGAAACATACAGGCACACAATTCCACCAATGGGAAAACCGATTCTAAAGAAATTCATAATAATGCATACTAGCCTAAGATAGCTCAATGGTTGAAACAACTTAGGACAGAGAAGTATGTCCTTGGAAATAAAATAAACAGGCTGCAAAGAATATGTCCATCCCCACCCCCATCCCCCAGGTCTGCTCCACCTTTACTTTTTTTACTCTTTTAGGTACAATATGAAATAACATCTCAAACTGTATTAGAATGGATTGTTTATGCACAGATATTAATATTTTGGTCTTGGATTTTCAGGACTTAGCCTCTCTACCTCCCAGAAGCCTCTCAGGCTTCTGCAGGCTACATCCTTAGGGACCTATAGCAGATGACCAAAGGTCTTTGCTTCTCTGATTCTCCTGTTTCGTTTGTCTCCTTTTAATAGTTGCAGCCAATTTGGGTCTGAAATGGTTCAGTTCACTGCAGAGATTAAAGAATAATTTTGTTTACTCTTAATTCAAATGAACCCTCTGTAGCAGAGTTAGTTATCTCAGGCCTGAGGCCTTGCTCCAGGAAAGAAAGAGGAGATTGTTTCCAGGCTTTGAAAACCATAAAGCCACAGAACACTCACCCTTTCATTTCTCTTTATATCCAACCATCAGTAACTGAAAAAAGCTCAAAAGTGTTGTCAGTGGTTAAAATTCTTCAAATAGAGTGGGGGTAGTTTCTTGGAAGGAAGGGATTTGAATCTACATGGAGTTAAAGAGGCTGGAAACCCCTCAGGACTCTGCCAACAATAACTATTCTATGAGCATATGTGTCATAGTCTCAAGTCTGATAAGACCAGGTCATACCAATTGTAGTAAAATCTGTAGGGTTTATCTACTTATATAATTCTTTGAAGCTGGACATAGGGAAGAATCCAGGCTGAATTCGCCCAGATGCTAAGAAGATAAAAGAAGCATATACAAAGGGATCTTCCAAGAAAATCACCTGTAAGTAAAGTGGAAAATCACAGTGGCAGGCAGGCTGGTTTCTCCTCTCTCCTGACGATACAATATTTACTCCAATCTCTGTCACTAAAAGGAATGCAAAGGAAAAGAGAGTTTTATTTTTCTTCTTTCTATGTATAAGCCTAATTTGTAATATCCATTTGGAGCTAAGCTGGAGATGCCCATGTACTATTCTTTCTATGTTTAGATGGACAGCTAGTCTATGACACAGATGAGTCTTTTCCCTCTCTCAAGTCATCCTAGCCCTCTCATTAACCCAAAGCTACTGAAAAAACAAATAGTTCAAGTAGCTGGTAACATATTTTATAGAAAGTATTTTATAAAACACTGGCAGCCCAGGGCTGGAAATTGAGAACTCTTTCAACTTTCTAGTGTATTCTATTTTGAATAGTCAGTGAGCTTTCCTCTTGCTTTGTCAGGATGCGATTCTGCCCTTTAGAAATTGGATTCCATTCATCTCTAGGCTGTACTTTTGTAATTGGAATCTGGAATTTTTATAAACAGTTTTAAATGTGTGTTTTTATTATAGTGAAGTTCTGTTTTGAATGGTTTTAACTATATTCCCTAGGCAGACAGAGACAGGGTAGGAATTCTTTACCAGGGTATGAAGATTATCATTTCAAACTGATGGCTTTAAGTGAGTAGAAAAAAATAATAATCATCACGAAGAAGGGAAATGCACCAAGCACTCATAGGCAATGCATCTAAAAAACATAACCACTTCAGCATTGCTCAATCTGTAACTTGGCACAGAATGTCTATACAGATCGATATTGCTGGATTTACAACTCATGGAGAACAGGGATATCCTCACTCAATCAGCCATGTGTTCTTTCTATGGCAGAAAAGAAAATGGCCCTTATAACTGGCTGCCCGATGCCTTAATTATTTACCAAAATAGAGTAGAAACAGGCAGGCTCAGAGTCCCTGGAGCAGTTGAATCAGAATGGGAAGATCTTCTGCAGCCTGATATAATGTAGGTAGCCATCAAGACAGCAAGGTTTGAATGGAATAAGGCACACAATTTTCAGGGGGGAAAATAAAACAACATAGAGCATGCAACCCTAATATGTATACATTTATTTATCTCTAAATCTTAAATGTATCCTACTATGCCAATAAATTATGCACTACCAAATAAATATACAAGGATAACATAAATGAAAATATAAATTAAAATGCCTACCTTTTCTTCCCGATGGAGCACTTTGAGAAACCCCCTGGATGAATGTAATTTAACTTGTTCTCTGGTGTGAAGAATCTCTTTCTGCTCAAATACAGCACTCCCTCTGGCTTTCTAGACAGTTCTACCATGAATCATATCATTGGGTTAAGAAGGCATTGAAATCTGTGGCTCAACATAACTATGACTCTTGGGATAAGTAAAAGATGAAGCTATTATAATATCTTCATGAATTTGTTTTGCCAGCTAAAAGTAGTTCCCTGAACGAAGTAGAACCATCTCAGATATATGGATTCAAAATGGCCACAGCCGAAGAGGACAAGTTTGAGGACCTGGTGATCCTGTCAGAGGACCCTGGGTGGCTTTTGCCCCTTGGCTCTCAGATAAGAGGGTATAAAGGAGCATGAAAAGCTCACATATTGAAGAACATCAAGCATCTGTGTCTTGCATGGGCTCAATCCTTCCCATTCAGTGCAGCTACTATCATTTCCCTACATGCTATGGGTATCTCTTCTAGAAAATGGCCGACACTGCTTCAAGGAGATCTTGACTTCCCACATCAAAGCCTTTGTCCTCACCTGAATAGCTCCTGATGGTTCCATGTTCTGCCTTCTAATCAAGCATGAGTGGAAGAGACTAATTGATTGACAGGGGAGGATTAGAGTATCTCATGCTTTCTACTCTTTAAGGAGAAGGATGCATTTTGAATTTCCTTCTTTCAAAAATAAAACCTCATATGTTTGAGTTTGAAATATCATAATAGATGATATAATTTTAGTTTGCTTCTTTTTTCGATCAGGTTAAAAATATCTTTCAAATAATTTTCTTCTCATTGGATTTTCTTAACCTCAGATTCACTAAAACTCACATTTGGGAATCTTTATTAGTTGATAGTGTCTTCTTACTATTAATCATGCTCTTTGGTATATATTAAATTTGACTTGATTTATTGAGAGATTGGTACTAGTGACCTTAAAATGAATAAAAATCATAATAATATTTAATACCAAAGCCTGATCATCATGCTACCTGCATATTAATAGCCTGATAGATTTGACAATGCATTTTGAACTGAAACATTAGAGATTTTTCTTTTCATTTTTCTATGCTCTTACGAAAAACCTCTGTACAAATGTCTATGGCAGACCACTAAAACATGTCATCAAAACACCTTGATTGATGTTCCTTGTGGAGTGGAACAGGGCAAGGGTATAGGTTGGAAGGGCACTGTGGACATTCCTGGGAAAGTGAAGCCACTTCATTTCATTGCTTTAGCAATTTCTGTTCAATTACATCAAACATTATTTGGGCACTTAATATGTGCTGAGCACTCTGTTAGGAGCTGGATACATAAATGAATAAGAAATGTTGCTTGCCCTGGAAAAGCTCATATTCTGACATGAGAGAGACACACAAATACTGGATAAATTCTGAACAAGGTCACATGCACCCTGTTAAAGGTACATGAAGACTGTTATGAGATCCCAGAAAAACATCACCCAACCTAGCATGTCAGGGAGTGAAGAGTTTACCTGGGCAAAGATGGCAGGTGAAGGGAGTGGGATGTATTGGAGAATAAGGCAGAGGGAAGAGTATTAAGGACACAGAATCTGAAACACCATGACAGGTTTCCAAAATATTAGTTCCTTTTCCCTTATCTTTCCTATTGGCCAGCTGGTGAAACGTAAATGAAGCAAAAGCTTACCTAGACATGTGAGGGGTTCCCAGTGGCAGGATCAGCTTGTTGGAATAGGTATTATGTTGTCTTCTCCCACAACCACCAAGAAACAAGGCCAAAGCCATGTGTAATTGCTGGGACTCAGCATTACTAAAAAGACCCAGATAAAAGACAGTGCAACTTCCTTCTCCAAAGTTCACCCTCTGCCCCCACTGCAGGCAACATAGGGTCCCCATCTCAGCTACACGTGCATCCATACCCCAGCTTCAAATGAAGCCCTGAAACGTTGTTATGCTCCTTTACTCAGTCCCCCACAGGATGCCTTCACAGAGTGCATGCTCTGCCTTTCAATTTGCCCATTCCACCTTCTCTGTGTCTCTAATCTATTCCTGAGAACACATCTTTCATTTGTCTTCTTTATTGAAGTTTGCAGGTTATATGCACAGTTCACCATATTTCTCACTCATTTCCAAATTTTTCTTTCTGAGGAAGGAGGTTTGGAGTCTTTCACAAAGTCCTGGCCTTCATTCTAAAACTTAAAATTTCAAATGATTTGGAGTCATACAACTTAGGTTTGTCTGTTATATTTGGATACTTCTTCTTAGCCTTAGTAATGCTGAGATATTTGGTATCATTAAAGTACATTAAGATCCCCTCACTTTGCAAAATTTTTTGACATGGAGAAGAAAATTGTAGATATTCCAAAGTGTTTAAAAGCTGAGAATTCCAGCCCTACATTGCCTGATGAGTCTTAGAGTTGCACTGGCAGATTTGGGCAGCTTTTCTGTCAGCAAGATTTGTCTGTCAGTGAGAACAATAAGAGGCCTGGCATCATTTTCAGAAGAGTCAGCTTGCTTTCAGAGCATGGCATTCACCTTTCGAACACCTCTATAAGGCCACCGGCAGGTTCACATTATAATTCTCATCTAGAAGCTTGAAATTTAAAGGCTAAAGCATTTTCCCAAAGATAAACCAATCTAATACAATGGGAGAAAAATGGAAATATTTTGTATTTGAAACATCCTGTATTTATGTGCTTAATTTTTATTATTTTCACCTTCATAAAGGTATTGTTATATTGTATTTATAATAGAAAGTGATTGAGTGAGATGGCACCTACTGGGTCTTTGAAGTTGAGTCTACAATATCCATTCTACCCTCAAAGTTTAGTCCACGTCAGTCATGAGAATCAGAGTCCCATTGTCAATGATTGGTTTAGAAACAGGAACATGATCTAGTCTTGGCCAAGAAGATATGAAGGAAAGCTTTATGAGAGGTTTTCAGAAGCATTTTCTTGCTTCTAAGTAGTAAACATGGGGAGAGCCACTCCTCTTCTACTTCTCCTGGATAATGTAGTATCTGCACAAGATGGCCAGGATGGCTGGAGGCTCTGACTGTCAGCCTGAGTCTGAAGCACACACAGGAAAGAGGAAAGAGCCCAGAGTGTTGGAGGAACAGGGCCAAAACTTTTTCATCTCTCCTCTGAAGTGGCTGTGCCTCTAGACTTGCTGTGTGAGCCACTCATTTTCCCTTCTGTTTAAGCCAGAGTAAATGTTCTATGTTTTGCCATTTTGAGAAAATCTTCTCTGATAACAACAGACTCAAGATCTTGAATTTGAACCTCAATGAGCTGAAGGTAATCCTCAATTACTATCACCTGGAAGTATCAAAGGAGCAATGCAAAGAGAGAACAATGCCAGGCAGACGCGTGCTGGATGACCTAAGGTGAAGCACACATAAACATCCTCCTTTTCTTTTTTCTCCACACCAGAAGTTCTTTTGCATGTTCTATGGACTCGTGGCAATCTTAAATATTTTTAAATTAATATAAGAAAATATATGATTACAAACTTATATTGCAATAGCTATCAAAATGTTTAAAAAACTAAATTTGTGGTGTATATTACACGTTTCTTCATTAATGGTTTACATAAAAGACTTAGCCTATGTTTAAGAGCTACCACAATTTCAAAGTAGTTGATGAAAATATTTTAAGATATCTGCAAATATGAAATGATGTAAAAAATGCGCAGTTTCTATTGGTTGTGTTCAGAGTTTTTGCTGATACTTTTGTGGATTATTAATTGAAGAAAATACTTAATTTCATTTATAATTAGTGAAATAATAATATAACATCTTTTTATCCAATTTCATGAGCCCTCCAAATTCCATCCGAAGAACATTTGCTTAGGAAGTTCTGTTCTTACCTTTTAAAAAAGAAATACTCTAATCCACCTTGAAGGCAGCCTTTTGTGCTTTACTGATGGGGCCTGCATATAAAACAGTAGAGCCACAACTGTGTACTTGTATCAAATGTAAATCAGGACCACTGCCATCTCAAATCTTGACCATTTATGTTCAAAAATCTCCTTCCAGTTACTTTTACTTAGCTAATTATGATGTTGGCTGGGGATTTTCTAGACAGCTACTAAGAAAGGGCTTTTTGTTGTTAGGGAAAGTAATTCTGATGTTTCAAAATTATTTTCTTTTTCTGTATCACCTAGCAATTGAAAGGTTGCATGACTCTTGCTTAGGAATAAGCTCTCTGACTACAGGGTATTACTAATCTTAGCTAGGGCAAAATTAAGAAAGTAAAATTTGTTATCTGCTAAAATGCCTATCCTAACGATCCTAATTCCTGTTTTGTTGGCCCAAACCTCAAATGTAATTCTCTAAAAATCGCTTAAGGCTTCACTTCATTCTTAATTAACAATCCAGAGAACAAGAAAACATATTATTTTATGACTTAGTAGTGTATTCTCACAAAACTCTAAATTAAGAAGAAGAAAAATGCTTATGTTAAGAAGATAGCTGTCCCTTGCCCTCCTCTCAAATTCCTATGGCCAAAATTTGAACTTATCCCAACCAACTTTGCAAAATATTTACATCTTCTCATTTCAAATAGGATTTGATGTGCAAAAAATTGTGGCTTCTTTTTATTGAATAGTAGGCCAGCTGAATGAGTAGAAATATGTAAGGGATTAGAGAAGGAGAATACATATTTTGTATATATTAAATATATACATTCATATATAGATTAGCCAATTGGCCTTGGGAAATCTTGTTGATATAGCAGTTCACCCAGCTTTCATTCTTTATAAAAGTATTAATAGATATATTTTTGCCAATAAGTTTCATTTAAAATTAGCTGTCTGATGTTTTCATGTTATCCATAGGTGTAACTTTTCTATTAATTGAATTTTCATTGTTAGAGGAGGCTGTAAGACACTACTGGAAGATAGTCTCCTTGGGGTTTCCATTTGATCAAGTTTTCATCATTTCCTGAAACGGCTAAGCCTCATTAACGGCTACTACTTCTACTTTCTAAAGATACTGCCCCGAATCTTCACCTGGAGCTTATCAGACTTCGATAATGAAAAATGTGAAAGAAACTGCTAGGCATTAGCATTAGAGCCATCACGAGAGACAGGAATTATAGCATTAAAAGTTACTATAGCCATAATGAAGATCAGGATAACAGACGAATAAAAGAGGTAGCGGGGTTGATTAGAAGGAATCATACAAAATTGGGTAAAATGGAAACCTTAAATTTTTCAACTTACTTTCTCAAAAGAATCTAAATTCAATTGATTTCTTTTTTGAGGTTAAGGGTGGCATCAGAGCTGCTTCAAGAGGGAAACCATGAAATCCAAGTTAATTAATGAAATATTTATTGGTGTATCTATTTTTAAAATAATGTTTTCATATAAAAAATAATATGTGATAGGACCTTCTCAGCCTAATAAAGGACATCTATGAAAAACCCACAGCTTGGATCATACTTAATGATAAAAGACTGAATGCTTTCCCCCTAAGAACAGGAACAAGACCCTCTGTTGAGACTTCCACTAAACATTGTAGTACAGGTTCTAGCCAGGGCAATAAAGCATGAAAAAGATATAAAAGGCTTTCAGGTTGGGAATGAAGGGGTAAAACTATTATCCCTATTCATAGATAACATGATCTTGGATATAGATAATTCTAAGAAATCCACTAAAAACCTATTCAAATTTATAAACAAGCTTAGCAAGATTGCAAGACACAAGATACACAAAAATCAATTGTATTTCTATATACTAGAAATAAATATCTGAAAATGAAGTTAAGAAAACAATCCCACTTACAGTCGTATTAAAGAGAGAAAAATACTTAGAAATAAATTTAATAAAAGAAGTATAAAATTGGAACTCTGGAAACTATAAAACATTATTGAAAGGAATTAAAGGAGGCCAAATAAATGGAAAGATATCTCATGTTAGTGAATTAGAAGAATTAATATTAAGATAGCAATACTCCCCAATGTCATCTATAAATTCAATGCAATCCCTATCAAAATTCCAGCCAGACTTTTTAGAGAAATTAACAAGCTGATCCTAAATTTATATGGAAATGAAAGCTTTTCAACAAATGATGCTAGAACTGGTATAAAGAATAAAGTTGGTCTCGACCAAACACAAAAATTAATTCAAAATTAATTATGGACCTAACTGTAAGAGATTAAACTATAAAACTCTTAGAAGACAACATAAAGGGAAATCATGAACTTGGGTTAGTCAAAATCTTTTTAGACACAACACCAAAAACACAAGAGAAAAAAGAAAAAAATGGATACATTGTAGTTCCTCAAAATTAAAATACGTGTGGTTCAAATGATACCATCAAGAAAAAAAAGTGGAAAGATAACCCACAGCATGGGAGAAAATATTTACACATGGTGTATCTGGTAAGGGACTTGCATCCAGAATATATAAAGTACTCTTAAAACTCTACAATAAAAAGACAAACAACCCAATTGAAAAGTAGGTAAAGGATCAAAGTAGACATTTTCCAAAGAAGATATAAATATAGCCAATAAGCTCATGAATAGATGCTCATCTTTAGTCATTAGGGAAATGCAAATCAAAACTACAGAGAGATTCCAATTCACTTTCACTAGGATGGTTATAATAAAAAAAATAGGGAAAACAACAAATGGCAAGAAAGTAGAAAAAGCGGAATCTTCAGACACTGATGGTGGGAATGCAGATTGGTGCACCTGCTTTGGAAAATAGTCTGGCAGCTTCTTAAAAGTTTAAACGTAGATTTACCATGTGACCTAGCAATTCTACTCCTAGGAATGAAAACTGAGACCCACACAAAACTTGCACATGAATATTCACAGCAGTATTGTGCATAATAGTCAACAAGTGAAAAAAACTCCAATATCATCAACTGATGAATAACAAATAATATGTGGTATATCTATTAAATGGAATATTACTGAGTTAATAAAGGAATAAAGTACTGACAGATTCTACATGATGAACCTTGAAGACATTACGCTAAGTGAAAGAAGCCAGTCACAAATGACCACATATTTTGTAATTTCATTTATATGAAGTATTTAGAATAGACAAATATATAGAGACAGAAAGATTAATGGTTGCCTAGGGCTGGAGGGGCTCGGAGGAAATGGGAGTGACTACTAATGAGCACAGAGTTTCTTTGTGGAGTGATGAAAACCTTCTAAAATTGACTGCAGTGGTAGATGCATAATTCCGTGACTAAACTGAAAACCGTTGAATTCACTTTGGTATGTGAGTTAGAACTAGTTTCTCTCTCTTTCTCCCTGTCTCAATCCTTTCTTCCCTTCCTCCCATGGGGAAAGGAGTAAATTAAGGTGAGTATATAAAACAATTACTGCTGTCTTAGAGCTTAGAGTAGAGGAGATAATATTTACATACATGAGACAATTAGAGAATGAAATCTGTCCAGAAAGTATCCAGTCATGTAAATATGAAAAATAGAGACATTTATTGAAGAAGATACATGATACAAGAAACATCACACATAGGACAATGATGCCTCAGTCCCCTTCAAAGTAGTCACCTTGGGACCTCACACAGTTCTCCCAGTGTCTCTTAACCTAACCTGTACAAGTTCAACATTCTAGCAAACCACCAGCTGCTAGGAGAAAGGTATGAAAAAAAATTCTCTCTCTTTCTCTCCCAGATAGCCTTCAGAAGGAACCAATCTTGCCAACACTTTGATCTTAAACTTCTAGCCTCCAGAGCTGTTAGACAATGAATTTCTATTGTTAAAGGTACTTTGTAATGGCAGCCCTAGTAAAGTAATACAAGCTCCCATCATTTTTCTAGGTTCTACTAGCTTCTAGTCTTGGCTCCCTTTACCCCTCTCCTGTGGTTTTATTTTTTAATGCATAAGAGTTCTGATCTCTTTTTGAGGCTTTTGCACCTGGGATCCATGACTGCAGGGTCTCACCTTGTATTCCTAGGTTATTTGTCAAAATATTCTCTTAAGTAAAGACAACTTCTCCAAAAGTAATTCTGGTGCCAACAGTCAAATTAATAAAACTTTCACTGCCTTACATTTGGCTGAAATTCTTGGACACCTAACAGTTCGTGAAAGCTGTCAGAATCAAAATGCAGTCACTTGTGTTAAAAGAAATAATAACCAAAACTTGACAAATAAAGCCAGGGAAGGCCATGAAGAGAGAGTTTTCATGCATAAATGTCTGATAACAAAACTATCACAAAAACCAAACCTTGCCCAAAGACCACCACAACCTTACACACAAAAAAAATACTTCAGCAAGGACATCTGCCCAGCAACTGCCTATTCAACCTTGGACCAGAGTCATCCTTGTTATTGATCCTTGTACCCATGGGTAATTGTCTCAAATTATACAATCCTCCTTTTTCCTTCAAAAACCTTTGTCTTTCTTTATATGCACATAGTTTACTATGGAATGTATATTCCCATTGCAAGGCCCTCTTCTCAAATAAATAACATTTTATTTTAGATAGCCTCTCTCTTGTTATTTAGTTTGACAAGTTGAAAGAAGGTTAAAATTAGGTAAGGTTATACCTCTGTGTTCGTTTGTTTATTTGCTTGTTTTAACTGAAGAAACATATATCTAAAGAAGTGGTTTACCCAATCTTACAGGATAACTAATAACTTAGGAATATTAGGCCAGACCCAATACATTTTGTTTGTTTTAGTTTGTTTATTTTGGTTTGTTCTTGGTTGAGGAGTTTTATTATTGTAGTTAGTTTTTATTTATTTCTTTTTTCCCACAACATGACTGTCTCTAGGAAACATTGCCTTATTATGGAGAAGTTATAATACAAAGCATATCTTGAAAACTTTTGAGCCAAGTTCTATTGTAATGATTTAAAGATTATTAATGCCATCTTGAAGTTGCAGTATCTTCCTCCAAAGAAATTTTAATTAATTTATTATTTTAATTGACAAATAAAAATCATATATAATTATAGTGTACAACATGATGTTTTGAAATATGTATACATTGTTGAATGTTTACATTGAGCTAATTAACATACACATTATCTCACATACTTATTTTTTTTGTAGTGAGAACACTGAAAATCTACTCTTCCAGCAATTTTCAAGACAACAATACATGGTTACTAACTATAGTCACCATGCATACAATAAGTCTCTTAAACTTATTTCTCCCACCTAACTGAAATTTTATGTCCTTTGAACATCTCCTCAACATCTTCCCAATGCCCCCACCCCTCCAGATCATGGTAATTGCCATTCTACTCTTTGTTTTTATGAGTTTGAATTTTTTAGATTCTGCATACAGATGGTTCCCAACTTAACAATGTTTCAACTTATAATTTTTTTACTTTATGATGGATTCATTGAGATATAACCCCATTGTAAGTTGAGGAGCATCTATATAAGTGAAATATGTGTTATTTGTCTTTCTGTTCCTGGCTTAGTTCACTTAGCATAATGTCCTCCAGGTTCATCCATGTTGTCACAAATGACAGGATTTCCTCCTTTTTAAAGACTGAGTACTAGTCCATTGTGTGTGTATACCACATTTTCTTTATCCATTCATCTGCCAATTAACACTTAGATTGATGAGTATATACACACCTAATGGATGCGGTATGCACCATCTGGGGGATAGACATGCTTGAAGCTCTGACTCGAGTTGGGCAAGGGAAATATATGTCACCTAAACATTTGTACCCCTGTAATATGCATAAATAAAAGAAATTAAAAAAAAAACACTTAGATTGCTTCCACATCTTGTCTAGTATGAATAATGCTGCAAAAAACAGGAGAGTGCAGATATACTGATTTCATTTCCTCTGGACATATGCCTAGTAGTGGGGTTACTGGATCTTATGGTAAGTCTAGTCATAACTTTTAGAGGAAGCTCCATAATGTTTTCCATAATGGCTATATTAATTTACATACCTAGCCACCGTGTATAAGAGTTTCCTTTTCTTCATCCCTTATTAACATGTTATCTCTTGTCTTTTTAACAGTATTAGTTCTAACATGTTTGTTGGATGTGATATCTCCTTGTGGTTCTAATTTGCATTTTTCTGATGATTAGTGATGTTGAGCATATTTTCATATACTTGTGGTTCATTGTTATGTCTTCTTTTGAGAAATGTCTATTCAGATCCTCTGCCCACTTTTTAATTGGGTTATTTGTTTTCTTGCTATTGAGTTGTTTGAATTCCTTATGTATTTTGAATATTAATCCCTTATCAGACGAATGGTTTGCAAATATTTTCTCCCATTTCATAGGTAGTCTCTTTACTCTGCTAATTGTTTCTTTTGATGAGAAGACAATTTTTAGTTTGATGTAACTCCATTTGTCTATTTTAGCTTTTTTCATTTGTGCTTTTGAGATCATATCCAAAAAAATTATTGCCCAGACAAATTGTCATGGAGCTCTTTACTTATGTTTTCCTCTAGTAGTTTTACAGTTTCACATCTTACTTTTAAGTCTTTAATCCATTTGAGTTTTCTGTATGTGGTATGAGGTAAGAGTCTAACTTTATTCTTCTGCATATGAATATCCAGTTTTCCCAACACCATTTATTAGAGAGACTGTACTTTTTCCATTGTGTGTTATTGCCATCCTTGTCAAAAATCACTTGACTGTAAATGTATGAATTTATTTCTGGCCTCTTTATTCTGTTCCATTGGTCTATGTGTCTGTTTTTAAGCCAGTACCATGCTATTTTGATTACTACAGCTTTATAGTAGGTTTTGAAGTCAGTTACTGTGATGCCTCCAGCTTTGTTCTTTTTGCTCAAGATTGCTTTGACTGTCTGGGGTCTTTTTTTTTATTTTATACAAATGAGATTTTAGAAGTTAGAGGAAGATATCGTTGTTCCTGTTTTAAGATGGAAAAACTGACATTTTAGTGGTTAAACGTCCAAGGTTTCCCAATGAATAGTTAAATTCAGAAATGTCTCCATACCATATTCTTGATATTTCTGAGGTTTAAATTTCAATTAAACTCTCTGAAAAATATCAAGATATATTAAACAAGGTCTTTATGTCAGTTCTTATCTCTGTGCCACCCATACTGCTGCTAGATGAATCTTCCTAAAATAAGTCCTGATTATATCACTTATTTGTACTCAAATTTTTCTCAATGACTCTCTTTTGCACTGAGAGTTCTTAATCTGCTGTTCACATTTTTCAGTAATTGGACTACAATTTACTTTCCCAGAAGTATACTCTAAGCTCAGATACTTCTTCTGGCCACATTTTCTAAGGCAAGAAACAAAAACGAAATGAAGAAACTATTACTATTTACTATTCTTTGCACGTTCTCTCTCCTTTCTTCATTTTATGCCTGTGATCATGTTCTCTTGAAGCACCTTTCCCATCCTTGACTCCATATGGCTAAGTCTTATCTATACCTCAGGACTCATCTTAAAATTATGCCTTTGTCAGGAAGCATCCAAGAAGAGTGAGGTTTGGGATGTGTTGGGGGGGCAGTTCTCATCTCTGAACTCCTCCAGTACTTTATGCTATCTTTTCATGGCATTTGCTGCCTTGTATTATAGTTACTTGTAGCCTGTTTTTATCCTATTTCTTACTTCTGGTTCCCCAAAATTGAAATAATAGCTAAGGGGCTTTGTTTTGGCTAAGATTGGCCTGTCACTTCTAATGTTCTCCTGTTGATGGTTCATCTGTGTTTATTCTATGAAGGGATATATTCTGAAATTTCATGTATTTATTCATATTTTCTGTCAGTTATTCTGCCGTACCTTTTATTAATTATGCAGAGTATGTAAATGAGTCTCATGTTTTAACGGATCGAATGCAACAGTGGGATGGAGCCAGTTTAATTTTCTTTGGGAAGCTGTGATTTTTGTCTGAGGGAATGCTGTTGAGGTTTTCTTGAGGTGAATGATAAAATATCAAAGAGGAATGTAGGATTAGGAGGGAAAAACAGTCCCCCTTATCCATTGCTGAGACTAGAGTAAGGAATCACAGGGATGGTTTCTATTTGCTGCCTTCTGAACTGAGGAATAAGTTTAATGTATTTGTGTACATTAGATAGAAGCAGGAGAGCTCCATCTTCTAATAGTGCTTCTTCCCAACTAAGATGCATTCACAGAAAATCAGGCTGTTTCATGGTAACATTTGCATTTCAGATTAACTAGCAGGCCAATAGAAACTCCTTCAGCTGGTCACTATTGCTGACAGCTTAGTACATCAATACATTGTCAAGGAGGGCTTATTGCAATTAAACTCCCACCCCACTGCACCTATATTCATGATCATGTTCTGGATTTATAGGTGCAGCTTTAGAACTGAGAATAATATGGCTTCAAACAAAATGTCTAGGTAACTTAAGAAAAATCTTTATTTCTTTCCATTTTACAGTAATATAAAGTTTTCATCCAGCCACATAAAACTCAAATCCTTGCTGTGCCAATCCATAGTTCAGAAAACTTGAGTTTTAAAGATTGGAAACATATCAAGTTAGTTTCCCTGACACTGCAATTGGCTGTTTGTACGCCCATTAGGTTTACTTCCCAAATGTACTGTGAGTTGAAAATCACTTGTGCTCTGTAAATATAATCAGCAAATGCCACTGGGGCATGAAAGAGTCCAGGACAACAAAAACTATCCTGCTGTAGGCCAGAGAATTTTATTTTCCATTTGTATTCCCTCCCAAAGGGGAATAAACTCTCAGTTAGAAAAGAAAAACTAGCATGAGAATTTTGTCTTATTTCCTCACGGGATGTTTAAATCCATTAGATGCATTTAATCATGGCAATTGTTTCTGGCACATCTCCGAGTATAATCAAATGAACCTGTGTTCCAAGTTAGTAGGTACCGACCAAGGACACACTCGACCTGAGGGGTCGGTTTTCCATGGTAGCAAAGTAAGAGATGGGTGACAAAGCTTAACTTTCTGCATTTCACTATTTATTAATAAATAGTGCAGCAGGCTCAATAGTGGGAAGCTGTTGCTTTAGTTTATTTGCTTCTAAAATTATTCTTTTAAAAAGCGAATGTTCACCAGATAGAGATAATCAAGGATTTCACTTTGTCTCCATGGATCTAATATAATCTAGGGATTCCTTGTAGCTCTGAATTCAAGGTTTAGTATGTGGCCATCGGAAAAAAAAAATTGAAATTCCAGATCGACAATGTCTAAGCTCAAATCCAAAGTAACCTATCTGGCCAGTTTATTCAAATACCTTGTTACTCTAGTAAAAACATGTAGTACGGGCACAGTACTTGTCCAGTGGTTTCCAGCTAAGGCTAACCATCAGAAATGCTTTGGTGAGGTTTTCTTAAACATTCAGATCCCTAGGCTCCATTACAGCCTTAGAGAGTCAGCATCTCCGGGGATGGGGCTGATGAATCGATCGGCATGTGCAAAGGTCACCCTGCAAAGGTTCTGATTTGCAGCTAGGTCTGAGGACCAATGAAATAAACCACCCTTCTCCAGCTCCTGGTTCAAGGATATCAAAGAATTACTTCAATGTTTTTATATTTCCTTTCATGTGCCCATACAGGAAGTAGAGTGTGGTAAGTAATAAATTGCCTAGCTCAATAAACTAACTTCTGCTGCCTACTCCCTAATAATCCACAACACCACCTTTCATTTCCTGCCATCTCAAACATATACTTTCCTTCTGGTTATAGTGGCATATCTGAACATAATTAAAATATCGAAACTCTTTTCTTCCCCATTAGTGAGTTGCTCAGGATTGGATTATTTTATGCTCCTGAAACATATTTTATAATTGAGGAATTTACATTCTATTCAAGAAAAAAAGAACAAGTTAAAAAAACAGGTGATGTAATGTTGCAATTGTATGTAGTAATAGGTGCAATAATAATTTTCTGAAAATAAGACCAGGGCATAAAAAGTGATAGAAGAGATGACAAGTTTCAGGAAAGACTTTTCTGAGGGGGAGACGTTCCAGGTGAGAATCCCCAGTGCTGAAGAGAGTGACTGTTCTGGTTTTCAAACCTGAATAAACATGAGTTGAATGAATGAATGAATGACAAGAAGAGTAAGGCCTCCTGAGAGTCTAGGGAATGAGCCTACACAATAAGAGTGCCATCTCAGAATGTTCTAGAAACAACAAGAAGGTCAACGTGGCTGCGGACGCATGGGCAGAGTGAATCAGGAGGCCAGGACGATACAGCAGCTGGGGGAGCTGGGCTGGGGCTCGACAAGAGGGGGCTGGAGGTCTTTGTACAGAGTTTGGGCTTTATTCTTTGTACAGAGTTTGGGACTTACTAGAAAGTTTCGTTCAGAGTGGTGATATGATGTAGTTTATGTTCTGCGAAGATTACTCAAGCTGCTGTGAAGAAAACAGATTGTGGGATCTAAAAGTGAAGCAGAGAGACCAGAGAAGAGGCCAAGGCAGGGCTTCAGAAGAGGGTGGAGGTTGCAGACCCACGGAGGAGGCCTCGGAGTCTGGATATAGTTGAAGGTGCACCACTGGGCCTTGCTAATGGATTAGCTATGGGGTGCAAGGGAAAGAGGACAGTCAATGATCAACACCTATATATTTGGTTTGAGAAACTGGGTAGATGGTGCAGTGTCCTGAGGTCAGGAAGACCAAGGAGAAACAGGGTGGGGGAGAGTGGGGGATAAGAGTTCTGTCTTAGATATAAAAGACTAAGATGCCTGTCAGATGTCAAGCAAAGACATCGAGTGGGCAGTTGGATTCCCAAGTGCTCAGGGCTCTGGTGGGACAAAGAGATTTGGGGGTCCTCGGCATTGTGCACATCTGGATCAGCCTTGCAGCCCCCTACTTGCCTTCTCTGCTTTCTTTGCCATCATCTCCATGATTATTCCCACCTCCCCTCTACCCCTGCCTTCCTCCTCTCCTCCTCTGCCCCCTCCTCTGTGATGTAGAGTACTTTTAGAATCTACTGCCTTCTTATTTTTTTCTCCCTACATTTTTTCACCATGGGATGTATTATTTCTGGCTTAGAAATACACAATCACACCAGAAGATTTGAGCTCTGCTGTACAGCTCATTAAGTCACTCACCCCTCTGTGAGCCTCAGTTTTCTCATTTGTGAAACATACAGTGAAGTTATGTCAGGGGAGGGGAAGAGAACGTGATGCCTGGACACTTATCCTGCTTTAAGCCCACTCGATCTGATTTCGTTGATACTGTCATTGTTGTTGTAAATGATGATATTTAGATAACATTCCATTAAACAAAAGTGTCCATGAGCAGAAGTGGAAGTTTAGAAACCACTGGCTTAAAATGATAAATGATCTTTAAGTTACTTTCTGTCACTGAATTCAATTTTCCATGTAACTTATGTGGGCTGAAGAAATGCAAGCAGATGTTACTGAGGTTTAGGGTCTGAAATGAATATTATGTATTGTTAATATTATGTATTGTCAATATTATGTACTGTCTTGACATCTGGCAAAATCAGCAGGGCTTTGAAAGGCTTAATCCCAAGCTCCCCTCCCTACTCTGTTCCCATAGATGAGGTGTCCTCACCAAACAAACCTCCTTATCAAAGGGACCAGGGACAGTCCTACTTCTCCCTGAATAGCAGGTTTCAATTCCTTCCCAGCCTGCGGAATCATTCAGATAAGCCAATCACATCCTCCTGCGTGATCAGGGGCCACCCATGCTCTTGACACTACACTGTCTGTTTCCCACAGCTCCTGCTTGTTCACTCTACTCCTGAGCACAACCCTGTGTGGCCATCTGTCACAGGCGGTGTCATCCTCCCCTGGGCTGTCACTCTATGTGACTGACAAACTGCTGTCCATCTCATCTGCCCAGGGTCAGGTGTCATGGGGTCAGCCATCTCCATAAAACCAAAAAGGGAACCCTCCTTCACCACTGAGGTGAATAGGAAGCAATTAAAACAGTGATGTTGGATACATTTGTGTAGAAGTTTTAAAAAACAGCCAGTAATTTTGCCTCTCTATTTCTTCGTCAGGCATCACAATATCCCAGAAAGAGGCTGCTCCTTCAGCCTGAGGCTGATTGAAGAGCTGGAGCCAACCCCGACAGACATTTACACAAGTGAGAAGCCAGCATGGGTACGTATAAGCCCCTGAGATTTTGGAGTCATTTGTTGTGCCAGAATAATTGAGAATAACTCAACATATCTTAACCTAAATGAAGTTGAAAACAGATTTGTACTGGGAGCAGAGGGCGAGGGCAAGTAGAGAGCATGTAGGATCTGGGATGCCAAAGAGAAGGTGAAGGGAATTCTTGTGGTTCTGTGCCTAGTACAGATGTTTTATACTCATATTTTACTTTAATCTTTATCATAATCCTATAGGATTAGTAATTATCTCTTGCCTTAGAAGAGGTTACGAAACTTGTTTAGTATCAACCAGTAAGGTGGGGTTTCTCAACCTCAGCACTACTGGCATTCTGAGCTGGATGATTCTTTGTTGCAGACAGAGAAGGGCTGTCTTTTTTTTTTTTTTTTTTTTTTTTTGCAGAAACATGGGAGACCCATGGAAAATTTTTCCCAACATGAAGACAGTTTTGCTATTTCCATGACAATAAAGGCACTTTTTCAACAAGTCTCCTGCGTACCCTGACTGTGCCTCCATCGTGGCAATTCTCACATTTTTTTTTTTAATTTATTATAGCTTATTATGGGGGTACAACTGTTCTGGTTAAGTATATTGCCCATGCCCCTCCCAACCCCCCGAGACTGAGCCTCAAGGGTGTCCATTCCCCCAACAATGCACATTGCACTCATCATGTAGGTAAACACCTGTCCCCTCCCCCACCCCCAACACCCCGAGTCAGATCTTCAAGTATGTCCATTCCACTGACAGTTTGCTCCACTCTCATCATGTAGATATACACCCATCCCCTCCCCCCACCTCTGTCCGACACCCAATTGGTATCATTCCCAAATGTGCACCCAGGTGTTGATCAGGGAAACCAATTTT
>CM052443.1:79910890-79981916 GCA_028533085.1 Varecia variegata
AATGTCCCCCAACATTGCCAAAGTCTTCTGGGAAACCAAATAGACCCTAGTTGAGAACTACTGCAGTAGAGTCCTGAAATCAAATACAAGTCTACCTGGCTCGAGTTGTCTATGCCATTTCCACAAGGCCTCCAGATAGCACAGAAACTATGCAAAGGAGGAAGTCTTCAGCCCTCCTTGACCTAGCCTGGGCCCTGCCTGGCCTGTTCAGTGGACCAGGAAGGAAGACAGATTCTCAGTTCCCTCACTGACTTACCAGAACTGTCATCTGGCCCTAAGAAGCACAGCCCGCAGTGTGTAAAAGCTCCATATCCTATTACCAAATAGCTGAGACATTCTTCCCTACAGAGGATGTTCCTAATAAATTGTAGGTCTGAGCAAGTGATGAGCCTGAAGAAGGGTTGTGATGAGTCTCTCTTTACTGCTATTAAGAAAAAAAAAAAACTGTGGTTAACCACATGGACCATATGGGGAATAAATCAAGAAAACTTAAATAAGTTCCTTTAAAGGAGGAATTTCTAAGGCCAGGAAACACAGCACCAGCTTGCTCTTCTGCCAACCTGTGGAAAGACTCGTGCTTGACTCATGGTGAATGGTGTCCTGTGGCTGGGAACATGTGTCCACTAGGCTGATTCCTGCCTCCTCATTAAGGGGCAGAAATAACAAGCCAGCTCCCTGGGTCTTAGAAACGTGGGCTGAGGTTCTGAGCATTTCAATTTCTACAAAATCGAATGGTCACATCTTCCCCACTCTCTGAGAAGGAGAAGCAATGGGAAGCCACCAGTCCTTGGAGGCCCAGTGTGGTGTCCTGTTCTGTTCTGTACATAAAAGGAGAGTCCCCTTTCCTATGGCTGTCTTGCTTGGTGCTAGTGTGCCCCTCTCCTTCATGAAGATGGCATCGAAAACTGAAGACTCTGCTCCCCTCAGGGCAGATGCTTACATAAAAGGAAAACTCCTCAGTCTATGAGGACTGAGAGAAAAGGTGCCACCATTTCCCCTGTGAGCCTCTGCCTCTTCCATCACTCCAAGTATCTCAGCCCCATTCCACCTTCCCCCTTCAGACAACTGACAAATGTCCTCAAGCAAAACACCCCAGGTACACAGACCACAAGGGCCAGCAGTGCTCAACACCTCAAAACAGCACAGTCACTTGAACTTGAATCTCCTTTAGGTTTAGCAAGAATTACCCTATGATTATTAACCTGCAGATTAAGAAAATGGGTTGGAACTGCCCTTCACTATTTTTCAGACTCCTCCCTTCAAGTTCCTGAATTGAATGATTTTCCTTTTAATGTCCCCACTGTTACTCATTTCACTTTAATTCACTTAGTTAAAAAGTTAGCAAAAAGAACATCCCATAGAGTAGGACGTGCTTAGCGATGTACTTTGAAGAGTAACTCAAATTCATTATGACATGTATGTGGAGGCGGAGCTTCTCAAAAATCAAAGTCTAATGTATAATCATGCATCATAACTTTATTTTTTCCAAAAGAAAACAGCTAACATTCTCCTGGGGAATTGTTCACTGCTTGGTGAAGGCCTTTGGATGAGCCGAGTTAAGACAGGGTGACATAACGTTAGGTTCCCACTGCAGTGTCGTAGCTGATGGCGAAATTCCTAGGTTGCTCAGTGATGTGTTTCTGATAGTTTGCATTTTGGTTAACTGTTATTGCTTAAATGTGTACATGCAAATGTACAGAATTCCAACTGTCTCAAATTCTCTGCTTTGAGGATATGTTTAATCCTCTTCAAGGATAAGTAATTTTTATTATTTTAGAGCTGGTCTTCCATTGTGTAATAGCTCCCATTCATTTGTCAGGCATTTGCTACGAGTGAACTGGCTGGGCTCCAGGCCACTTCTAGTTAGAAGGGGGTTTTTTAAGGGGGCCTTATTGCTTCAGCAGCCTCCTTCCTGGGATCAAACAAGTGAAACATTCTCAGGCTTTGGGAATATATCTTTGTTTGGTGCAATTGCACCAAACATATGGGTCTTTAAAGAATGCCTGAGGATCTAGTGTGTTTATCTGAATGTTGAATATGGATGTGGTGTATTTCTATGAGCCCTAGTTTTTAGAGGGTTCATAGTGTTTCTTTTTCCAATAGTTTCAAAACTTGATTGAATGCTGCTTCTACTTTTTTTGTGTTTGATTTTTGTTTTATTTTTCGTTTTTTGTTTTCGAGTGACCACCTTGCCTCCCTTTGACTGTGTATCATCTCTTTGAATCTCCTGCCACAACAACTGTTGCAGTAAAAGAAAAGAAAAGCAAGAAGGACCTTGGGTTTATTTTCTTGGATTGGATTCAGTGCTGGTAAATGGCAGCACTTAAATCTATTGATCTATTGCATCACAGTTTCCCATGTCTACATGGCAAAAGTCACTTAATAAAGAGAAGCCAATCCATTGTTTTTTGTTTTGCTTTTTTTTTCATTTGTTTGTATTTTAGCAGTCTTAATGTTAATCCCAGATTGTCTATGTACATAACAAATCAATGATATGGAAACCAATCATTAAGATGACTTATAAAAAAAGTTTTGCGTGTATAATGACCTGGTTTTTCAATACATCCCAATTTATTTTATTCAAGAACATTCTGTTGCAGTAAATGGTAGCAAAACTTATGTAAAGCAAAGCATTATCCCTAAATTCCTTCATTTCTGCCTTCCAGTTTCTGGAACAAATAAAAGTGTAACTTTAAGAAAATTACTTATTAACTATGAATTTTCTTTATCCTTGAATGATTCTTTGAGGTGATAGTGAATGTAATAATGATTTTCCTAACAAGTCAAAATCGACTTCACAATGTAAGTTTTGTTATGCATGTTTTTCAGGAGAGGACTTGGAACAAAAGTTCACAATGCCATGCTATCTATTGAACACTCTTAGTATGAGTTAATTAAAGGGTAATTTTATCCATTGGAAACCAATAGAAGGGATCAATTTTGCTTTAAGAGATAGAGAATATTTTTGTAAATAATATTGCTTCTGACGAGCAGGTGCACGAATTCATTCAACAAATATGTATGTAGTGTCTACTTTGTGCCACTGACTTTGCTATGCACTGTAGATATAGCAGAGAACATAACAAAGCAAAGAGCCTATTGTCATGGAACAGATTATGTAGGATTTTGTAAGTCATCATAGGGATTTTTACCATAAATGAGATGGATAACCATTGGAGAGTTTAGGATAGGAGTAACATGACTTGATTTATGTTTTCAAAAGAATACTCTGCTGAGTAGAAAATAAATATAGTGAAGTAAAGGCACAAAAAGGGAGACCAGTTAGGAGAACATTGCACTAATCCAACCAAAAAGGATGGTGGATTAGACTAGAAGGTGAACAGTGTACATAGCACAATGTGGTTGAATTCTGCATAAACAGAATTTTGAAGGTAGAGCCAACTGGTTTTGCTGATGAAATGGACATGCAGTATGAGAGAAAGAGGAGTCAAAGGTGACACCAAGGATTTGGGGCTAAGGAACAGGAGAGACTAAGTTGTCTTTTATCAAAATGGAGACAACTCCAGGAGAAGAAAGTTTGGAAAGGAAGACTGAGAGCTTAGCTGTGGATTTGTTATGCTTAGGATGCTTGTTAAACAGCAAATGTTTTACACAGGAAAACTTTTCCAGTTTATTCATTTATTAAACGAATAATGATTGAGCACCTACTATGTGCTAGACACTGGACATACGGTGGGAAAAAAGATAGACATGTACTCTGCCCACACTTTGAGGTTAGGGCTAGTCCCAAAGTCTACCATTAAACAAGGAGTCATACAAACAAATGTAAAGTTACAGCTGTGACAAGTGATAAGAAAGAAGGTACATAATACAGATAATGGGGCTTTGACCTAGATCAGGAAGTTAGGAAAGGCTTTTCTGAAGAAGTGAAGACTGAGTTGAGATCTTAAGAACAACAACTAAAACATATCATGTTCTAAATGAAAACATGTTTGTGTGATGAATGACCAGCATTAATTAAAGCCAGTGTCCAGGGTGTGGTGGAAATTCAGGAATTTAGGACAATAGATGTGCTTAGCAAAGAAAATGGAAACAAATGAAAAAAGGAATACTAGGAAAGAAAAACCCAGAAAATGGGAAATATGAGGAAGAGGTACTTTAGAGTGAAATTTCAGACTGTTTTCCACTTCCATTTTGCTGAAGGGAAATGGTCACCCTTAACATGGTGCAGCAAAAAGAACTAATCAGATCATCCGCCAACAACTGAAGGCAGAGTGTTTGCATGAGTGGAATTATAAAGTCACTAAGTCTTAAATTTTGCACACCATATTTATTGACAGTTTGTCTTAAATTTCCTTCCCTGTCATCTTTTATTACAAAAGATCACATTTACATTTTATTTGACACCCTGCAAATATAAGACAGCTCTTCCCAAGATTTTGTTTTTTAAAAAATGCCAAAGTCAGCTTGTTTGGTGATTATTATTTTATTGCAGCCACTTTTCACTGTCATTTATTGTCTTTGAAAAATTGAATTCTGACAAAAAATGGGAAAGGGGGGGGACTTGGAGAACACCTTTCCTCTATATAAATGTATCTAGTAATGAGGAGAGTAATAGATCTTGAAGAACCCCAGGCTGAGTCAGAAATTCTGTCAGCCTCTCTATCATTTTGGGGTTTCAGTAAAACATTAAAAAAGAGATTGAAACAGTGTTGGATTGAGTAAAAACATTTACATTGTTCTCATGATTTCTTGTCAACTGCCAACACCGATTCCAGATAACTCTAGTGTATAAGGAAGACATAACGGAGTCTGCAGTCACTGTTTATCACCGTGAATCCCATTGATTTCCCAAAGCCTGAGATTCCACACGTAAGCAGTGATTTGGACGTTGACTAAAGGAGAAATGGACCCCATGATGACAACTAGAACCTTCTGCTGTCCTGGGCCTGTTTGACCACGCATCAATTCTTTGCCTTTCATCTACTGTGCTTTGCGCCACTAGGAGATTGACCACGGCCTACCACCAGAGAGAGGGTCTCAGGTTTCCTGGGCCTGGAACTTTTTATGGTGCAATCAGTCTGCAGGTATCTCTGCCTCCCTCCTTCATCCCACCCTTGAATCAAATTTAAATAATAATAAATACTAAAATGTGTACAAACAGCATCAAAAAGCCTTAGGCTTATGCAATTGCTCTGCATAATTTCTGCTTTACATTTTTGGTACACAAAACTTTTAAATAAGTCACAGGCCATCTCTTGGCCTTAACCTCAGGGCACCAAGAATAAAAGGTGCTCAACGTTTGCATACCTGAGTACCAGGAAAAGCCCAGAATCAGTTGACTTACCAAGGCTCTTGAAAAGAATACCCTGGGGATTTATTTAGATCAAGTGGAAAATTAATTTGAAGTTTTTCTTCTTTTATTTGACTCTGAAAATACACAAACAAAAATATATTATTGTAATGATTATCTTCCATCCTTCCTTAATTTGCTATTTTCAAAGTACAAATCCATAATATTTGCATAGAGTTGAAAGTAACTTCACGCCTTGCTAACAATCCTGAAATCAAAGCTCTGATACAATCACAAAATGTCTTAACTTCAGTTTTTTTTAACTAATGGAGAACTTTGTTGTTGTTTTTACTTTTCTTTGGGAAAAAAAAAAAGACAACTTAGTAGAATTTAGAAGACCTCCAGTGAAGCACTTGTGTAGCTGTGTAACCATGGCTAAGACTATTTTGCACATGGCAAGCTTTTTTATTCAAATTTCTTCAATCACTTATCTACTGCATTGGTATTACTGGTAAAGTCTTATTCTTACAGCCCTATATATGCCGAGCACTCTCAGAATTGCAGGTAAATGGCTGCAGAACAGAAGGCAGTAGAGTGGAGGGGGGTCTGGGCTGCACAGTAGACATAGAAGACTTTCAGAAAGCTGTATTTCAAGAAACATGCTTCCAGAAGTGAGTTAGAGATTTTTTCCAAAGGGTTGAATACTTGTGATAGATTTGAGTTCAGATAGACAGTTATCAAAATTATTACTCTTCAAGATCCCATGGGCATTAGGGGAGAGTTTTATCAGATTCTTCTATGGTGTGGGTCTCATGTCTGCTCATTATGCAATTATTATTGAATAATTTGACTAATCAGTCTGATACTCAATGTTACACAGGTCATTTAAAAATAAACCCCAAAACCCAAGAGTTGATACCAGAAGAAAGAGATCATGTGTGGGTTGGTTCCACAGAGGAAAGTCTCATATCTTCAGTGATGAATTGTAAGCCAAAATTAGAAGTAAAAAATAGCCTCTGAAAGGTCCCTTTAATTTATCAAGTGGTCAATTTCTAGAAATAGAAATACTCATCATAGTATGTGGCAAGCATGAGAAAGATCAACGCCAGTTCAAAAGAAAAAAGATACTAAATGTTCGATTCTGAATTTCTGTTTCTACGGTATTTGCCTCCTGGCTGTTTTTGTTCTCTTTTAAGTTATTAAATTACAGTGTCTTCCCTTAATTCTCCCTCATGGCCACCACTGAAAAAAATCTGAATGTAATTACCCTAAGAGTTAAGGTTTATCTGAGGTCACAGTATTTATTCTGATATCCGGATTGGGAAGTTGAGCCTGTCTCTGTTCCACCTTTGGGCAAAGACCATACATAAGATGATACGATGTCATCTAGAGGCTGATAGAATATCAAAACCTGATTTGTTAGCACTTAAAGATGTTGAAAATATTGTTTAATTTACCTCCACCTTGAAAAGAAATAGTCTGGACCACCCCGATAAATGATGGATTTTTCTTTCTGTCACCTGTATTGTGCTTGTTGCGTGGACCCCTCATTTGGCACATCTACCAACCTGCTGGGTGTTCTTTATCTGCATCCATTACTTTTCCAGCTATAAAATAAGTTCCCCCACGACCAGAACTGTATCTTAACCAACTCAGTCCAATGTTGGGTTTTTAATAGGCACAACTCTTATTTCACAGCTTATATGTTTTACTTAGGGCAAGTTACCCAGGTTACATCTCTGAATTTGATTTTTGTCCAGGTGAAAAGGAGATTTAATAGCTAGCTCACCGAGTAGCTCCAGGGATTAAATGAGATAATGTAAAAGGAAAAACACGTTACAGACAAATGTACAGAGGATAGTTGTTAATATTACCAACAAGTAATATTCACTCGTCAAAGGCTTGAAGGGGGTAAACAATTGCAAAGGAGGGTTTTTTCGACACCGGGAGCAAAGCTTTGGGCATGAGATCGGCAATTTGACATGTAGCCTCTGCACTGAATGTTGTCCCTGCCCTTCGATTGACCAGCATTTCAACTCTAAACCACGACGGAGTTTTTCTGTTGGCAAGAATACCTACTCCTGCTGCTACAGCTGGGATGGAAAGAAGTCAATTTCCATTACGTTCATTGTTGGCATCAGAGAGCTCACTCTGTGATTCCTTCTTATTCATTTTGCCAAAATGACACCAGAACTCAGTGTGGGCAACCAAACCACTAAAGGCATTTCATAATTTTGAGAGACATTTTGGGTCTGGATGGTTCTCTAGTGGTAAATTTATTCTGTTTCTTATGGGTTAAATCATACTATTGGCCAGCGTCACTTGGGAAATTCCCAGCTGTCCTGCTTTTTCCTGAGTCTCCCTGGGCGACTCCAGTCTCCCCACAGAGCTCCTCAGAGGTCAAGTGAGGAAAGGCTTTCTCTGCTTTTTGGGTACACAATGTAGCAATATTAACATATAACAATAAAACAAATGAAAAAGTGCAACACAGAATTACAAAAAGTTGTAGTATATTTTCAAAGTTTATATTTAATAAATCAATCCTTTTACCACTAAATAATATGGTGCTATACAGTTGTTAGTCATTAGACAATTATGAGTTTCATTTTTAACCCTTGCCAACAATTGGTTTAAGAAAGTTTATGTTACATTTTCTAGCCAATAACATGGGAAAGCAAGTCAGCTGGGACTTAACCTCACCTTTTAAAAGGAACAAAAGAAAGGAACATTTCCATTTTCCACCTTTGAATGTTGTCTTCAACATTCAGCCATTTTGAAGTGTTCAAAATATTTAGCCTAAGGGGAAAAGCCACCCACCCCTGAGAATGGCAGAGAGGAAGGACAAAAGGACATTTGCCCTTGATGATGTTATCGAACTGCTGAGTTATCCAACTTTGCCGAATTTTCTTTGTTGGTACTTAGCCCTATTCCAGTCTTTCTGTGCTCTTCTCTTATAGGGGCAGAAACAGGCGCGGAGGTGTGAAACAAGAAACATGGGGCCAGAAAAATGAGAATGAGACCAAGTTCAAGCAGAAATTTTAAAGGACGAAACAGATTCTAACCACATCTAGAAGTTCTGTGATTTTTGTAAAAATTTGCTTTATTTTGCTTAACTCAGTGTTTCATAAACATATTTAAGTACAAGATGTAAATAAATTTCTTAAATAATGCCAGTTAATATTCCATAAAACTAGTATTTTGTAGAACAAATTTGGGGAATTAGCATTTTTGACTTATGAACTAGCTGAAGCAATTTAATGGTTAAAGGAAGCAAGCTCTGGAACCAGAATGACTGAATATGAGCCTGCTCTCAAACTTAACAGGGGGAGGGTCTCCACAGTTACATTGGAACCTTCTTGAGGACTTAGACTCTGCATTTATCCATATTTATCATTCACCATTCCTTGCATAGTGATTTGCCCAGAGCAGGTACAATTTATTCATGGGTACTCTGAAACCAAACCAAAGGTGTGATGTCCACTTTCCTTTCTCCCCTATTTTGGCGGACTTGATGTTTCTTTTCACATTTTTCAGATTCACCAGTCATCAAAGCAAATTAGCCACTACAACCCTGCCTAAGCCCATGTGAAAGAAATGTCAGCAAATTCTTATATCTGTAGGTTATTTTGACGTAAGCAATGGTGATGCCTATTTTTGAGTTAAAGAACTGAAAATCTACTTCTCAAATTCTGAATTGCTGAACCAGGCTTACCACAATTGATGGCTCTTTAAACCATTCAGCTTTCCCTTTAATGGGTCCTCATTAAGCACTCTCCATGCTTCCCAAGCGTTCCCGATGGATGAATGAAGTAAAACCAGACCAGTGCAGTGGTCAATTGCATCCCCACCCTCCCCACACTTGCCAAATCCCACCACGCAGCCTGCTGGGGTAGGAGCCCGCTTACCAGGGAGGTGTGGGGGATGAGTTTGAAACAGCTCTAAGTCAGCAGAGGGGAAGTGTTAATGCTTCAGAAAATCAGCCATCTGGCCTTGGAATGAGAATGCCAGGAAGATTCAGAAGGGAAATCAAGAAAGGAGAGAAGAAAGGCTGCTGGGGCCCTGGGGAGCAGGGCACAGGCTCAGAGAGAAGGGATTCTAATGTGCTTCCAGATCGGAGATGAAAGCAAGGCAGGCAGGAGCAGCCAGGCTGGGGGTGGGGGGAGAGCTTTCGGAGCCAGCTTTCGGCTAAGCAGCTTATGGAGGGTGTTAGTGAGGATTGGGACTCTGAGGAGGAGCTGGTGCAGAGGGGCTTGAGCTTTAAAAATGACCTTTTTCACTACCTGAGAACTGTAGGGATTCAAATAAAAATCTACATGGAATGTTTACATTTTTCAACTGAATCACTAAATGAACGTTTGTTAGAGAAAATGGGGAAAATACAGAAAATTAGAAGCACAGAAACAGTAGTCTCACCACCTAATCCTCTGTCATCTCACCTCCTGAACGTGGCCACTGCCAACATTGAGTTACATGGCCTTGGATTGCTTTTCTATGCCAGGGGTTGCATTACACAAGGGAGATGATGCTATTTGTACAAACCTGCAATTCTATCATTTTAACTGAATGCTATTTTGTAAGCATTTCCACATTATTCCATATTTTGACTTATATTGTTATAATTATGCATAATGTTAAATACATGCACTTCCTAACACATCCATTTACCTATAGTTATGCTGTTTCTAGCCTTTCACTATCATAAATAATGCTACTATGAACATCTAAATGTAAAATTTATTTGGCGTTTTGGATTAGGAAAGATTCATACAAGTAGATTGATGGAGTGAATAGGCATACATATTTTGTCTATTAATACATTAAATGGATATTTAATTCTGAAAAATTCCCATATGCCTTTACAAATGAAATACTTCATTAATTATCATTCAAGAATACATCACCCCTCTTTCCCCGCTTTTCTCCTGGCATAGTGTAGAATACCATCACTTGGGTTTACAAAGTTCTAGGTCTCTTTGCCCCCAGAAAAGTAAAATAGGGATGTAGATTGTAATCTGTATCACTTGTTTATACACCTAAAACTCTTAGGCTTTATGGTGAAAATGGTATTTCTGCCCCCAGTGCTAACAAATTATTCAATGGGACTGCAGTTCATTATTGTGGGACTGGACAGCTGATGTTGAATGTGCCGGAAGAAAGCACATAAGAGATCTTTAAAAATACTAGTGCTACACCTGCAGCTAGCTAGCTGCCACCAGGTGAACAGTAGTGCTTTGCAGGCATGTGCATTACATAGATAACAGAGAAGTAGCATTAACAGAACATTTTGATACAGTTATAACTTTTTTTTTTCAGCTTATTATGGAGGTACAAAAGTTTAGGTTATGTATAATGCCCATGCTCCCCCACGCCCCCGAGTCAGAGCTTCAAGCATGTCCCAGTTATGACTCTTAAAACTTTCTTAACTGTCCAATGATTTTATTGGCTTCCAAGTATAACACTAATTTTCACAAGTCAAATCACAATAAGCAACATTTTCAAAACAAATGCAAACAAGCTTCTTCCACTTTTTACTAAATCCCAGTTACTTCACATCACTTCCCACTAGTCAATAGTTTAAGCAGATCCTTCAAAGTCAGGGGCCTGTAATGATTTGACTTCTATGCTATCAGAGAGAGGTAAAACATGAAAATTTCCTCTTTTCTCTCTCCTATTTCTGTACTTTTGTCATTCTGGGGATCTTGCTTTTCTGAAGTGTGTCATAAAGCTGGGGAGTTTTCATATCAACCAGGCTTAATCTCTCATTTTACACATAGGAAGATCTGGCTAAAGGAAGGGATTTAATGAATTCAGAATTAGAAATGAAAAATTCACATCTAATTTCCCAGCCCACTCCCCTCTTCTTCTTTATCCTTCAAGAAATATATTACTTACATCAACTATGTTTCCTGCTCCTCACTCCATTTTTTGCCTCTTGAATACTTACGGGGAAAAAAATGTATTTTTTTAATGAGGAAGTTGCTAATCCCCAAAAAAGCTATCCCAGATAACTCAAGTTCCTTACAAAACTACCCTTGAAATAGCTGACTTACCGCTGATAGCATATATTAATATAAACAGAAAATGATAACCTTAAGTCTCTCAATCTTAAGTTGAATATAGTTCTAAATTGTTGGACACAAGTCTCACTGAGACCAGCATTATACATATATAAAAAGCCAAAATTTGCTTCATACAAAACAATCATTTTAATCAATAAATGTATTAATGATGAGATATTTTCAACCACCACAAAAATTGTACAATAGGCCAAGTCTTTTTAACAATAAAATAATTTTAATTATTACATCTCATTTCTATGAACAGTTTCATGTAAAGAGGAGAATATCCTTGTGAAGTCTCTTATTAACCCAGTTTTAACAAGAAGTGCAAAATGGAAGGCAATCAGTCTTTGTACATAGCATTATGATGATGGTAATCGAAACCATGCAATCACATAGATATTTTGCTCTCTATAACTGGCTCTGAATAATCAGTGATTTTCAATGGCAGAAAAGGGGCTATTCCAAATTGCAACACTAGCAAAGCATTGTGATGTTTACATTCAACCCAGATGTATTCTCTTTTGATGGCATTTATAAGGAACAAGATTTCAGTGGGAGGGAAGAAAACCAAGGTTGTTTTTAACATTTCATATTAGTTGAGTGCTTGGTTCAGAAGTATAAAAATATGTCACTACTTGCATGGTTCTGCCAAATTCCTTTTTAAAAATCCTACGTTAAGAATAAGATAACCCTCTAACTTTGACTTAGCTGTTTCATACTCCTCAACACGGCTAAAAACATGTTGATTGCCAGAAACAGATTGGAAGGAGCACAAGATTTTCAATCCTCTTCAGTACAGAGTGGTGTACTCTGGCCTCAGTTCACCATTTCAGGGGACAATATGCTCATGACATTCACATTCATTTATTAGACAATTTACATTATCCCTTCCTCCTTTATCAGGCATTGTTCACCCAAGGGAACAGAGAAAGGAACACAGGGATCTGAGAGGAGCAACATTTGATATGGATGGATATAAGAGTAGATTTATAGAGAAAGATTTGATAACATTCACCAAATTCTCAAAGTTATATAAAAACTTGAATTGTCCTATAGATTGCTGACTTTGCTAAGGTTTTTCTTTCGTCATATTCCTTCTAAGTCTCTGAGTCCTATCTACAAGACCTTTAAAAGTTATGTCTCCCTATTGGATTATTCCAAAGTCTCTTAATATTTCAATATGTGTAATATTTTTCTTTCTCGAGACTATTGACTTTCTAAAGATTAAAGAAAGAGCTACTCTTTTTTACTGAAAAATTACTGAAAGACTCCAGACTCTATAAAGTTCATTTCTAAAATTCCTGCTACTACTATCACATTTTTTAAACACCTGTAACTTGTGAAAATAGGGACACTAGTGCTTTGCAGGTACCTGTAAGTAACCATTACATAGACAACAGAGAAGTGGAATCAACAGATCATATTGATACAGTTACAGTACAATTCAAGTTTCTATATCACTTTGAGAATTGGATGAATGTTATCAAATCTTTCTCCATAAAATTACTCTTATATCCATCCATATCAAATGTTGCTCCTTTCAGACCCCTGAGGTCCTTCCTCTGAGGTCCTTCCTCTGAGGTCCTTCCTCTTAGGTCTGTGAGCCGCACAACGGGAGGTGAGTGGCAGGCGAGCGAGTGGAGCTTCATCTGTATTTACAGCTGCTCCCCATCTCTCCACTGCTCACATCACTGCCTCAGCATCACCCCCAGATGGGACCATCTAGCTTCAGGAAAGCAAGCTCAGGGCTCCCACTGATTCTGCATTCTAGTGAGTTGTATAATTATTTCATTATATATTACAATGTAGTAATAATAGAAATAAAGTGCACAATAAATGAAATGTGCTTGAATCATCCCAAAATTCCACTCCACCCCGCCCCGGTCCATGGAAAAATTGTTTCCATGAAACCAGTCCCTGGTGCCAAAAAGTTTGGGGACCACTGCCTCAAGTGAACAATGCCTGATAAAGGAGTAAGGGATGATGTAAACTGGTTTAGAAGGTCTCAAATGGAATATGGAGAAGGAAGTGATGAAAACTTGGAAACTGTGAATGATCTCAATTAGGCTATGGAAAGAATGGCAATGAAAGAAGCTTCTGAGAATATATGAAGGAAAGCAATTAGAAAGTAGATCAGGAAAAATTCTCACTGCATTAGCTATCTATCTATACAAAGGGACCTATAAATTGTGAAGCAGAAGGGTGTCCTGGAGAATTCTCACCCAAAACAGAGGAGATATGGAGGTCCAAAGAGCCAGCAAAATAGAAAATCATACAGGAATGTTGAGGTTCAAATCAACAACAGGAGAATGGAGAAGATCACTACTTATAGGGACAGAAACAGATGTGTAGATGTGCAACAAGAAACCTGAGGTCAGAAATGAGAATGTGAGAAAGTTCAAGTAGAGATTTGAAAGGATGTCTTTCCAGTCCTAAAGACATCTAGAAGTTCTGAGACGTTGTAAACTTTGCTTTATTTTGCTTAATTCTGTGTTTCATAAACATATTTAAGTACAAGATTTCTTAAGTAATGCTTGTTCATATTCCATAAAACCAGTATTTTGTAGAATATACTTTGGGGATTTGTAGTTTTGACTTACTAACTAGCTGAAGCAATTTAATGATTCAGAAGGCAAGCTCTGGAATCTGAATGCCTGAATGTGAGCCTGCTCTCAAACTTAATTCTGATATGATCTTGGACTTTTAAACATTCTACCCCTCAGTTTTCTTATCTATAAAACAAGGCTTACGATAGCATTTATCTTAAAATGTTGTTATAAGGGTTAAATGGCATAAAACCTGTAAAGCACATAGCACAGTTTCTGGAACATAGCAAACTCTTGATAAATGTTCACTGTTGTTATCATCATCGTCATCATTAGTGAATGGACCCAGCTTAAAGAACCAGGGGAAGAGCAGTGTATTGGTCAGGGTAGGCCAGAATTTTCCTATGGTAACAACTTCCCAATTTCAGTGGCTCAAGCATGCATGGGCCCAGGAAGACTTCCCATGCTAGTCACTCAGGGGCGCAGGCTGACGGAGGCTCCATATCATCACATGCTCCCATGCTTGCTGAACCAGAAAAAGAGGACAAGGAAGGAGAATTACCCGCAGTACTTAAAGCTCCTAATCAAAAGTGACTTAAGTTCCTACTGTTTGCATTTCATTGGTGAAAGCAAGTCACATTTTTATATTTAACTTCAATTTTTTTCCTTATTCCTTCCTATCTTCTTAGTACCTATTGACAACTTAGTGCCTACATTGCTCTTCAGTTGGCTACCCACCATATTTAGACCATATATCCCTGTTGACCAACTTTTCTAAAATGAGAAAATTTGATAAATAATATCCCTTCTGGCTCTAAAAATCTAAGACCATATGATCTCTAAAAGCTTTCCAGTCCTAAGATGGCGTGATGCTAAATCTTTCCATTGTGTGTTTTAGGCCATAAGTTACCCTCTCGTTTATCTGCAGAACGAGCACCGGCATCAAGTCCCGTTTTTTAATTGTGGTAAATAAGAAAGAAGGAATATTGAAAAAACAATGCTGGAGTGTAAAGCTAGAGAGTTTTAAAATCCAAAAAGTAAAATATTTTCTTATTAGAATTAAACAACTAAGCCAGAACAATATAAACAATATAATCAAAAAACCCACAATTTCTTATCTCCCACCAAATAGACAAAATCATGGATTTCAGAGTTTTATTTGTTTTCCTGCATTATATAGCAGTCTTTCCAGAACAGTGACTCACACTGGGGTACTTGCTAAAAATGCAGATTCCTAGTCCCTACATCAGATCTACTAAATTGCTTTCTATGCCGAGTTAGCAAAGTATCTGCATCTTATTAAATGCTCAGTAAATATGAGCTATTTTTATTACTAGCAAGTATTAAACAAATTATATCTTTTTTTTTAAAAAAAAAAAAAGGAAACCCATGGGAAGATTTTTCCTAGTTGTCAAAGGCAATATCAAGGCAGCTATATGGGAAACACAGGTGTGAAGGCTCCAATGAGGGAGGTGCCAATGGCAATGAAAAGAAAGGAGGGGCCTTGGTAATTTGAGTGAAAAGAGAGAAGAGTAAAGAAGTGAGTCAAAGACAACTCCAAGTTCTCCGCCTGGGTGAATGTTAAGCAGCAGGTGATTAAATATGCAAAAGAATGTTGTAGGCAACAAATGTTATAAAAGATCAAGAGTTAGCAGAGCCATGTGGCTGACCCAGAGCATTTGGGCCAGCCTTAGGAAAAGGACATATGGGACTAGTGTTTCATAGAAAAAAAAAAACGATGGTAATTCGTGACAGACATGATATGGGAAGGGATGACAGAGAGTGAGGGCAAGCTAAAGGTAACCTTGAGATTTCAAGGCAGTGTGATGGGGACGGATGGTGGTGTTTAATTTGCACGGAAAAAAATTAGCAAGAATTGCTAAAATTAATTGCCTTTATTTTTCTAGCGGTGGAAACGTGGCTTCAAATCCACTTCAAACTCTGGTGTCTCTGGTTTCTTCTGTTTTGGAAGAACACTACTGTTTCTAATTTAAAGCCAGAGGTTTGGTATTGCACACAGGTCAGGGAACCCCAGCTAGCTCAAAGTGCCTCTACATGTTTCTGGATGCTTCCCTTTCATCCTCCTCTGCCTCTTTGACTTAATATCCACCTCCACTCCATGATTCACTTGGGTTTTGCAACAAATCCCTCCTGACAAGCCCACAAATCCTCCCAGACTTAGTGCAAAGTCATGGAGCTGAACTAACCTCCCCGATTCTTGTTTTGACATTTGTGTTGCTCTTTCAGGTGTGCAGGAAGAAGGTATCCTGAGCGACAGGATTAAAATCATAGAGAAAGACTCCTGGAAGGGTAGCTGGCCCTGCCACGGGGCCGGAGAGCAGTTCACACCCACGTGAATGACAACTGCAGGTCTCTGCGAGTTCTTGGGGGGAGGTGCTCAGCAGAGAGCTCACAGCTTGATCTGCAGATGCCAATTTGAGCGTACAACCTGGTATGTGTTTTGATGTGAGGACTCAGAAAATTAGACGAGAAAGTCATAAACGGGAGATGAATACGGAACATAAAATATCATGTTTGCAATAAACGATTACCTATCTTTTGCGAGACGGTTTTTTCAGAGGTGAAATGTAACTGAAGTTGGAAGTTTGCAAAAGTTTGAACGTAATGCTATGGGAATGTTACTATTTTGGAGGAAATGGTCCTAAGCATGGAGGGGTTCTACATCTATCTTATTCTGACTTTGATTCTTTTCCTGAGGAAACTGCTATGGAAACCAAAACCTCACCTCTAGACAAGATTTGGGGTTGTGTCAAGCAGCCAGGTGTATCCTCAAGGAAAAAAGGAACTGACAGCTGGAGCTCTCTGCTTCAGAAACTCTCAGCAGCGTTAATGAGGAGGTCAGCCTTGCACCTGCTGCATGGAGGCACGCTTCCTCCCACCAGGTACATTGTCCGCACGGGCTCGGGAAATGTCTTTGATAGAATTCAAAGCGCCTTAAGAATTATAATAAAAAAAGGGCAGCATCTGAAAAATGTTCATGAGCCTAAGAGGTGCCATGGGAGTTTATTAAAGAAACATTTTCTCAGCACCAGAGATTTTTATTCAGCTTGTTTGGGGTGGTCCTAGGAATCTGCATTTTCAATAAACACCCAGGTGATTCTGAAAGAGCAAGCTCCAAGAATTACATATAGAGAACCATCGAATTCCCAAAAGATGTAGAGGAAGGGGAAGAACTGACCTAGCTTCCTGCTCCTAAAGATATTTATTGAACCGTTGCTATGTGTGAAGCATTTTGCTACGTAACAGAGATACAATGGTGTAGTGGTTTCCTAGGGCTGATATAACAAATTGCCACAAACTGAGTGGCTTGAAACAGCAGAAATGTATTCTTTCACACAGTTCAGAAGTCCAAAATCAAGGTGTCAGAGAGGTTGTTTCTTTCTGGAGGCTGTAAGGGAAAAACCGTTTCATGCCTGTCTCCTAGCTTCTGGTGGTTGCTAGGAATCTTTGGTGCTTGTTGAATTATAAATGCATTCCTTTAGTCTCTGCCTTCAACTTCATATCACCTTCTCTGTGTCTCTGTGTCCTTTTCTGTTCCTTATAAAGACACTCCCATGGGCTTTAGAATCACTCTCAGCCAGTATGATCTCATGTCAATCTTTACCTTAAATACATCTGCAAAGACCCTATTTTCAAATAAGATCACATTCTGAGGCTCTAGGTGAAGATGAATTTTGGGGGCTAACACTATTCAACCCACTACAAATAGTGAGCAAAAACTGAGCTGGTCTCTGCCCTCATGGAGCTTATAGTCCAGGCAGAGAGATAGATATTAATCTAGTAATCACACACAAAAATATAAATGTTCAACTGGGACAGTGCTATAAAGCAAATGTACATGATGCAAAAAGCAGCCATGTGTAATCCACCAATCGAGAGTGACTTTAGGCCCAATGCACTGGCTCAGGCCTATGATCTCAGTGCTTTGGGAAGCCCATGCAGGAGGACAGCCTGAGGCCAGGAGTTTGAGACCAGCCAGGGCAACCTAGTGAGACTGTATCTCTACAAAACAAATTTAATGCGCTTGAATCCTAGCTAATCTCGGGAGGCCGAGTAAGACCCCGTTTCTAAAAAAAACAAAAAAAGGTGGCTATTTTATTTGCTCTTAATACTCACTTTTCTAAATATTATTTTAGTTACTAAGGATGCCAAGCATAAAAAGTATAAGGTATGATCTTCTGTCAGGAGGCTGACAATCCATTTAGGGTAATGAATGGGACAACTCTACATTAACCAAATATGAAATAATAACATGTATTATTACCCAATGAAACACCAAACTATTAATATGTGATAATGTAAGTGTAGTAAGTATTCAAAGAAGGACCAGGTACTTAGAGATGGATAGATACTTTTTATTTGGGCAGGAGGGAGAAGATTCTGGTAGAGGCAAGTATTTCACTTTCTCCCTACCATGATTCATCACCAACTTCATGGTTTCCATGAGAGAATCGTCAGGACACAACAGATATACCAGGCCACACACAGGGGGAGGAGCTAGAGCAGTCGTTCTAAAAGCCTGGGCAGCTGACTTTTACTGCCACCAAGTACACAGCTTTCTGGGGCAGTAATTTCCGTGCCATGCCTGCAGCTGTGCCCTGAGTAATATTCCATGTCAGTCAATTAGGGAACTCAAATACTTGATCTAATTCAGTACTAGCCCTCCTTGGTCCATGGGTAGGACCAACACAACGCCTCGTGCCTAGTAGGAAGTTAATATTAATAACACACACTTGTTGAGTTAGTAAAACAAGTCTATTTAAGCAAAATTTCTGTGTGTGTGTGCCTTTCTCTCTCAGCAATAGAAATAAGAAGAAAGAGCTATTGACTTCGGAGAACAGGAAAACTTCTGCTTTCAGTATTCTCATCTTTTTGTTAAGTACATTTATGTTTATATACTTCTATCCACTAATTTAAATCTACCCATCACCTACTGAGGACTTGGCATGTCTCAGACATTTTGCTAAGGCTTTACATCCACTATCCTATAAGCATCTGCCAAAAGCTGTTATTATCCCCATTCTGGAACTCTAAACCAAGTCCTTCAAAGCCCCCCAAAAAGTTCTGTAGGCCTCTGTATCTGGGGAGGGGGGCAACTTTCAATATAGTTCATGTTAGTAACTACGTTCAGTTTGGGCACAGTAGCTGCTCTTCAGCGCCACTATGAGAACCCTATTGTTTCCTCTTCCTCTTCTTTTTCTGCAATTAAATGGATTCCTTTTATGTTTCTTAACTTTGATTCTTGATCTACTTTCCCTTTCCTTAAGGCCTGGCTTCTAAGATTTTCAACTAGACCCTCCTCTCGTTTAGGAGCCTCTTCCAGGCCAGGTTTATCAGTTCTGGGGTAACCCTGGCTCAATCCCCTTCTGATCTTCAGGTGGCAATTTGTGATCCCCAGGGCCCCAGACCCCTTGGTGATGAACAGTGGGCAGGTCTGAATCCAGAGGACTGTTTCTTAAGGAGATTTAGGGGCACAAGAACAGACCACATATATCGAAAGCACTAAATAATCCAAAGTCACCAAAGATGCCATTTTGAGTACAGCTTTTAAAAATATTAATAATGGAGTCTGGGTTTCCCATGAATGTCTTTTCAGTGAGCCAGACTGACCAACGTTTCGCCTGAATGTCTCTCAGTAAGTCTGCCTATGGAGGCTTTTTACAGAGAAACCTGCCTTTGAAACTAAATTGACAATTTCTTTCCTGGGCAGTTTAATTCGGGCCTGTTATTTGTTATTGTTATGCTAATGTAGCCTCAGTTAATACTGAGGGGACTTCATAGAACGCTAAGATGTGCAGGAGCCGCATTCTATAAACCAATTAATAATATTTGCTGGAGTGCAGAAACCATCCATCTATTTGGCACCTAACCAGCCTTAAGCGCATCACGGTCTAGGGAAAGATAAATAGCGGGAGGTGGACTTTTGGGGGGAAAATGCAGCAGCATTTGAGCATGAGTAGTTACCCACCAATCATGGAAGGAAATTAACTCTTCTTCAAGAAAATTATACGGTCAGCATGTCTCCTTAGCTATCCAAGGAAAAAGGATTCTTAACCAGTTGATTCCAGAATTCTTTCTACTTGCCAGCAAAAATAGCCCTACATGGAGGACGGCTGCAAGGGCGTTTTCAGACTTCATAGGTCCTACACCCCCCATCATTTCAAACATTTTTAAATCTACCCACATTTTCATTAACTATATACTTTGGGGATAAAGAAATTTATTTATAACTCTGCTTTCAAAAAATATGTGGCTATAGGTCACTCATTTAATTTATCATTGACTATAATTTCTCAGAACTCATCAAACATTCTCTGGGAGACTGGCAAATTATTTTTAACCATAACAAAATGTAATAATGAGTGAAGTCAACATAATGTTTCATTTTGTAGACATTTCAAGAAACGTGTAAGAATTTCGATTTTGCAATTTTGTTTTTGTATTTGAAGCCAACATTTTTTTTTTCAGGATTTAATCATTTTAGTAAGACCTTGAGAAGGTCCTAGCCCCAGGCAGTGTATCTATTGGTGTAATAAACACAATAGCCCTGGAAGGGTGCCCCAGTTTCTCTTAGCTTGATGACTCTAGCCGTTACGATTTTCTACTAAATGGTCTTGCTATTTAATGTTTCCAAAAAAATCCTCTGGTTGTAACTTGACCATTCAATAACTTTCCAACACAAAGGAAATGCACTGAGCAACCAAGTCCAATATTATATATAATAAATGTGTGTGCATATAAGCAATAACTATAAAATTTATTGAATAGTAACAATATGTCAGGCACAGCTATACACTTTATACATTTTATTTTTCTCCCTCTGTATTTCTTTGTGCTTTATAAAAACAATTGATTAAAGAAAAAAGAGAAGAAAAGGCAGAGGAAATAGAGATTAGAGAAATAAAAACATAGGAACTGGTAGAACATAATGGCTTAGTACTGGATTTCTAAAAAGAGATTCCAGGATTCTACTACCAGATCCTCCTCTACTTAATTGCAGTACAACTTTGAACAACATATTTAACATCTCTGAATTTTGGTTTCATCCTTTACAAAATATACCTAAAAATAGTACCTATTTCAGACAATTTTTATGAAAATTAAAGGATCCAATATATTAATACTAAAAAGAGGACCTGACAAATAATGAACACTCTATAAATATAAATCATTATTATGAAATCTGCTTGACAAATTAACCTGAATTCAGATCTCCTTGAGCCTTAGTATACAGTAACACTTCTGGGTCCAGAGGAGATTCAGAATAAATCAAAAAGTTTGTCCAGGGTGTTATGATGCAATGCTATCTCTGAAGAGGAAAATTTTGACAAAGCTTAGCACTTGGGCAGTCTTTGAATTTTCCATTAGTCTAATACTTCATTTTGTTTCTTTGAAGAGAAAACATTTTAAGGCATTTTTTTCTTACTCTTTTGAAAATGCAAAACATTAAACAAAGGAGGAAAACTACCTTCCTTGGCTTATACATTCTAGAGGTCATAGAATCTTTAAAGTTTCTCAATTGTGGACCAGCTGCTCTTCCATCTCCCAATACAGAGCAGATTTTCAGCCCAGAATTCACCATGTTCCTTTCATGTCCTTCATTAAAAGGATTTTTGCATGATAGCAACTCCAGCTTCATCTCTTTTTTTCTCTTTTGGCCAGTATCTTATCTGGCAGCTTTATCAGTTAAATATTCATTGGTCAAATTAGAATTCAGCCAAATGCCTTCCTATTTAAAATGGCTGGGTGAATATAGTGATCATTTGTCAATGTCCCCTTCTGAATTGTTAGTGAGATAGACCTACACACATTATTTGAGACAGAAAATGAATAGTTTCAGTTGCTATGGTTACAGCCTGGGTAGGGGTAGTTGTTTACAAGTTATCTTTGTTTTTAGGCTCTACGCATGTGCACATGGTGTTCATCTACATATGCATGCGCACACATGCTTGTATATTGAAGTCCTAGGTATTCTAGCACTCATTTCATGTATTCTGTCTCAATGTCTCCATTAATCCTCTCATCATTTTTTGATTATTTATCATGATTTTCTCTTCAGCAGTAATGATTTCACATATATCACAAAAGGAAAATCACAGTTCTGGCAAGGCTACTATCCTCAAATTGTCTGAGAATTTTAAGAGTCTTGGCTATGTTGAAAATTCATTTCTCAGTATCACAGTTTATTTCCTTATTCTTCAAGAGTATCTGTTTAAACAACAAAATAACCCCACAACGAAAAAGTAACTCAAGGAGAATAGTTTAGCAGTTTATCATTTTGCTAGATGAGCCAGACTCGGTTTCGGGTTCCGTTGCTACTCTAGCGTTCTGACTTGTAAGCAACAGAAACCAAGTCTGGCAGATAAAAGAGAAAAAGCTCAAATTAAAATATGAGTAGTCTGGCAAATTAATACCTCCCATTTTGGTTTTTTTGCTTAAAATTGCTCTTGCTAAACGGGGTCTTCTCTGGTTCCATACAAAGCATAAAATTATTTTTTCTATACCTACAAGAAGAGTGCGATATGCACTGTTTGGGGAATGGACACACTTGAGGCTCAGACTCAGGGGAATGGGAGGGACATGGGCAATATATCTAACCAGAACTTTTGTACCCCCATAATAAGCTGAAATTAAAAAAAATAAAATAAAAATAAAGGAAATGTTTATAGATTGCTTAAAAAAAATAAACGTTGACATCATAAAAAAATAAATTAATTAAAATAAAATATAAGTAGCTCCCCAAGACTCATTGGAAGGGCTAGAAAATTAGGCTTAATCCTGTGTTTCCAGGAAGAACACCCAAAATCACACCACAGGATCAGTCTGATAAAAAACCCTGCTTTCATCAAGCTCTAGATGCTATAGTTTGTATCTCTGCCTCTCGAGCACGAGGAACGCAACTTTTACGGCAAACACACATTGGCACTCCAGTGGCAAAATTCTGCACAGGGCATCAGTCTTATGACCAAGGTATTCACAGCTGCCACCATCTTGGCCAGGAATTGGATTCCGCCCATCACACTGACCACTTCTATTAATAATTTTAAGTCTCCTGTGGGTGTGTCCAGTTGGAGGAGCTGGGTCGCTTTACTATACCCCGGCTGGGAGCAGAGACCGGGAAATGAGTTTCTGCCTTTTACAAGAGGAGGCAGCACCCAGAAAAACTTCCAGAAAAGTGTAAGGCTTCAAAAGATGCTGGAAAGTAGGAAAATATAATGAATGACCATTATAAACACAATCTGGGCCAGGCGCAGTGGCTCACACCTGTAATCCCAGCACTTTGGGAGGCAGGAGGATTGCGTGAGACTAGGAGTTTGAAACCAGCCTGAGCGACATAGCAAGACCCCGTCTCTATAAAAAATTTGAAAATTAGTCGGGCTTGGTGGCACACACCTGTGCCATTACTTGGGAGGCTGAGGTGAGAGAATCACTTGAACCCAGGAGTTGTAGGCTGCAGTGAACTATGATCATGCCACTGCACTCCAGCCTGGACGACAGAGTGAGACCTTGTCTTTAAAAATAGATAAATAAATGCATACATGCATAAATAAACAAATGCAGTCTGGTACATATGTAATGGTTTTTTAGTTAAAACAGTTTTATAGTTAAAAGAGTCAGTTAAATCAACCAGTTATTCAATTCAAACAAGGAGCAAGCTTTTCATGCTTCTATCTAAGGACAATTCTTCTTGCTATCTACTATATTCTTCTCTCATTGTCTCAAAAGCATTGCTCCAAAGCACATCACGAATTTTGCTCCTTTTACTGGATTATTTTCAACAGCAAACAAACACACTGCTATTTCTCTTATCTTAAAAATACACAATCAGTACTTTTCCATCTTGCCTCCACCTCTCCTTCCAGGTGCGGCCCTCCTGCTACTGCCCCACTCTGTTACCCGCTGCAGCAAACTGCCAGATAGAGTTGTCTGTATTTGCTGTTGTCCATTCATCTCTCTCTCATTCTCTCTTGAACTCACTCCAATCATGCTTTGACCTCCCACCACTCTATGGAAATTGTTCTTTTCAAGTTCATGAATGACTTCCCATTGCTAAATCCAATTGATGGTCAATTCCCAATTTTTGTTATACTTGAACTAGTGGAAACATTCAACAGATCACTGTCTCCTTCTTGCACAACATATTAATTTGGCTTCCAGGTTATCACACTTTTCTGTTTGGGTTTTCTTTTAATCTCATGGGCCACTTTTTCTCAATTTCCTTTGCCTTTTCTTTTCAAAATCCTTATGTCTTATCATTAAAGTTCATAGGGATCTTTCTCTTCTCTGTCGATACACTCTGTTATCCAGACCTGTAGGATGTTTTTATGTAAGTACCATCTACACACTGAAGACTCCAGATTTATAGTTCCAGAATGTTTTTCCCTGAATGCTAGACTCATATATGCACCTACTATTTTATGTCCTAGAGACTAGGGAATATCAAAAAATGAGTACAGGTAAGAGAGAGTGTGTATACCTAGGGTATACATTCTTAAAGTTCTGGGAATCCTGAGTTTCCTTGATACAGACAGACTATTGTCTGCAACAGTTAAGAGGAGGAAGACCACATATGGAGTGAGTACACCAGCCAACACCAATGCATGGCTACTCTTTCTTCCATCTTTCTCCACTCCTGCACCATATTTAATACTGAATGAATCAAATTAATTCTTAAATGATTGTATTAATAAATATATACCTAGTATTTGCCAAGTACAATGTAGGCACTGGGATATAAATAATGTTAGAGTTATTAAGAAGTAGAACTTTTTTCAATATTCTCAATGGGCTTGCTCACTTGTTGCTATTTTAAGCTTTTAATTGCTTAAAATATTAATTACAAAAATATAAAATGCAAGGGAAAAAACTTATTTTGGATTAAAAAAAAAGGGGTACAACTGCTTATCCTCTACAAGCACTGCTCACCAGTGCTATCTTCCAGATGTCTAAGTTATGAGTTTTTAAAGAGCTTTGATGACCTCTCTGTCTCCTCACTGAATCACCATTGCGAGTGTTTCCTTCATGGGGATCAATGAGATAATATTCACCCCAAAAGTGTGTTTTGTCTAAAAGAGTATTTGAAACCATGGAAATAAATTATATGGGTATGGATTGTGGGTTCTCAATTATAAAACTGGGAGTTATAGAACATGTCATACCCTAAACATACACTCACACACAGAGACAGAGAGACAGACAGACTTTCGTATGCTTTGGTAAGTTTTCCAAAATCTAAAAGGTATATGCTCCAATTTTAAGGGATCAGTAGATATTTACCTATCTTTTGTAAGAGTGAAATTCATACTGAGATAAAATTTAGAAAAGTATTCTAAAACACATCATATACAGAAGAAAAAAATAATTACTTCTTTTTATTTGGTGCTCACTTTGTGCCATACATGGATGAACATTTTATATGTGCAAGTCTAATTAATTTCTCAACAACACAGATTATAAAAATGATGTTCAAGCTATGATTTGCCACCGACTAATCCAACTAGAGAGTAGCTGACAAAGCAGCCCAGCATGGAGGCCAACGGAGGAAATGGAATTCTGGTGTCCTTCTAGCCCCTCAGTTATTCACACAAGTGAGGTCTTCACTAGACAAGGGTAGGGAGGTTAGGTAGGAGGGCAGCTCGGAATCTGCTGTGATCAGGAGCCCTTTACCTGTGTGCAGAGTAGTGAGTGGGGGAGATGACCTAGGGAAAACTGTGAGAAGTCCTGCTGCCCAAATCATCTGGGGAGTGGAAGGGGAGAGTCTCCCCCTAAGCTAGGCCCATCCTCTAACCTTCTTTTGTGGCAGCCTGGCTGAGGGAGATGGGTGGAGGTGTGGGAAGGCTGGGCCCAGAAGAACACATAATACTTTCTTTCTTATGGATCTAAAGGAAGTTCTATTAAAGGGTCAAAAATAATACCTCCTATATCATTTAAGGCAAAAAAAAAAAAAAAAAAAAAACTCCTTGCAATGACAATCCTCACCAAATAAACTTTCATAAATTCTTTCAGAACTTCAAATTCATTTTCTGATTGGGAAAGGACAGGGCAGGGATAATCTTCAGTTTTCTCTGCCATAATCTTATAAAATGTCTGTTATGTAGTGCTCCATGTAGAAAAGACTTGATTGCCTATTTTCCATACTTGGGAAATGCCAAAATGGCATCAGAGTGACTATTTAACTCTCCTATATTTCAAAAAAGCTTTTCCAATGCAAAGATGGGAAATAAGGAAAAGGATCACCTCAAAATCCTATCAGCAAATATTTTTCTTAAATTGTAGGAGTAGAATTAGCATAATATCTCTTTAAATTAAAATTTTGGTTCTTTCCCCTTGCCAGCCCTGTTACATGTAGCTTCATTTGTTTCCAGGCTAAGAAATTGTAGCAAATATGAGATGGGAGAGAAGCATCTTTTTCCACCATGCCAACCCTGGGGAGTAATGATGGCCATGCTCTTTTTCCCCCGTGGAAGTCCCTTGATAAATGTCGATGAAGTGATCTTTTCCATCCCAGGGAGGAGGTGATATTGTGAACCTGCCACTGTGATCATTAATACTTAACAAGATCTTCTCTTCCTTTACTAAAGAGAGCCCTGGGGACCATTCACAAGGCTTTGTAGTGGAGAATGAAATTAACCTTTTGTAGAGCAGCTCATGGGTCTATTAGAGAATTCATTATGCAGGGACTGGCTAGAGAAGGGGTCTCTATAATCTCTTTGGCAAACAAGGTGACTTAATTCAATATTTGAGGTGTTAACATATCTTCTCACAATTGTAGTTTAATTGAGCCTGTTTTCTGTCCCAAATGACACCTGGACAGGAATACCAGAGGGTCTACAAACTCATCCATATTGACCAGTCTCAGTTTACAAGCCAAGTTCAGGGGCACCTACCAAGTACTTAGGTAAAGCATTAGGTGCCATGGGGAACGAAAGATGAGCAATGCCTGGCAGAAGTCCCCTTGTTCTCCCATGACAGCCTTCATGATAAAGACCAATCCTGTGACTGAATGGACCCTTCTCAGACACTGGAATACATGGACTGTGCATTACCAAGCAAATATCTATAATAATGCTGTGGAAAGAAGTGTAAACTTCCTTCAAACTGTTTATAGACTTGCAGACGCAGACACTTACGTCCTGTCACTGGTATGGCAAATAAATTCCCTTTCTGATTAGCTAATTCAGCCATGACTCCAATAAGTCCTGGGAAGAAGGAAGGGAATAAAAACATCAGATTATTAAATATCTATCTTGCACTGGGATCTCACTTTGATATCCTGTTTGATAAATGCTGTAATCCAATAAGGTGCATATTCTTGTCTCCATTTTGCAAAGGAAGGAATTGAGAGGGTTCAGGGAGGTTAAATGGCTTATTAAAGCTGTCACCTTAGAAAACTGGAGGTGTTAAGAGTCAGAGATATACATAATACTGTCTTTCCATTTGTTCTTCAACTTGATTTTCAAAAGAATCTAACTAGGTATAGGTAGGAATTTCAAAGGTATTTAACATAAACAGATGTCCCTATTTGTTTAAAAAAGAAGAGTTCACAAAAAGTTGGCTGTTCTCAGCAGGGCTGAAAAATTCTTTTGTTATACCTAGAAATTAATCCTACTCTACCAAGCAAACCTAAAATCTCCTATTAGGCTTTTCACTTTTAAAAGAAACATAGATCTTTAACAATGATACATATAAGAAATGAGAATGTTATAATAGATCTTTGTAGGTTTTTTTAATTTATGTTTTTTATCAAAGGAATGAATGTGCCAGGTTTAAATGTCAAATAATGCTACAAGTGTTATAACAAAAAAATAGCAAACTTTCCTTTTCTATTCTCCAGAGGAACAACTCCTACCTCTTTTAGCTTTTCTGTTATTCACCATCATATTGCTATATAGCAAGGTTTACTGCTTTGGGTTTTTTATTTTATTTTATTTTATTAATTTCAGAACATTATCTATGGAGCAAGATGTGCATAAAGATTTATGTTTCCAACACCACACCCCCACACACACCCCTCTACTACTTCTACATTTAGATATTAATTTATTTGAGAAAAATTATTGAGATGTACTATGTACTTAGCACTGGCATAAGTAAACAATATGAGGATATAGTAGCTACCAAATTAAACCAAGTCCTTATCATCATAGAACTTATATTTTAATGAGAGATACAGACAAAAAGGAACATGTGTAGATATATACTATCAAGTAGATAACAGCTATCAGTGAAAAAAAACAAAGTAAGGACATAGAGAATGGTAGACAAGGAGTGATAGCATAGGTAAGGTAATTTTTCTTTAAATAAAAGTTCAGTGTTTAAATTATCTTGACTGTAGATATATTTTACATTGTGCTATATGTATTATAATTACATTTTTGTTTCTTCTAAAATTTCTGTTTTTCCTGGAACTAATCATTGCTTTGGCCAGAGAGTTGGGTGGGGCATTGGTTTGCCTCTCTTGTTATCACTAAATCATCAGTAGAGTCTCTTCCAGGATATAAAATGCTTCTCTGCTCAGTGCTGTGGCTCACACCTGTAATCCCAGCAATCTGGTAGGCCAAGGTGGGAGAATACCTTGAGGTCAGGAGTTCAAGACCAGCCTAGGCAACATAGCAAGATCACATCTCTATAAAAAATTTTACAATTAGCTGGGCATTTTACATACCTGTAATCCCAGCTACTTGGGAGGCTGAGGTGGGAGGATTGCTTGAGACTCGGAGTTCAGGTTATAGTAAGCTGTGATGGCAACACTGCCCTCCAGCCTGGGTGACACCTTGCACCTCCTGCTTGCTCCACATTGTCACTTGACAGCTTTCCTTCACCATCGTCCTGAGAAATTCCTTTGCCCCTCTCATGTGTTTCATACCCTCTTTCTTTATTCCAAGTCTTTGTCTTTCTTAGTTTAGACCCTCCTTTGGATGGGACATACCTCCTCCAGGAGTGTCCTAGGAAAAGGTGCCTGGGTGACAATTTTTTTGAAATATTTTGCTTGAAAACATCTTTATTCTACCTTCCTGCTTGAGTGTTAATTTGTATGGGTGAAGTACTTTAAATTGAAAAATATTCTCCTTTAGAATTTTGAAGATATTGCTCCGTTATCTAACAGCTTCCAATGTTGCGCTTGAGAAGTCAAATGCCATTTTGAATTTTTATTATTTTCTATGCAAACTCTTATTTTTTTTCTTCACTCAGACTTTTTAAATGGTTTCTTTATCACTGGTTCTGCAATGTTGGAATAAGGTGCCTTGGTGTGGCCACATCATCACCAGGTGTTAGGTACTCAAAATCTGAAGTTCATGTCCTTTGATTCTGCAACATTTCCCTTGAATAATTTTGTGATCATTCTCCTCTTTTTTTTTTTTTGCTTCTCTTTCTAGAATGTCTATTCATCAGCCATTGGTTCTTCTGAGTTGATTCCTTAAATTCCTTTGGTCTATCTCCTTTTTTTTCTTTCTTCTTTGTTTTTCTTTTGGCAAATTTTCTTAACTTTACATTTCAGCTCTAATATTGAATTTTTCCCATCTTTTTAAATAAAAATTTTCAGCAAAGTTGAAAGATTTTTTGCAGCAAACACCCTCTTGTATTTGAATTTTAAATTTTCCAATATTAATTTTTAATTTTCAATATCTTTTTATAGTTCCCTGGTTATGTCTACATATTTCTACATATTATTATATGGTATTATTTCATGAATGCAAATCCTCTCTTATCTCTCTAAAGAATTATTTTCAAGTTTTTTTCTACTCTTTGTCTCTGTTTTCCTAAGACTGCTTATGTTTTTCTCCTCGCTGTCATCTTGCTCTTTAGCGTTAGACACTTTCTTCAAATGTCTAGTGATCCTTGGCTATTTGTTTATACTAAGAAGTAAAGAATGGCTGCACAGATAAAGCCTTTTCCCTTTCTTCTGGAAACCATCCAAAAGCAACAAAAAGAAAAGAAAATATGGAAAACTCCATTTGGGGTGAAATTAAGAAGCAGACTCCAAAATATTTTCAAAAGCAACTAAAAATAGCTGACTTTGCACTGAAGCCCCCTAAGTAGAAACAAGCAGAGGAGAAATTTCAGTGGAAAGAGAACTCACCAAAATAGTTCTCAGAAACTGGCCACAAAAAATATTATTTCCTGACGGTGAGATATCACTTGATCCCCAGAGGGCATGGAAGTTGGCGTGAGTAAGGCAAGAACAGAAGCTTCCCTTCTCAGCCCACTTTTTAAAGAGAGGCAGAGGAGGCAGAGCTACCTGAAACTGTTATGGAAAAATCACATTTGAAGGAATCAGACTATTTTTGTGATAACTGAGAAGTTGAGAATCTTTTATTATAAAAGCCTGCTAACCTAGAAAGCTGCCTTGGTTCTTCTATACTCCTGTAAGTTACTGGTCTGAGAAAGCCAACTCATTCAAAGGTAAAAACATATATATATATGTACACACACACAGAGTTGTATGTATATATAGTTGTATGTATATTTTATAAACACATACACATCTATCTTAACACACACATAGAAGCAAACTTTATTAACAGATAAAGAGCATTTCCCCAACAATGTTTCCATGGAGAAGCTGATAATTCTAAATAGCCTGGCCCAGTGTGAGACAGCAATCCTGGCTATGTCTGTTTTGCGGAATCAAACTTTCCTTCAGGTGAGCTGTCCCTAGGACTTGACTGGGAGGCAAAGAATGGAGCAGAGAATAGTAACAAGCTCTTTTGGTCACATATTTAAAGCCCTGGTCTCTAATCAGCTTATCAATACCAAAACCCGACATTTTGATCTCCATCTATCACATTGTAATGTCTTATTTCTCAATTAATTTGGACTCAGGAGAAAGGTGGTTATTTATTGTATGTAATTAAATAAGAAATAAAATGTAATACGTAATGTAATAATATCAGGGAGATGACCCAGTGAGGAATAGTCTTGCTCCTTGTGACAGGAGCAGGACTGAACCCTGGTTAAGTGGTGTCACTGCTCTGGTCTGCATCCTGTTCAGCAGAGTGAGATACTGAGACCCTAGCTGGCCCACAGCTCCCCTTGGATAAGCAATTTAAATGGGGGTAGAACAGGTGACAGATGACATCAACCCCTCTGCACTGAGACAGATCACCTGGCCCAATAGGCTTTTCTGCTCTCAGACGAGGGTGGGGGGTTGAGGAGACATGAACACTATGTTCCATTTCTTCTTTCTTTGTTCACTGGCCCCAAACGCATATATACCTTTCATTTTTAAAAGTCTGATGCTGAGACTGGTCAATTCCATTGGTTCCTGTGTGAGAGTGTAAGAATGCTGGGAGGAGAAGCATTTACTACTGTATTACCCAATAGTTGGTCCAGGCACCGGTATTGTAGGACTAACAAGAAAAAGATTTTTGGAAAGAATTTGATATTTAAAGAAAAAAAGTATCACTATCTTCTTTGTGGGAAAAGTAAGACATTTGTTTTATATTGAATGACTTAGGATTGGAATATTATACTCTTTTTAGTGTGTATGGCCTGAAAAGATCTTAATCTAAGCAGGGCTATGTTGTTCCTTGTCCTTACTTCCTCTGGCTAAACCAGGAGCCAGTGTTACCAGCTTGGTAGTTCTGTTTCTGATGACAAATGGAAAAAATGCCCCTGTGATTTATGTATTCCAGACCCATGTAAATAAATGAGTGTGAGTCAGCATTCCCAAGTCAAGAGTCAGTTTCTCAGTGGGAGTCTGAGAACCAGACCTTAGACCATTGGTTATATCACCAAAGTAAAGACCCCTGAAGACCCTCCAATCTTGATGCATGGTTTCCGTTCAAACAGGACCTCTGCACCATACCACTCCAGGGAGAACCATTCCCTGATTCTCTGTGCAAAAGAGGCTCTGGAGACTTACCTTGTACCTGGTGCCCCCTGAAGTTACCAGGAATGGGTGTTGACAGTTGTAACCCTTCCGTTTCAGGCATGTTGAAGTGATACTTTAGGTCCTGAAAGATTTCAATTTCAGTTGAAAGAATATGGGGCTGGAAAGCAGGAGAACTGTGTTTATAATAACAAGCTGTGCAACTCTGATTAAGCAGCTTCTCTGGGCTGCGGTGATCTCCTCTAGAGAATGAGAGAATTAGGAAAGTGGATGATGATGACCTCCAGGTGTCAGTTCTAATCTCATAGTCTTCATTATACATCTCGCGAGTCATTTCTCATGATCCAACTACTTGTCATCTTATTAATTTACCAGGATGCCAAAGGTAAAGAGCAGCCCATTCCCAGTTCCTGACCAGAAGCTTCTACTTTGCCTCGCTTCACAGCTTCTACCATCGTGCGACCCCTGGCACAGGACAGGCCCAGAGGTGGTCAGACCCTGGGGCTGAGGTGGGAGTCATGTGGGGCAGAGAGGGGTTGGGAGTACGGATGCCAGAGGACTAGCACCAAGCCCCTTATTGATAAGGACAGGGCTGATGTGGTAACTAATCAATGGGAAGGGTAACAGACGGTTGCTGGAGGACAGTGGCCAGGGTCACCGGGCAACAGAGCCACATTCCACATTCAGGGAGGAACGGGAACTAGGGGAGAATAGAAAGGAGCCAGAAAGCACAGCGGGTACCGGCGGAGGCATGCTGCCGGCGCCTGCGGCAGGCATTAGCCTTCCCACCACGCACTGTGCTAACAGCTGGGTTCACTTAGGAACGAGGAGGGAGAAGCTGCACTGCATGGCTCTGTTTCCCGAGGACATCCCTGACAAATGAGGGAGATAGGAAACATCCCAGAGGCTGGGGACAGACAGACCCCCAGAGAAGCGGGCCTGGGGGAGCAGGGCCCACATTCCTCACAGCTCTGCTGGGTGCGGTGCCTTTTCACAGCCCCATGGATCAACGTGAGGAATGCTGGCTGTCCTCCAACGCCGCAGAGGGGAGTTGTCTACACCTCCACTGGTCCCATCCTCATGCAGGCCTTCAAAACAGGGTCTGGCAGGTTGCACATTTCCTCCATCCTTCTTGTCCACGGTGCCTTGGCTCAGTGGCCCCAAAGACGGATTCTGCCCTTGGCTCAGCTTCTCCAGATTACACCTTAGTTGAACTATTCCATCTTGCTCTCTGCAGGTACAATCTCTGAGATCAGCTCATAGCAGATAAAATTGATGTATTGTTTTTATACGTATCATCTCTCCACCAACTAGATTATAAATTCCTCTTGCGAGGGAAAACTTGGTTACCACCATACCTCTAGCACCCAGTGCAGTGTCCAGCAGGCAGCAGGCAGACAACAGTCATTTGTTGCACATAGAAATGCATCAGGCCTCCTGTTTGGTGACTCTGCTCTTTGTTTTTGCCCACCCCAAAATCCAAGAACCCCAGGATCACTCTGGCCCCTGAGGCCCCTTTTGTCTGGGAAATGAAATGACCAGCATCTTTCTCATCCTCTTTTCTAGAGGAAACTTAGTTAAATAAAATTATTCTAGTATTTTAAGGGACTGCCACACAGGAAGGGCATCACATACATCCATTACTTGGTTCTCCTTTCATAGACAAAGGTACAGGCTTTGTCAGACCATGGACTGTGGGAGGTCAAATCACAAATCCTCTGAAAAAATCCCAATGTATAAGTAAGGGAGTTTTAGAATATACAGATATCTGGGCTTCATTTTCAGAGATCCTGAATTAATTGGTTCGAGGAAAGGCCACAGCCTTCCCCTTAACTCCCCAGATTCTAATTAGCAGCTGTGGTTAAGACCCTCAGCACTCAGCAGAGGCAGTGCCTGGGCCACCGGGCAAGGGAGGAAGAGCAGGTGTCCCAGGTGTCTCCCCAGCCTCCGCCCTAGCTCAGACCCCGTGCGCACACACTGGCATAACTTGGGCATGGCTAGGACAGGGCACCGACTCTTTCTAAGATCCAAGATATATTTAATATAACCTGAGGTGTGTCTTCAGCTGTGCTAAAACACGTTCTGACTCAACAATCTCTGTAACCTCGTCACAACCCTGAGGGGTAGAAATGGCATGCTTTGAGTCACTTGTCCAAATTTATTCTAGTAAGTGACACAGCTGGAATCACCACCAGCTATGTCTGACTATAAAGGCTGTGCTCAGTCTTTGACAATAGGAAACAGAGCCCCATACAAGTTAACCTTCCTAATATCTTTTTAGAAAACAAACAGGGTAAGCAGCAGTGTTCTCCGAGCCATAGCCAGGGCATCATGTGCCCACACTGCTGGTGCCACTGCCTCTGAGACTCAGAGTCATGTCAGATCTCCCTCAAGAAACCATCCAGACCCCTGGAATTTTCCTCGTGGGCCAGCTCTCCCACTCTTCAAGCATGGCCCAGGAGGACCTGCTATGTGATGAAGCTTGAAAGTACTGGGCTTAAAGGGACTTGGTGATCATTTGTTTCTTTTAATGCCCCGCTATAAGCAACAGAGTTTATAGTTGCAGATGAATTTTTTCCCTTATTGCAAATGGCTTTGATTTAATAATAACATTTTCCAAGCCATTGGCCCATAATGAGGATTATTGCCTGTGGGTATTTAATACAGGAAAAAAGAAATGGGCCCACTTCACTGTGCAAATGGCTGCCACAAACCCTGCAGCAGCAGGGCTCGAGTGACAATTTTACTACAACAGCACTGTCTGGGGCAGTGTAAAGATGCAGGCAGTTAAAGTCTGACTCTTTCATTGGGCCCAGGCTTACCCACGTCTCCGTGGATAACGCCGCTGGAAATGCTTCCAGAAGCCATGTCCACTTTACTCTATACCCTAAGCGGGGCCTGAAAAGAGTCGGTGAGTTTGCAAACTTAATCAGAAGTGGTTGAGCCAAGGCCAGGATGGGCGGTCAGGAGGCTGGGATGGGCATGGAGGAGCAGGAGGCAGTGCCAGATTTGGGAGATGAAGGAAATGACAGACAGAACTAAATGCCAGATGTGGGACCTGGACTTTTTCTCAGGTGATCTCATTCAATCCTTACATCAGCTCTGCGTGGAGATGCCACTATTGTGCTGTTTGATGAGGAAACGGATGCCTTCGAGATGCGGAGAACTTTTCTCAGTGCACAAATAAAAGGCAGAGCACGAATTCTGGTGCAGGTTTGCCTGGCGTGGAAGCCCCAGATCGTCCCACGCTGCGGGGCGGCCTGTGTGGATCTGGCTCTCACTTTGTGGCACAGCAGCCTCAGGCACTAATCTGAAGTTTTCTGCTGCTCTACGTGAGCACCCCCCGCTTTCTGAACCCTAAAGTTTTCAAAGCCCAGGGCCGATGGCTCAGCTGTGGCATCAATGCCCCTGTCTGGAATGGACTTGCTACCAGGCAACGCCGTGTGAAGACAGGCAACCCTCTCTGTGTCGGACGGATGAGCAGAGGGGTGTTTGGGGAAACAAGACACTTTCTAAGTTTCTAAGTGAGAGGTGCAAGCTGCTTAAACCTGTCTCGGGTGACCAGCGTCTCCCGGGTTGGGGATGAGGGTGGTAGTAGGAGTTGGGATTGGAGAGGAGGAGGTTAGGGAATGAGAAAGAAGAAACTAAAGCCTCAGACCTCAGGGCACTTCCTGCTTCTCTGTCCGGTCACCGCTACAGGGTCTCTGCCTCTGCCTCCTCCCTTCAGCCCTTGCCTCACCTGTCTGACCTTCCTAACTCACGTTCACCTTGAGCCAAGCAGTGTGCCGGCGCTTTGCATGCAGCGGCTCATCTGATCCTAGCTCAACCCCATGAGGTGGCCCTTGTTACCACCATGCCGGTTGCAGGTGAGGACATGGGGACGGAAAGAGGCAAAGCAACTTGCCCCAGGTCACAGGACTGGTCAGCAGCAGTGCTGGGATCCCGAACAGGCGGCCTGACTCCCAGCTCACGGCACTGCCTGTCGTGATTGCTGGGGTTTCTGACACCAAGAAATCCCGCCATTTTCCAGCGCTTTTGGATTCCCAATATTCCCCCGGCGCCCTTCTCCGTCAGTTTCACACACAGATTCCTGTCTCAGATTGCTTCTGTCACTGGAGCTCAGCAGTCGGTGTGGTTCTGACCAATTTGGTGGTTCCTGAAGTGTTTTTGAAGTGGTATTTAAAATTTGAAAAGAGAAATTCAAAAAGTCTCCAAATGTTGTCTTAAAAAAAGATTGCAAAAACATTTTCTAAGCTTGGCCACATTAACTGATGGCAGAGGCTGTGCAATCTCTAGCTGAAAACATGGCAGAGTTTTTTTGTGTTTTTTACTTTCTTCCCGCTGCATTGAGATTCAATCTTATGAATGTTTTCAGATGGTATCCTTTGTATTTATAGTGGTCATATCGTCCTTCCAAGTACAAAGTTTTGCGGTCTGTCCAGTCACCTAATACCCTCCAGGGTCCTAACCGACTTTGAGCCCTCGCAGGAGAACTGGCCAGGTGGTTCTTGCTGAGGTTTGGACAGGATATTTGTCCAGGTGTCCAGAAGTGTGAGGAGCCAGAGGGAAAAAGTAAAATATGTCCTAGGAGTGTTGGGGACTCGTAGCCTAGTAGCCAAAGCAGCTAGCAAGTCCTGGAGAACAACAGACGACAGTGAAAGAAGATGTCCGGAGCTAGGAGAGGAAGGGAAAGAAACTGCTAGATACTAGAACCATAAGCAGAGAGCACAGGCAGGAGAATCCACAGCAATTGCCTTCCATGGGGCCCGGGACTCTCTGTCATCTGTGCAAGTCACATGGTATGTGTATCTATGTGTGGTCATGTGTGGATTTAAGTCTGGTGTCAAACAAAAAAAAATGCGACAACGTCAAGCTGTTCAGAATTATGTCAGCAACTGGATAGGGCATGGCATCTGCTGCCCCCTGCGAAGCTGGGAAGAGGGAAAGCTGTGGGCTGCAGGTGTCTTTTCCCAGCCGTGCTGAGGACTTTTACAGTCAGTGTATGACCTCCCCAGGGTTCTTAAGAATGGAAGCCTAAAGAGCTACAGTTGCTGCAAACCTCGCCCTATGCAAGCTTGGTCAGAAGTGGGAGAAAGTGTCCCTTTTACACTTGGAAGAAGGATGAGTACAACCACCCAGGAGGCCTCAGGAGCTCAGGCTCACAGGAAAAAGTGCAGGTGCGGGGATTTGCAGAACCAACGGCCAAATTGGGAAGGGGCTTGGCACACAATCACTCAAATGTCCCAAAGGCCAGAGAGGTCTGGAGAAACAAGGGATACATGTCAAAATCTTACTCTTGACCTTCAAATCCCTTCCCAAATCTTATTATCTTCTATTTCTGAAACTCCCCTTTGTCTATAACATTCTGGTATTACATTAAATTGTCTGTATGGCTGGCTGATGATTGCAATTTGCCCCATTTTCTCTTATTCTGACATGACGGCCTCTTCTTCATGCCCCTTAATCTTTTTTATGTAACCTACATGTCATCTGGGGCCCTTTCGTCCTGGATTTCGAGACTTCCTTGATTCCATCCCATGATGTCACAGAATCTACAGCTCTCCATGGACAACTAGTGAGTCCTGGGTCTAATGCCCCTGTGGTCTGTTGAAGAACATTCATGGCAAAAAATCCAAGGAGACTTCCTTCTCTCCAGGTCCTAAATTTATTAGTAGGCTCTTAAAAGTGTGAGCAAACGTTTCAGATCTCTAAGATAGAGACTCAAAGAAGTTTTTCCAACAGCATTTCTTTTATGTTTGACTCAAGAGAATATTAAGTAATAATAAGATATTTCCGATCCTAATTTGTCAGTCCTCTGCTAAGGAGGTTTCTATCTTTGTTTCAAAAATTCAAACAGCAGAGGCTTATCTCTCCTGTATTAGGAGGAGCAGACAAAAAGGAGTTATTCGACATCAAAGCCGTCAGCAATAGACGATCAATGCTTTTGAGAAAATGGTCTGCTTTCAAGGTGAGCAGACTCCATGTTTAAGAGTCGAGATAATTAACAGGAGTGGTATCCAATTACAATTCTTCTTTGCAATCTGTGTTGCTGAAATGCAGACTTCCTATGTTTCTGAGAGAAATATTACAAAATTATCAACGTGTATAATATTTCAGGACAGAAGAGAAGATTAAAATAAACTTGTGGAATATCTTGTGTTTTCCTTCTTTTCCTTTGTTGTAAGGTACACAAATTATTGAACTGTTCCATGCTTCAAAAACAGTAGCAGTGATTTATGAAGTCCATTATTTTTTCATATTAAGAAAGGGTTTTTATATGGCTGAAGTTCAAAGTCTTTGGCCCTTAGAGGCAAGATTTGTTCAGGCCCTTGGCTTCTCTGTTTTTGGCACTGGTATCCATAGATGTTATCTATAATTCTTTCATTTTTAACTTGGGGTGAGCAATTCAGACCATCCATAAATTTCCATAAGAAATTCACATGACAGAAAACGTGGTCTTCTACCACCTGCTAACTCCCTTACTTTCTTTTGCCTCTCTCTTTTCCATCTTTTCCTCTATATGGACTGCAATCTGGGACCTCTTAATCATTTCCTTCCTATTACACAAAGTATTTGAGCCTTGACTCATTCCTGCCCCAAGCTCTAGAACCCAATCCCTCAAGATCCCCCAAAGAAGTCCTGTACTTAATGTTACCCACCCTCCTGGGGGGCAATCGGGGTTATCATTAGCAGCATTTGTCTATTGTGCTAATTTTGCTCCTGGATCTTTCTACGTCTTACTGTTTTATTTCAGCTTTAAAGGTGAATCCTCTCATTGAGCTTCAGGACCTAGAACCTGCTGTAGATCTTCCAGGGGGATCTGGTTGCTGCAGAAGTTTCCCTGGCATGGGCTCAGGGTCTTGATATAGCTACATGAATACTGGCCACCAAGGTGTAGCAACTGTATCATTTTTGTCTTGGTGTTCCTGTATCCTGGGTAGACCCAAAAGCCTCTCCGTTGTCTCCGGAACTACAGCTTTTTTTTTTGAGACAGAGTCTCACTCTGTTGCCCGGGCTAGAGTGAGTGCTGTGGCGTCAGCCTAGCTCACAGCAACCTCAAACTCCTGGGCTCAAGCGATCCTACTGACTCAGCCTCCCAAATAGCTGGGACTACAGGCATGCGCCACGATGCCCAGCTAATTTTTTCTCTATATATTTTTAGTTGGCCAGATAATTTCTTTCTATTTTTTTTTTTTTAGTAGAGATGGGAGCTCGCTCTTGCTCAGTCTGGTCTCAATCTCCTGACCTAGAGCGATCCACCCGCCTTGGCCTCCCAGAGTGCTAGGAATACAGGCATGAGCCACTGTGCCCAGCCTACAGCTTTTCTTAATTGACAAAAGTAAAGGTCTCTCAGTGCTCATCTGACATAGCTGGATGCAAAGGGGTGATAATGGACCAACAACTGCCTCAAATACAGTTTAATAAAACCACTTCTAAGAAGCCATGTGAAACTGAGATAAGAATATGAAAGAAGTCCAGAAGCTGGAAGGAGGTGAGAGAGACAACAGAAAAAAGTTTTTGTGTTGGGCGTATGGGGAGTAATGAAGCCAGGCCTAGAAGGGCAGGTGTCTTTCAGAAATTTCCACCTGGGGATTGCTTTTCCTGTTCTATCCTACAGGCTCTTGGCAGAAGTGAAAATTACAATTCAATTATATAGGCAGTGGAGAGTAGCTGCCCGCTTTGAGCCTGCATCACTCATATATTACAAAACAACATATATTGGGCTGTTCTATGGACAAGTCCTGTGTTGGACACTGTTACTTGTACAAGGATGAATAAGCTCAGCCCTAACCTGTAGGAGTCTACAGTATAGCTAATAGACAGATAACCAACTAACTATAATGTAAGACATATTGAAATAGACAGGAAAATAGATGTGGTAATAGTGCAGAGTAGGGAATAATTAATTCTTACCAAAGAAATCAGGAAAACTTAATAGAAGAAGTGATTTTTTTCTTCCAGCTCAACTTTAAAGAGTAAATACATTTCAAAATGTTTAGAGGGGTAAGAAATTCATTAAAGAGAGAAAGAACTGTGAAAGTATGAAAGGGAACAGATTTTGCGGGGAGGACTGAGGTTTTGGATATGCAGAAACACAGCGTGTGCAGAAGGATCGATCTTAGGAGATAAGTTTGAAAGGGTATTTTGGAACTTGATTAAGGTCTAAAGAATTTGGACTTTTTCCTTTGAGCAACAGGAGAGCCATCCAAGGTGATTAAGCTAAACACGATAAGAACTGGGTTACAAGAAATCACACTGGCAGCAGTGTGGAATGGATGGGTTTGTCTCAGAGGCAGAGGGACCAGTGTAGAGGCCCTTTCATTCAGCAAGTAAAAAGAAAATAAAGATCATGTAAGAGGTAGTGAGGACCTGAGATGAAATTGTGATACTGGGAATGGAGACAAAGGGAATGATTGAAAGCATATTGTTGAAATAAATTGGTGGGGCTCAGGAATGTGGTTGACTATAGAAGATAAAGGAGAATTCTTACATTCTCTAGAAAAGCTTTCGGCACAGAGAGAATGGAGATTAACTTTCGCTCTACTGGATGACTCTCATTAACAACTAAGGTATTTGAATGCTTTGTCCTTAACATCTGAGCTTGATAAGTTTTAGGGCTACTTGGAGTTCTTAGATCCATACATAGCCCATCACTGCCTCTCATCCCCCGTGCTCATCCAATGTCCGTACTCATTGCCGGGAAAAAAGGAGCACCATTAGAGCATTGAGTCACCAGTCTCTCCTTATGGACACCCAGATCCTTCACACTGTCAGTTAAATGACAACAGTTTTGTACCAACAGTGGTACAAAACTAGTTTCACACAACTCATATAAAAATGGAAGAGGGTACAGAGGACAGAGTAGGAGAAGGAGATGGGAGGGCAGAGAGAAAGACATAAATAAGACTCTCTTTCTTAATGGATAGTTCTGGTAAGCAAAGGAAGTATCCAATTTGGACCATCAGCCAAGCCTAAAATATCCTCCTGCCCAGCACCTGGACTCCTTGGCTCTTTTCAACTGTTATTAGGAATTTTGGAAGCATAATTTGGCTGGTATGTTCTTTGGAGAGCTCTGCCTGGGGTCAGGTCCCAGCCATCATCACTGGCTGAAACAGAATGTAAAAGGATAATACCCACAGTGGAAAATACCAGCAGGGACTTTCATTACAGTTTTCAGCATTTTTTTTTTTTTTTTTGAGAATAAGTAAAAGCAAGAAATAGTATCTTCGTGGACTCAGCCCATACAACACATAATCAACTACAGAAAGGCCATCATTGGAGAGGCTTCGATGTTATTTCAATTTGGGGGCTAATTTAGAGGGATGTCAAGGGAAACAAAGGGGTATCAGGATGCAGAATCACATATGATCCTGGGTCTCTGAATGAAAAAGCATAGTGAGGGGGACGTTATCTGGAATACTAGTCTGCCAACGATGACATCTTTTATCAAAGGGTCAGTTTATCCGAAACTTCTCCTTATTGAGTAAAATTCTTCCGATTCTCTATTTCCTATTTCCTTCTCCAGGCATCACATCTCCAGGTGAGTATCAGTCTCGAATTCAGTGTGCATAAGTACCATCGGGAGAACTCAGTTAAAACCTCAGAGATCCTAGTTGATGTGGAGTTGGATCCAGAAACTTGAATTTTTAACAAGCACCCTAAGTGACCCTGCACCCTCTTTGCAGCTCTTTTGCTCTCTCTTAGGCAGCTAATGGTGGCCGCCCTAGGAGCTTCTCTTCTTGTGCCTTCTGACAGCCCCTGAGATAGAGGACAGGGAATTTGGGTAGGGCACAATCATGCCCAAGGTAAGAAAGCACACCCCTAGATATGAGTAAATTTTCAAGCTCCTTAAATCCTGTATTCACGTGCAGCAAGGAATGAGAAAAGAAGAGACAGCAACCAAGGACTTCACGTTTCAAATACGGGTGATCATCATGTCTCCTGGGGTAATAGGCACCCCTTGGAGAAAGAAATTACAAATTACTAATAGTTCATATGCAGAAAATTGCACATTCCAAGCAAAATAAATATGTTCTTCCATTTCTAAAGTTTGTAATTGACTATAAGGTAGGAGGGTGCAGTATTAATAGGCAGCTATCAAATAGCATGGTGATGTTAAATTACATAATCAATTTAATGTTCTGGGTCAGTTAACAAAGAAATCTGTTCTCTCACTGCCACTAATTTAGAGCTTTCAAGATCTCATTCACAAGTCTTTTTTTTTTAAAAAAAAAAAAAACTTTTGGGAAGGATTTGGGAATATCAAATTCTTCCATAAACATCTGTAACAGCTGTGTCAGGGATCCCAGACTAGCTGACCTTTCTCCCTTTGCAGTCTGAGGGTAGAAATGAGAACATAATCACCCATGATGAGCTGGCTGAGCGAAGTTGGGCCAAGCCATCAAATGCAGCTGTTGACTTCCCACAGGCCTGGTCTCTCCCGCCTCACAGTCCACTTCAGGAGGAAGGGGTGCAGGATACTTGACCACATGTCCTGTGTGAATGTGTTTCTGTGTGTGAATACAAGTGCACGTGTTCACATGCACATGTATGCTGGGGTGGGTAGGGCGACAGGGATATGGGAATTTAAAGCAGGCTTTGCTTAGCTTCAGAGCTAAAGGTTTCTGTTGGAAAGACTTTGGATGCTTTTGCTGTAGACAGTGGGGAAAATGCCATGTTTCTTCTCAAGTAGCTACAGGAAATAAGCTTTTTCTCAGGTGTCAACAGATTAGGAAGTGGGTCTCTGAAGCCTGTGTCGAGAGGGATTCTGAGAAGGAATCAGGATTAGCCAGAGGGATTGGTTATTGGTGCATCCCATCGCTCCCGAGTGGGATGTGGCGGTGTACGTGATAATCTTGGGAAAGGCTGTCCCTCTATGCCTCAAGCAAATGCCATGATTTAGGGACTGGCACTGGATAAGCAGAAGTCTTTGGGACATAGTGTGCATCCTGGTGTCCATATTCAAAATAGTTAGATATTGCTCAGCACAGTCACTCATCAACTATTTATTGTCTGTCTACCAACTGCCAGGCAGCGTGCCATGCCCTGAGACTACAGTGGAGAACCGGACAGCCAAAAGTGAGAGCTGAGCCACAATTGAAAGCTGAGGAAACTGACAACCAATGAGGTCACATCAGGCCTCTGGTTTAAAGTTGTGAAATCCATCCCCTGAGTAAGCACATAGAAAATGATTGCTAGATTATTAACTATATCTTTGTTTGATGAAAGTCTACATGTGTATTCATTAATAGACACAAATGAATGAATGAAAGTACTTGCAATGGAACCAAAAGTGGGCACGGCTGTGATATTCTCAGACATCCTGTCCTGGTTGGGCTCAGGTTCAATAATATGGTGGACTTAAAAGACCTTAAATCATTGCAATTCATCATTCTGGAAGGCTTAGGGGCAGAAAAATCCATTTGGTGCTTTGACCACATTTTCAATTCTGAAAGCTTCCCAAGTGAAACAAGCCATGGTAGGTTCAACAGGGAGAATGGCATAATGATATTGCATTTAGCAGCTGGGAGAAAAAATCAAGAGTTTTTGCAGGGGTAGAGAAGTTTGGAAAAGAATTCACTGCCATAACGTACTTGTTTGTCCTAATCCTTGGATGTCCTGCTGGTGGGAGGTCAAAGAAGTGGCCCATGATCTTCTCAGATATTCTGATGGCGTAGGCAACATTGATCACTTACTCACATATGTTTTCTATTTAAAAGTTAGGGAAAATATAAAAACCAAAGCCACCTCCCTCTGTTCTTCGCTATAAGTTGTCATACACACAGGGAACAGTTACTAATTAAATATTGGCCAACTCTGACGGATTTAATAATTTAATTCTGCGGCAAGAAGAATTATTTAGTTTTTTCTTAAACCGATTTTTTTCTTTCAGTTTCCTCCTGCTTTGCATTATCTATGCTTCAGCTCTTCTCTGCTAATGCGTATTTAAAAGACTTTTATTTTGGAAGCTTAATGCCTAACAATGGACCTGAAGTCACGTGGTTAATTGCCATAGAAATAGCTACTGTGTGTTTACTATCTCCATACACCAGGCACAGTGCTAGGCAGGTTAAAAGAAAAGTTGTTTGCAATTTCATCAGAGACTTTTTCCATAATTTAATTCACAATTTTTCTGGGAAGATAATATCATGCCCAATAAAATACTTATACAATTTTCTGATATATTTTAAGAGTAATTTGTTACCCACCCAGTTGACTGTCAGCCAGCCGTCAGTCAAGAGTCTAGTGACTTTTTAAATAAGTTTTATTTTTTAGAACAGTTTTAAGTTCACAACAAAATTGAGAGGAAAGTACAGAGATTTCTCATGCACTCCCTGCACTCACACATGCACAGCCTCTCCCATTATGGACATCCCCCGCCAATTTGTTACAACTGATGGACCTACATTGACACATCATTATCACCCCAAGTCCATAGATTATATCAGTGTCCACTCCTGGTGTTGCACATTCTATGGGTTGGACAAGTGCATAATAACATGTATTCACCACTGTAGTATCATACGGAGTAGATTCACTCTCCTAAAACTCCTCTGTGTTCCACCGATTCATCCTTTCCTCTCCCCTAACCCAACCATTGATCTTTTTACTGTTGCCGTAGTCTCTGCCTTTTTCAGAATTTCATATAGTTGGAATTGTATAGTATATGAAGCATGTTTCGATTGGCTTCTTTAACTTAGTAACATGCATTTATGATTCCTCCATGTCTTTTCATGGTTTAATAGCTCATTTCTTTTTAGTTTTTCTCATACAGATCTTGTACATATTTTGTTCAATTTAGAAATTATTTCAGTTTGGGAAGTGCTTATGTATTAATACATGATAATGTGGTTTTAATTTTAATTTTCTCTTGTTCATTGCTTGTATATAGGAAAGCAATTGACTTTTGTTTATTAACTTTGTTATATCCTGCAACCTTGTTATAATTGCTCATTAGTTCCAGGACTTTTTTGTTGTTATTGTTAATTCTTTTGGATTTTCTACATACATGATCATGTCGGTGTACAGTTTTATTTCTTCCTTCCCAATATGTATCACTTTTATTTCATTTTTTTTTCTTGTTGCATGAGCTTAGACTGCCAATACAATGTTGAAAAGCTGTGGCAAGAGGGGACATTCTTGCCTCATCCCTAATGGGGAAAGCTTCAAGTTTCTCACCATTTAGTATGATGTTAGCTGTAGGCTTTTTGTAGACACTCTTTATCAAGTTGAGGAAGTTCTCCTTTATTCCTAGTTTACTGAGAGTTTTTATCATGAATGAGTGTTGAGTTTTGTCAAATGCTTTTCCTGCATCTGTTGATATAATCAGTTGATTTTTTCTTCTTTCTCCTGTTGATGTAATGGATTACATTTGATTTTCAAATGTTGAACCAGCCTTGCATACTGGGATAAATCTCACTTGACTATGGTATATAATTCTTTTTATACATTATTGGATTTGATTTGCTAACACTTTGTTGAGAGCTTTTGCTTCTATGTTCATGGCAAATATTGGTCTATAGTTTTCTTTCCTTGTAATTATTTTGTCTGGTTTTTGTATAAGGGTAATGCTTGCCTCAGAATGAGTTAGACAGTGTTTCCTCTGCTTCTATCTTCTGAAAGAGATTGTAGAATATTGGTATGATTTCTTTCTAAAATATTTGATAGGATTCACCAATAAACCTGTCTGGGCCTACTTCTTTATGTTTTGGAAAGTGATTAATTATTGATTCAATTCCTTTAATAGATACAGGCCTATTTGAATGGTCTATTTCTCCTTTGTGAGTTTTGGCAGATTGTGTCTTTCAAGAAATTGGTCCATTTCATATAGGTTTTAAAATTTGTGAGCATAAAGCTGTTCATAGTATTCTCTTATTATTCTTTTAATATCTATGGGAATCTGTAGTGATATCCCTTCTTTGACTTCTGATATTAGTAATTTGTGTTTTCTCTCTTTTTTTCTTAGTTAGCCTGGCAGAGGCTTATCAATTTGGTTGATTTTTTTTTTTCAAACGAATAGCTTTTGGATTCATTGATTTTTCTCTATTGATTTTCTGTCTTCAATTTCATTGATTTCTGCTCTAATTTGTATTATTTCTTTTCTTCTGCTTATTTTGGATCTAATTTGCTCTTCTTTTTCTAGTTTCCTAACATGGAAGCTTAGATGATTGATTTTAGATCCTTTTTCTTTTATAATGTAGGTATTCAATGCTATAAATTTCTCTCTAAGCACTGCTTTTGCTGCATCCCACACATTTTGACAAGTTGCACTTTGAGTTTCATTTAATCTAAAACATTTTTAATTTCTCTTGAGATTTCTCTTTGACTCGTGCCATTTAGAAGTGTGTTGTTTAATCTCCAAGTATTTTGAGAAATTTCAGCAATCTTTCTGTTATTAATTCCTAGTTTGATTTTATTGTGGTCTGAGAGTAGACACTGTATGATCACTAACCTTTTAAATTTGTTAAGGTATGATTTATGGCCCAGAACGTGGTCTATCTTGGTGACTATTTTGTGTGAACTGGAGAAGAATGTGTATTTTGCTGTTGCTGGATGAAGTAGTACATAGACGTCCATTGTATGCAGTTGGTTGATTTTGTTATTGAGTTCATCTGTGTGCTTACGGATCTTCTGCCTGCTGCGACTGTCCATTCCTGACAGAGGGGTGTTGAAGTCTCAAACTTTAATAGTAGATTCATCTGTTTTGCCTCACATATTTTGTCATTCAGTGGTTAGGCAAGTCTAATGACTTAACCAAACATTTTTGACTGTTTATGTCTACTTTGTTAGTGATTATGTAACTATTCTCTTTTTATAATATATGTTGCTATTACAAGAGAATATTTTTAAATTCTCCCAAGATGAATCTTTTTCCCTTCTGTGCAAAAATGAAGTAAAAACATGCTTATAATTAATTGTCTGAATACTTTAGCTGTTGATACTTTATACACATTCTCCCTCATCTTCCCAGTTGTCCTGTTGGTTATTTTATCCTATGTTGCTGATGAAAAAAATAAGGTCTGGGAAGGTTGCTCAGGAAAACATAGCTAATAAGTAGATGAACTTGGTTAGATTCAAAATCATATCTGTCTGTTTCTAAAACACTTCCCCAAATGCATCCCCATGTCTCTTGATAGGTTGATAGATTTTCTATTCTAATTTTCTTGGGTGTCATGTGCTTTTCAAATGTGCAAAGGCCTGCATCAAGTTCCATAGTCAGTAGGGTTAGGGGTGCCTTGCACTTTGCAGCATGCATTGCTCAGCTTAGACACAGAGACGTGGTCTTTGTGATGCCTGTGTTCTGAGTGGCCACAGACAGATGCTCATCCATAGTTACAGCCTGTTCCTCTCTTTGTATGGGAAATACATACAGCTACTGTCTATTGAGTAAGGCACTCTATCTAGATTATGTCCTTGAACCTTATTATAGAAGATAATGCTGTCTACTATATCATAAAGTACATATTATTTCCCCCATTATAGGGAGGAGGAGATTGAATTTCAGAGAATGTGCCCATGCATACAAAGCTGCTAAATAGCTGAGCCATACACTTTTCTTCAGTGTATGAATGAAGAAAAGGAATTCTAGTATTTTCCCCTTCTTTTCCCATTTAACAGCACCTCTATTGCACCTTCAGAAGTTACCGCAATGATGCTATTTCTTCAACAGATGAAGAAATTTGAAGATTAATTCATGTTCTCCAAGAGGGATGTGACTCTCCTTTGAACTACCCCTCTCACGTTCCATCGGTTTGCTGTCTCTTGAGCTACAGTGTAACCATTTCTGAAAAGTTCTCCCTCACGCTCCAGGAGAAAGGAGAGATTTTCAAGAGTTTCTGTGCTTATGAGGGGAATAATAGGGTTTCTAATCAGGTGGGTGCAGAGCTCTCCACAAGATCAATTTTGGTCCATCAGGTTGTCATTCATGGCGTCTCGTGAACATGGTACGGGTGGTGGGGGTGGGGAGGGGGACTCCTGATGGGAAGGAGAGCCATCGGCTCAAGGCTGAGAAATGGACAGGCAGCCTGGTGGGAAGGCTGGCTGATCAGATGGTTCCACTGAGCCACGTTAGCCCCCAGGCTGGTGGCTCTCCCAGGCACTGTGCACACTCTGCACTTCTGCCTGAGTCTGAATGACAGCCTTGGGCAAGTTTCCAAATCTCTCAGTCACTTCACTGATAAAATGAGGCTTACAAGAACACTTTCCTTAGAGAATTGTTAGAAGAAATAAATGAGATAAAGCCTTTAAAGCCCTTAGCCCAGTGCCTGGCACAATATAAGTGCTCAGTAAGCTAGTGACCCCATGCCCTGTCTTTGTCCCGGGCTCCCTTGGTTTATGCCTATCATGACATACTTTTTCACTGTCAGAAGCTTTGTGGGTTAAGCAATAAATTATATGGTCCTCCTACTGTCAAATGCTGTTATTATTCCTGTAAAATATCATCCATTTTCAGTGTAAGCAATCCAGAGGTGGGGAAAGGGAGGGGTCTAGAACAACTGTGTTTAGCTGGATGCTGGCGAGGACAGAGGAAGTTTCCATGGACAGTTGTTTGGTGCTGCTGAGATGGTCAGTGTATATTCTGGGTTCTAAGGTGTTCTCTCTCTTCCTTTGTTTTCAAGCGGATCTAAAAGACTCCAATCAGTTGGGGGAAGAAATAGCTGCAGAGGCTGAAGTTTGAAGAGGAAAAGAGTAATCATGTCTGCCTGCCCTTTTGCTTCCTGACCAATAAAGAATAAAATCTAATTAAGGAGGGAACCCAAGGAGTCCCTCAACTAACTGCCTTACTGATTCTCTCTTCCTGTCTGCCCCCGCCATTTCCCTCCCTTTCTTATTATATCTCATTTCCACAGTATATAATAGCAAATTTTATAATCCTGGTTCTCATTTTATGTTATCTAACCAGTTAACCTATTGACTTTTTGCCTTTTAATTCATTCTAAACTTATTCATTCCTTTTTAGTCTGTTTTTTTCTCTCTTCCCAGGAGAAAACTGGTCATTTTCCCTGAAGGGTAACCACCTTTAAGAAGTAGACTACCTTGATCTTCAAGTATTTGAAGGACCTTTTACTAAGACTCACCAAAGGGAAGTCTCTGCTCTTGAGAGGTCAGCTGCACTGCTGAATAATTAATTTAACAATGACATTACCACACTCTATTCTAGGAGCTGACTCCAAAGTGAAGCCGTGCCACTGTCCCTCTCATCACCCCCAGTCCCCTCACCACTGTCACCCCGGCCCGTGCTGCCCTGACCTTCCTAGGAATGGGGCTCCATCTATCCTCATACTTCCTTGGCAGTAGCCCAAGCCCAGCTCAGAGAAAGCTGAGCAGTTAAGAGTTCTGTCCCAGGAACTGATCATGTGGCACCATCCTGCTCAAAAGATGTAGGGCATGCCAGGCCACAGGGGCAGAAAGCTCACGAGATCATTTTTTAGCCTGTGCAATGATTAAGAGTTCAGACGCTGTAGTAAGACCACCTGGGTCCAAAGCCTGACTCTACTACCTGCCATTTGTAAGGCTTTGGGCAAGCTGCTTAAATTCTCTGTGTCTTATTTCCTCACCTACAGATTGATGGTAATAATCTTGTTGCTGATATTTCTAAAGACTATAGGTGACAATATATGTAAAGTACTTATCACAGCTCCTAGCACATGGTGTTTAAAATATTGTAGCTATATTATTACTATCAACATCATGATTTTTAAGTTGTAGTTAGACTCCTTTGGAGTACACTCAACATAGCTTGAATGTCTTTGTTACAAGAGTAATGTGTTTTATATACATATAAAATATAGTTCCTATAATTGGGAATATAGATACCACAAACATACACATATTTATATACATATTTGTAGGCATTTAGCCAGAGCTATACTGAGTGTATATATATATATATATATATATATTTTCTAGATCCTATTCTGCCTCAGATTTTGAGCAGGGATTGAATTTTTCTGCTTTCTTTCTCTATCTATACTTATTAATATATTTGTATTAATATAATCCTTAGAACAATTCTATGATATAGACATTATCTTCATTCTCTTTTTAAAAAAAGATATAGGAAGGAAGTTTAGGGAATCTAAGTAGCTCGTCCCAAGTTATATAGCCTGGGGTGCCCAACCTTTTTGGCACCAGGGACCAGTTTCATGGAAGATAATTTTTCCATGGACGGGGTTGGGGGGTGGAGTTGGGGTAGGGGGAGGCGGAGCTCAGGCAGCGATGGGAGCTGTGGGGAGCAGCTGTAAATACAGATGAAGCTTCCCTCACTCAAACGACTGCAGCTCACCTCCTGCTTTATGGCCCCCAGTTCCTAGGTTTCATGGAAGACAATTTTTCCATGGATGGGGTGGGGGCACTGGAGCTCTGAGGCCCGGTCCTTAACAGGCCACAGACTGGTACCGGTCTGTGACCCAGAGGTTGGGGACTGCAGATATAGCCAATACATAGCAACATTTAAACTGAGGTAATCTCATTCCAGAAATCGTACTATTGACAAGACTATTAGATTCTTCAGAAGTGGTTTGGAATGTATACAAACACGGATAAAACAATAGTAATTTCATATATCTTTCAAAGCTTTTCTTTTTTTCACTTTCTTTCTTAAATTTAAAATACTTTCATCATGAGTGTCAGAGAAGATAACATCATTGGGTTTATTTTAGATGTGGGAAATGTAATGGAGAAAGAGTCACTGACTTGCTCAAGTTCTAGAACACAGGCCTACTCCTACAATCACAGACCACAGAGATGGACTCTTATTTTGAGCTCAGTGCATGTTTGTGTAATACAGGAATGAATGAAAACTCTTTTACATCATTTTCCTCTTCTGATCTTCATAGCAGACAAAACCATATCCATTTGAGAAATCAGGGACTCAAATCTTAAAGAAGGTCAGGGTCTTGCTCAAAGTCTCAGAACTAAGCAATAAAAGAAACAGAGCTAGCGTCCAATGCCACTCACTTTCAATACTGCACTGATACCTTCTTCTTATCTTCTTGGTCCTGCTATGCACAAACCAGAACACAGACAGACCCGGGAAAGAAGTAATTCTCAAGACACTTTGCTCCTCCCTTCGAAGTCTGTCTCTCCCCTCCTTTACATCATTTTCTTCTTCTCTGGATGACTGTTGACACCCCACAGCAGGCAAGCCGGTGCTCCCCAATAATGTCAGCAGAGGTCTGGTGCCTCCATGATGTTTGGTTAGGCAAGTTTCTCGTTCTGTGACAATCCACAGAGAACACACATTGTAAATCAGAAGCCTATGTAAAGTTCAGGAATAAAAGAAATCTCTTACAGACCTAAGGAGCTGAGAGCTCATTTTTGAGTTCCCACAGGAAACAAAACAAAACAAAACAAAAACCATGGCCTTAAAAAAAAAAACACATTTCCTTTTCTCTCTGAGGAACTTGTCGGTACCATTTGTTTGACACTTAATATATTCACCTTTGTACTGAATTCCAGGAAGGTAGAATCCAGTCTCCATTCATGCCCCAGGCTGAGGAAAAAATATGAAATGGGACAGAACAAGGAAGACCTAGAGAAGCTGGGTAAGGAGGAAGCTAAGTTGGATGGTCATGTAGGATAGTGATTAAGTGGGTGGATTTCAGTATCAAACTTCCTGGTTCAAATCCTACTTCTGCCCTTACCAGAATATGGGAGGCTTCATTGTAGAAGACAATGGGTTTAATCTGACATATCCTGAGTATCACTAGCAGGTAAAATCCTAGGTTTTGAGGTCTTGTGGTAGTTGAAAAGGCAGGATGAAGAGATGAGTACCTGGGGTCATAACACTAAGAACTAACATTCATGGTGTCCTTACCTTGTGCCAAACACTTGCTCAGCACTTCTTAAGTGTTACTATCACAGTACTTTATTCTTCCCATTTACTGGTCTCTTAGGAGTCCTCCAAAAGGCCCATGGTTCCCAGACTCAGGGTTCCCCTTTACACTTTGCCACAATAGTTATTTTACAATAATCTTGTCCTAACTACCTAACTTGAATATCCTAGGCTAAAAGTTTAGCAGCAAAAGGACAGCTTATTTCTGGTGGAACGTAAGAACAGTTTAGAAAGGAGAATACTTTTCTCCTAAAAGAAACCATGAAAGAAGGCAGAAAGACACTTTGCTCTGGCTAATGATGATCTCAATATGCACAGGCTTTGCCAGCATGTGGTGAGAGATGTTATCACATAAACATTAACGCCTGAATTTTGCTAGCTTGAAGCCTGAACTAAATGATAGCTTATAAAGTGCCCCAGAGTATTTAAGTCCCCCCAAAGGCTCTATGCCTGCCACAGAAAGTTCTGTGTGAGCACATAGAGCCACCACAGTGTTTGTCTTTACCAGATCAGTTGGCATCTCTGAGTGTAGATCCTGGCTAATTAGTCATTCACTGGCCCTAATTTTTGCAGTGCAGACACAGCCTGGGGTCATCCAAGAAGTGGAGAGGGAGGTTGCAACCTCTAGGTTGTGCTCTGTTATCCAGAGTTGTAGAGTTTACTGAGATAACTCTTCTAGATCACACACACTTAGCCTATTTCTTGCCTGTATACATAAACACCATCCAAGGGATGGCATTGGGTTGAATATATATATATATATATATATTTTCTAGATCCTATTCTGCCTCAGATTTTGAGCAGGGATTGAATTTTTCTGCTTTCTTTCTCTATCTATACTTATTAATATATTTGTATTAATATAATCCTTAGAACAATTCTATGATATAGACATTATCTTCATTCTCTTTTTAAGAAAAGATATAGGAAGGAAGTAATATCTGCAATACTACTGGTCTCAGGCCACTGCCAGGTTACTGAGTCTGCCTCAATATATCACATTTTTTTCTTGATGATGATTCTCTATGGACTTTTAGAAGACACCAGCAAAAATGGCCTTCTAATACGTCCTCCTATCCCAGTAGATTTTCAGTGCACAGATGGGATCTGAGAGGGAAACAGTTGGGGGGCAGCCCCAGGAGATGGTGTTCCCTAATGGTTGAGAAGTTGCACAACTGGAATTGCACAGGGCACAGCTTACACGTACCTAGTATCCCTTTCTCTAATTATTTCTATCAGACAATGTTATGGGCCAAATTGTGGCCCCTCAAAATTTGTATGTTGATGTCCCAACCCTCAATACCTCAGAATGTAACTGTGTTTACACATAGGATCTTTAAAGACATGATTGAGTTAAAATGAGGCCATTAGGGTGGGGTCGTATTCCAACATGACTGGCGTTCTTCCAGTAAAAGCATGAAACACCAGGGGCACACGTGCACAGAGAGAGGACCACGTGAGGACAACGTAGTGAGAAGGCAGCCATCTACCAGCCAAGGACAGAGGCCTGGAGCAGATCCTTCCACCATGGTCCTCAGAAGGAACCGACTCTGCTGGCAGGTTGATCTTGGACTTCTCAGCCTCCAGAACTGTGAGAAAATTAATTTCTGTTGTTTAAGCCCTTCAGCATTTGCTACTTTATAGTGGCAGCCCCAGCAAACTAATAGAGGCCATTATAAGCCACTCCTAATAAACAAACTGAGCATAAACAGATTTTGCAAACACAGCTCCCAAATGGATCCCTTAGAGATCAGGTCCAACCAGATTGCTCCCCAACCCCAGATCCAACTGCCATAATCTTCTCCTACAAGAGACTTTCACAGTCTTTTTAGTTACCTCCAGAAATAGCTACCCAGAGCACGCATAGTTAGCAGACACATATTGCATGGCTCAGTACAAAACTGCCTCCCCCCTCCAGCTTGGAACACTCTCTGCCTTCCGTATGGGCCCCCTTGTGTATCCCAAGCTAGTGCCATTTATTCCAAAGAGTATGCAGTTCTTCTACCCCACACTAGTTGTGATATGTGCTCAGGCAAATCTGGTCTTAACATTTATTAGTTGTATCATCTTAGAGTTGTTATTTAACCTTTCAAGACTTAAATTTTTTCATCTGCAAAAGGGTACGATATTGTCTTAGTCAGTTTGAGCTGCTATAACAAAATACCATAGACTGGCTGGCTTATAAATAACAGGAATTTATTTCTCACAGTTCTGGAGGCTGGGAAGTCTGACATCAGGATGTGAGCATGGTTGGTTCTAGTGAGGGCCCTCTTCCAGGTTGCAGCCTGCCTTCTTGCTGTGACTTCCGTGGTGGAAAGGGAGCTGGCTAGTTCTCTGATCTCTTCTTTCAAAGGCCTTAATCTCAATTATGAGATCTCCACCCTCATGACCTAATTAGCTCCTAAAGGCCCCACCTCCTAATACCATTACATTGGGATTAAAGTTTCAACATAGGAATTTGGGGGGCAAAGGGAACACAAATATTCATTCCATTGTGATAATAGATGCTTTATTGTACTTTTATGAAGTAATGCATGTAAAATGCTTGGCTCAGTGCATGGCACATGGTAATCACTCAATAAATGTTCAGGTGGAATGTTGATCATCAATTATTACTAATGTCATTGTTGGAAGCTGTGGGTTGTTCTCTTGTAAAATTTTCTCATTTGCTTTTGTTGACTGCCTTAGCACTCCTGCAGTACATAAAGCAATTTCTCTGAACTGGAGTATTTTCCCACCAGTCTCTACTGTATCATTAGTCTCCATACAGGTAAAATTGCTGTTTTCCACAACACTTGAAATCTGTAAGTCTTGGAGGGCCACTTTCCATTCTCTTCAGAAAGTACGGGGTGAGGCAGAGTAGCTGTGGGACAAGTCTTTTTTCCTTTTAGCAATTGCCTCAAGAATGCATTCTTTATTTAAGGAATCAGAATCTTTAACAATAACCCTGGGCCACATACGTCACATACTAGAGACACTACATTTATAAAAATACCTCAGAGAAAGCCTGTGTGAATTCCTGCAGTTTAAATGTGTCATATGATGAACTTTATTGTCAATTTCACAGCTGACATGCATGAATTTTCTCTGGGGAGGTGTGTGCTCTTCGCAATCAGTTTTTTAAAAAAGGAAATTAAAACATTTAAAGAACATGGGCTATGTGCTGTGCTATGTGCTATTTATTTTTTCATACCAGCCTTTTAAGTATTATTTTATTTCCACTTTACAGATGAGAAAATTGAGACTTAGCCAAGGTCACACAGTGGTTTATTTCATTTTGATTAATCTATTCTGGAATTTTTATGAACACCCTGACATTTATTCTAACATAATTAAACAGTGATTAGGTAGAGGGAACTCTCTTTTTATACACAGACAATATTCTCATTTTAAAAAATAGAACACATATGTCCACAAAACTGAAAAAATTAAAATTAGCTCTAATCTACCACCTGGAGATCATCACTTCCTGCATTTTCATCGATTAAACAATACTTGTGATTTTTATAAGAAACCCTCGATCATGCATACTAATGCAAGGGAGAGGAAATGGTGGAGGATCTAAAAATCATTTCTGTCTGCATCGCGTGCTTTTGGGAGTAGAAAATTAACCTTTTTGATCATGTTCTGCATGGGCTAATTACTAAAATTACTTTTCCTTTCCCCACTGATCCCCATTCAGGGCAGAGTCCCAGAAGCATTTGGGTGACAGGGGATTAAACATGTGCTGTGGCTAATTCGAGAAGTGGAAACTCTACACGTGGATAATTAAGATCTGACTGCAGAACAAAAGCTCGCATGTTGTGTAGCGCTGGGGGAGGCTCTCCAGCACTTCAGATGCTTCATCCTCAGAGCAATCTTGGAAGATAGATTCGATTCAATTTGCCAGGCGTTCGCTGTGAGACTGACTCGCTCTTCAGTGTGCTAAAAGGTCCAGGAAACAGTCTGATTGTCAGGGACGTACAATCAGGTAAAGGAGACAGGTACGCATACCACTAACTTCAATAACAAGAGCAATGACCATTATAGCTAACATTTATTAAACAATTACTTGCCCTAGGCCCAGCTTTGTTCTAAGCTTCTTAAATGTATTAACTCATTTAATCCTCATAGAAAGCATAGTGGAACAAGGGGAAAACACCACGCGCTTAGAGGAGAAGGGACAGTTTGTCCTGAAGTGGGAGCTTAGGAAGGCTTCAAGGACTATTGTCACAGCTGGAAGCTCACATCCTGAAAGGACCATCTTTCCAAACCTGGTCTCAGGGGTCCCTCAACTGCCGAGGCACATAAAACAGGTGGCGTGAGTGGGAGTCACCCTGCTGCATCTGTTTACTCCTCTTCCTCTCAGGGAGGGTGACTGCCTGGCTGGCAAGCCCCCCTGCTCTAGGAATGGTCTCCTCAACAGGTAGGGTGGAATGCCTTTGCCACAGTTCTGTAACTGCATACGACTCTGCCCATCTGGCATGGCTAACTAGACCAGGTGTTGGCATCAAGTCAAGCTGGGCCCTTTAAATCCTTATACTGGATTGTTTCAACCAAAATTAAGAGGAAAACATAAGTCATCTTCTGGTGGTGGAAACTAAGGAATGTGAAATCTGAGAACTGTTGGTAACTGTGGTGGCCATGGCAATAGGCCAGTCAGATCTCCTGCTTAGGAGAGTGTCCCTCACCTGACCCACAGCCCCAGCTGCTGGCTCTGTGTCCACTGTCTGTTCCCACCTAGGCTGAACTGCTCTCAGCCGATGACTGAGCATAGCAGGTGCAGGAATACAGACTCATTTCTGGGAGCCCAGCAACTTTGGCTCCAGGACTCCACATCAGCATAGCTGAAACTTTCTTAGAATGGCATGTGGCCAAAATTCTGCCTATTCATACTCCTTCCTCCTTCTTCTTAGGGTCAGACCTACATCACTGCGTGGGAGCCCCCCTGCCTCTCTGGCCTCTCTGGCCTCTCTGGCCGCCCCTGTTCCCTGTAGGCTTCTTTCCCAACAAGAGTCTTGCACACCTGATACCATCTTGGCATCTGCTTCTCTGAGGCAATGAGTTAATGCCAGGCCTTCCTCATCATGTAGTCTTTCATCCTTGGAGGCCAGGCAGTTTCTTCCCATGGCAAGTGTGTTCCAAGGGGTTAAGCCCCAGTAAGCGAGCACATGTCAAGTACACATTTGCTGATGCCAAATTGGCTACAGCAAGCCACACGGCCAAGCCCGGAGTCTATGTGGCAGGGGATGACACAAGGGTTTGTGTCCCCAAAGGTGTGATTCATTGGCAACATCAGTGTAATGATCTAGTACAGTTCCTGACAAGGAAGGGTTACCTGCATTTCCCAGAAACTGCAATTTATATTAGTAGAAAGGTAGCTTTACATACTGCCTTCTGGGGAAAAACTACACCCACATAGATGCATGATAGAGAGAAAGATTGTTCTGGAAACTATTATAAGCAGAAGTAATTTTTAGAAAAAAGAAACCTTATTTGTATTTGATTGGCTCATTGAAGCATTCCTCAGGTGGTAGGATTGGTGTTTGTAAGTCTTCTCTAATCTTTGAGCACAAAATAAAACAAGGAGGACAAACTGAAGCTTTGGTAATGCTGGGTTAAATTGCACTTTTTCAATGTGAACTATGCTCTGTGGGCAACTCTGCATTCAGCAAATCACCTATGGGACTATTCCACAAACAGACAGAGTGGTCGGTTCTAACATTAGAGGAGGTAAAAGTGGGAGGACTAGGGAGGGCCTTGTGCTAGTGTTTGGTAGGAAATTAAGGACATAAAAAGGTGTTCCCCTTTGGGGACCTTTTCTATGAATTACACAGTCTTGGTCTCACACTGATTTTTCTTCATCTTTTTAAACTAACACTTTAGCACCCATCATGTTGCTTGAGGCAGTGGTCCCCAACTTTTTGGCACCAGGGACTGATTTGATGGAAGACAAGTTTTCTACAGACCAGATGTGGGTAATGGTTTTGGGATGATTCAAGCATATTACATTTATTGTGCAGTCAATCCTCTCTGCTAATGATAATCTGTATTTGCAGCCACTTCCCAGCACTAGCATCACTGCCTCAGCTCCACCTCAGATCAGCAGGCATTAGATTCTCATAAGGAGTGTGCAACCTAGATTCCTCGCTTGCGCAGTTTACAGTAGGGTTCGTGCTCCTACAAGAATCTAATGCTGCCGCTGATCTGACGGGAGGCGGAGCTTATGCAGTGATGTGAGCAATGGGGAGCAGCTGTAAATATAGATGAAGCTTTGCTCACTCACCTGCCACTCACGTCCTGCTGTGTGGCCTGGTTCCTAACAGGCCACCGACCAGTGCCAGTCCACAACCCAGGGGTTGAGGACTCCAGGCTTAAGGAACAGAAAAACAGTCATATTTTAGAACAATTGCAATAGCTCCTTTTTTTTCTAAGAATATTATCCTTTTAAGAATGAGGAAGTTCCATGGAAATAGGTAGACTTTTTGCAGTTCAAAAAACCTACTGATGAGTCTTGATTTTGTCACCCACCCTCTTGAACCCCATCTTAAAGATGTGGGATCCCCAACTGAATTGTAGCCCTCAAGAATAGTGTGGGCATCATACAGAGTGCTCTGTGGTTGGGAAGTACTCATTTGTAAGTTTGAAATTTTTTCCATAAGGACCAAAGCAAGTGAAAAGAGAGAGAGAATGATTCATTCTGTGTTGGGTGGGAGCAAAATGACCATTCTTCTACTCTGAAGTCTTTTGAAGAAAATAGAGAAACATTGTTGTGTCTTGAAGCATCTCAATGACTCAAACTCTTCCATCCTACATTCAAGAGTTTATGAACATGGTGTCTAGTCCATATTCCGGATTATCAGATTTTGTCTGATACAGGAGGAGCCCTTTCATTCTCAGCTACACTGCTCCATATGTTTTTGGCCCCTAGGGTCAATTGCCTGAAGCTCACATCATCAGAAATGTTCTGTGGGGACACCTTAAGTAGGCAACATAAAACCTCACTTGGCATTAGCATTGATTTTAGCCTCCAGGTATTACTTTATCTCAGAAAACGTGTTTTAATATTTGCCTGAGCTATACAACCACGCGTATATCTGAGAAAGTTACAATTAATTTCTGTCTATGCTGTGTCAGCACCGAATCAGACAGTGAATAAAATAAAGGCCTTTTTTTTTTTAATTGAAAAGAAAAAGTCAGCTTCCTTTCTACAAATGGCATTGATTAGCTCAAGGTTTTATAGGGGGTTGGTGAGTCAGGGGCAACTCGCAAACTTAAGCTCACCTCCTGGGTAGTCACAAAGGTTACACCAGCCATAAAAATCCCCAGGCGTTTTGTGCATAATGTTAATGAGGCTGTGGATCAGGTGAATCTACAAATCTCAACAGGTGACAAGTTACAAATTAGGTGAGCTGCCTTTGGCCTCCTGGTGAAGGAGAACAGGGTTCCTCTGAGAAGGTGCTGGCTGATTCTCATGTCTGATTATGATAATGAGGTAAGAAGGTCAGCCAAAGTAATTCACATGGATATCTCTTACATTTTCCTGGCTAGAGCTGGAGCCCATCCTCTGAAGAGAGGTTTTCCAAGAACCTACGGATGACATTAAGTGAGGGCTGACTGTATTCATCCTCAAGATATGCAGCATAATTTCAACTTCATTAATTCCATTCCTCTTCTAACAGATGGAACTAATTCCTCCTACTATGCCACTGTAGCATTTTGCATATACCTACCCGTTAAGAGACTTAGACTTATAATCAAATAAATTTACTCAAAATGATGTTTCTTTATCTAAATCAGAAGTTCCTTCAGGGTTGCATCCAAATTTATTTCAGATATACATTGCCAATTTTATTAATAGATTTTCTCCCTACTCCCAAACATGATGTAGAGTGGTAGCTTAATGATGGGGAACCAGTAGGCAAGACCTGCAATTCATATCCTAAATAATCACTAGGGTAAAATAGGACATAATCCAGGATATCAAACTGTGATGGTTAAATTTCATGTGTAAACTTCCCTTAGTCTATAGTGCCCAATTATTTGGTCAAACACTAGTCTATATGTTGCTGTGAAGGTATTTTACAGTTGCGATTAACATCTACAATCAATTGACTTGAAGTAAAGGAGATTACCTTCAATAATGTGGGTGTACCTCATCCAATCAGTTGAAAGCCTAAAGAACAGAAACTGAGATTTCCTAGAGAAGAAAGAATTCTGCTTCAGGACAATAACATAGAACTTTCAGTTTTCAGTTTGCTGGGCTGCCCTACAAATTTCAGACTCAAGACTTCAAAATCAACTCCTGCCTGAGTTTCCAGCCTGCCGTCTGCCCTATAGATTTTAGATTTGCCAGCTCCTATAATCACATGCACCAATTTCTTAAAATAAATCTTTATATACACACACACACACATCCTCTTAGTTCTGTTTCTCTGAAGAACCCTGACTGGCACACAAACCAACTGGTTAGAAGAAGAACAGAAGCTGAGGCATAGAACCAAAGTGGGAATTAAAAACTGGAAAGCTAAGGAAAAAGGAATAGCAGAGAAAGTGGTTTGCAGAAACATAACTTTCAGAGGTGAAATATAAATGTTTCTCAAAGCTTTTTATGGGTCCAAGGTTTGTGTGAATCAACTTAGCAATTCTTGGGACACAGCTGATGTTCAATAATTGTTGCTGAATGAACAAATGAATGCATTTATGAATGAATCCACCAACACTTGCCTTTTCTTCTCTTCACAACAACTTGATAGTTAGAAATACCAGGAACCAGGGCATCTGGGACAATTTTGACTCTTGGACAAAGTAATCACCAACCAGGCTAACAGTTCTTTACTCCTTTCACAGCCATAAGTTGAACCTCTGTCTTTAGGAATGACAGAATTACACCAAAGTAAGGTGATAGGTTTTAGCTTGTAGAAATTTCATCGCGTTAAGTAGAGTAGGTTTCTCAGCACAAGGATGATGCAGGCAAGAAGATAATGGCTGCCCACCAGTGCTGCTGTTTTAGCTTCCTGTTGAAACCATCATGGAAGCTATCAAGGGCCTGGGGCATTCCTTTGCTATACACACCATCCTTCCAGTAACATCTGCTCACTGGGCCAAGGATCAATTATTTCCATAGAGGAGATATTGCTGCTGGTCCTCAAGGCAAACACTCTGCATGCTAGGCCAGCCTTGGACAATATCCTAGAAGCTTGATTTTAGCCTCTGGACATCATTTAATCTCAGTCAAATGGTTTTGTTGTTTTTCCCAGGTATATGCAGAACGCACACCTCAGAGGAAGTAACAGCTTCCTCTGTGAAGTCATACTGTGACTTTTAGAAGAGTTTGGGCACAGTCATGAATGACAGGGCTCTGTTGACTACTATGTACCTATCATCAAGGTAGACTAGCAATCAAACCTCTCTTCTATCCAGGACTGTATTTTATTGCCAACTGTGGCTCCCACATTATCCTCTGTTCTTTTATTCAACAAACATTTATTGAACACTTACTGTGTTCAAAGTGTTATCGAAGGAGAGGAGGCTAGAGGGAAGAATTATATGTAAAATCTCTCCTGCAGCTAGCAGAAACACAAGTTATTACATTGCAAAGATAAGGTAACATGATAAAAAGATACAGATTAATCCGTAAGAATTTAGAGGGACAAAAAGCCAAATAACTTTTAACAAGGGCAGTTTAACCCAAACCTATATAAGTTTAGAATCATTTTGCAGAGGAATAGCATACATGTATACAATTTCAAAAGACATTCTTTGGGAAATGCTGCAATCAAGCTTTTGGATTTATTCTTTCCCTTGAGAGTTTTACATTTATCAATACTTTCAAAACTATATACCTTGGAGCATCAGATTTCCACAAGAGATTAATAGGCGTTCTACATGGATTCTCAGGTCAAATAAATTTAGGATTAAGAAAATATGTATATTTACTCACTCCTCTCCTCTCACAGAGATTTTTCTATCAATTTTAGGCATCTCAGCATTTTTTAAGATGTTAAGGGACATTCTATAACATGTTCAAATTTCTAAGATATACAGCAGAAAAGAAAGCTGATTAGGAAATATTTAAATGGATACTCAAGATGATTTTATGGAGGCATCTAAGATGAGCCTTAACAGGATGGAAAGGATTGTGAAGAACAAGAGCTTTTTCTTTGGGCAGAGTCTCTTGTTCTTGCTTGTCATGATCTCTGACCTCTGTATCTTTCCTTGTCATCTCTTTGAGTGAAGAGTCTGAGGAGGGGGAGTCCCTTTCCCCCTCCCCCCCAGCACTGCTGTTCACTTCCATTGCTGAGGTTTCTCTGACAATGATACCCAAGTTCTGAGAGTTAATACCTAAGAATTTTAAATGCTTCCTCTGCTTCTGCCAGTTATGTCTCCGGGCAACAACATCTCAAGATTGCTTAGTAAGAGTTCTACCTGAGCTGAGGAATGGTGTGTTTTCTGTTGATGGAGTTCTCTAAATGGGGAAATTCATTCGAGTGGAGCTTTTTATGGCTTTTCCAGATTAATCGGGAAATTAGTGACATTGCCAGTAGTGTTCTTGAGGAAGAAACAACACAGAAGATTGCAAGCAATCTGAGAGGTTGAATGTCATCTAGCTTGAGAAGGCACAAAAAGAAGGGAGGTCATCTAGCTCAACTATCAGGATGAAGGTCTTAAGTTGTCTTTTCTACTGGGAAATGAAGAGAGAGAGGAGGGAAGGAGGAAAATAGAGAAAGAGAGAAAAGGAAGGAAATGGAAAATTTGACTTTCTTATTTGCCTGCCCATTCCAGGATCAGGCAATCTTTACTTCCTGAGTCTGAGATGTCTTCTTTCTCACCCTTTCTTCAGCAGATCTTCATTCTCTGATCCCTGCATGCACGCACGCACGCACGCACACATGCACACACACACACACACACACAATCTCATTTAGAGTCTGGCTTTAACCTGAACTTCCAGATAATTCCCTATTTACTTTTAAAATATATCACCATTTTGTTACCTAACTCTGCTCTTTGGCTTTAAACAGAAGATCTGGCCCTTGCATTGCAAAGGCAGGATGCCAAAAGAGCCCGCACCAGCTCAGTCCCCATTTCTTTAATAGTAGAACATATCAATCACTGTTAGGGTTATTTTAAAAGCTGATCCAATCACAACTCAGGTATTTCCAGTTTCCAATTTAGTTCTAATCAGTCCCTCCCAAGCCCCTTCCTCCCCAGAGTCTCCTCGTCTAGGTTCCCATTCAGATTCCTGAGGGGCTGTGGCCATGGCACCATAGTGATGGTAAAGCGGGCTTGGTCCACTTCCTGCTCTTGTCTCTTAGTTATTGTCGATGTCCTAGTCCAACATGATTTATGCCCCTGGGAATGTCCAGTGCTTGCTCCAGAGGTAGTGACTAGACTGGCTGCAGTTGTTAATTTAGTACTCCCTCAATTTCCTAACATTGACAGTCTTTAGTAAATTGCAGCCATGTCATCTTTCAGCCCTCAGATTGGTAGTCTACTCATGTGTTCTGCTATGGAGTCCTCCTGAGCCCAGCCAAGGAAATTTCCAGGAAGGCTCTCAGGCTCTCTCTCAACAAAATCCTTTTCTTCTGGGTATAATGGACCTCTCTGGGGCCCTCATTAATAGGTGGGAAATGCAAGATGGTGGTCTTAGGCTCCTCTAAGCCAAGACATGACTGTCACCATCGCCACTGATGGCTATCATCACCAAGGCAGTAGTGTGGGGTATATTCGCCAACTTCAGCTCTTAAAAAAAAAAAAAAAAGACTCAAACACTTCATAAGTGAAGCAGGGCACCAATCTCTGCTTTAGAAACACCCAAATTTCTTGGGTATCCCCTACTATTCTTCACAATTTCTTCTATTTGTATGGAAAAGGAGTGGTGAGCAAGACGCATCCCTGTATGGCCTCTTCCTCTCTGAGCTCTCCTGGGGCAGTAAGAAAATGATGTTTGCTTGTTAGTGTCTCTGAGAAAATCACTTTTGACTACTATGTTGGCACTTTTTGAACTTAAAAGCTTAGAATGTGGCTTCTCTACTGGGGCTGTCTCTACTGCAAAGAGGCCCCTTTGTTTATCTGCCATGTGAGCAGGGGTCTGCAGCTATGGTGAGTCAGGAAAAATTAGCATGGCAATGCATACTTTGAAATATTATTTTATCCCATATGTACAACTACATAACTTAGAGATCCTAATTTCTCCAGGCTTCAGGAGCCACTCTCCTTTTAATTAACAACTAATGGAGGACCAAGTCATGTGGCTACAGCTTTTATCATATTTCCATGCCTATGTATTTATGAACACTTTCCAGAGAATTCTTTCATTTGTCACGAGTATTTTTGATTTCCATAGAAATGGTCTTCTACCATTGTTCTTAAATTTACTTCTGCAATCTGCACCAAGTGTTGAGACAGTGGAAAAATAGTTCCTTCCCGCATTTCCCAAAAAGATATCTAAGATAAGGTGATAATATTTAGCAACACAAAAGCAAATTACAAAGCAAAAAAGAACATTTTAAACCACACACTACTCATCACTGCACCTGAGATCCCCAGGCCATTCTTCCCCACACTGTCACCTCACTGATGATGTATCTCTCCAGTTTCCACCATGCACTACATTGCAGAGGGCAGTCTACTCTGCAAGCTGAGCCAGAAATGCACAGTGGCTCAAACACAATGGACGTTATGCCCATTCACATAAAGTTCAAAGCAGATTTTTATCACTGAAAAGTGGATCCTCTTCAAACAGCAATTCAAGGATCTAGACTCTTCTACCTGAGACTCTGCCATCTTTAAAATGTGGTTTCCAAGGAGACTGTGCTCATCTACATCAAGCCAGACAATAAGGAAGGAACACGGAGGATCAGATTTGGGAGATCTTAATGGATCAGGCTTGGAACATTACTTTCTTTCATCTACCTTTGGCTAGAACTCAGTCACATGACCATACCTGCCTGCAAGGGAAGCTGGGAAATGTAGCGTAAGCATATGCCTGGGAAAAAGGAAATAAGCTTGGTAAATAACTAACCAGTTTCAAAGAGAAAAACCAGTTGATCTTATCTCCACTGGATAGCCACTATCAGGCAACACAATAATTCAGATATAACAACTCTCCTCATAAAGAAGACAATCCTTTTACATGATTATATTCATCATCCATTGCAGAATAGGAGCTTAGCTTTACATCTGATGACCTAAAAGTCCAACAGTACCAATTTAAGAAACATCTGGCTCAAAGGGGAATTTTGCTCTTGTCTCTAGAATAGCAGAAGTATACCAGTTTTCAGAAATATGGGTATCCTGTTTTAGATAATTCCATGACAATTACATCTAAATATGTAAATAAGCATAACTTTTCACAATTTATAATTAGAAGGCTATAACTTCTGTTTCTTCTGTGGGCAAAAGAAGCTTCTCATTACTTTTGCAAATAAGTCTTTTAGAGCTACAAACTCAATTTTCCGAAACTGGGACACAAGAATAAAACTGAAACACGGTCCTAATGCTCTTTGACTAGGGAGTAACTTGAAGGCATTTATGTGCACATAGAACATAAAGTTAGTGCAATCATTTATAACAAGAAAATCATCACAGAACTGATGTGTACATTACAACTTAGATGACTAAATTCAATTTTCTACAACAAACATATTCTAACAAATTTCTTATAGCAACATACAGAGAGTAAATACAATATCCAATAACAAATATATAAAGCATTTTGCGGTAATTGTAGCCTCAAGGTTAAGTGCTATATTTTATAAGAAATAACAATAAGACATTGTACTTACAGAGCAGAATGTTACAAGAGAGGTCTGGTCATTCTTGGCAAACAAGCTACATATAAACTCAATCTCACATTTTCAAGGTATAGATTATATTCGGATGCACCTTTATCAGGATATTCACCCACCCAGTGCTTTGCATTCTCAAAGGTACTTGTGTCATCCATCTTCTTATCCTCTAGAGATTTCTCACTAACCATAATTATGATTTGTAGTCAGTGGTTTCGATACAAGTGGTTTTTGTAATTGCCAAATACAAATTTAGGGGCTTATAATTTTCTATTTCCATATTTCCTTTTTAGAAAATATCGTTAAGATGTAGCCACTCTGATTATTGAACAACATACTAGAGACTTGTTGAAAAATAAGTTAGGTTATTTATTCCCTTAATCAGTCCTTACGTGTGCTCTAGAAGTATATTAACCCTATTCGGAGTGTGTGTGTACATCCATGTGTGTGTGCTAGTCAAATAGTCAGGATTCTTCATTGCAAGCAACAGAAATTAACTTTCAGTAACTTAGGCAGAAAAATAATTTGCAGGGAGATGTCATGTGGCTCAGAGACAGCAGGAAAGCCTGGAGAACCAAACTTACAAAAGATGCAGATATCAAGGGAGGCAGGGTCCCAGGATTGTGATCAAAACCATTTGATAAGAAAAGTTTGGTTAGGACACCAAAACCACTACTGCTGGTTGCTGCTACTTCTATTTTTGCTCCTGGCAGTACTGAGCATTGACTGTCACCTCTGATGTACCCAGAGTGAATTCTGCCTCCTGCTTGACTTAGTTCAGATTATCTATCTATTTTCAAGCTTCCAGGGTTCAGAGACAGTCAGTGTTCAGGCTTTTTTGGCTCTTGGACATTGGAAGTCAAGTCCCTAGTTCTTTCTGTACAAAATTCACATGATGGTGGATTCTCCAAATTGAAGTTTCAAATGTGGGTTAACCAAAAGCAAAGGCAAGAGATGTCCACTATCGTGGATTGTAATGAGGAGTCTGACTCCATTTTTTGATACCTGACTACCGATAGCTTTTAAGCTCCCCCTCTCCACCTTCCCCCTTGTGCCCCATGTCTGGGCAAGCAGAGAAGAAAGCCTGGGTGCTCCTTCCTTTGATTCAAACCATGAGGCCCCAACCATAAAGAAACTCTCACCTCAGTCCTACTTCCTGATTACAATAAAAGTCAAGGCAGTGTCCTTTCCTTGATCACTTAAACCTGTGGTCCCCAACCCCTGGACCTTGGCCCAGTACCGGTCTGTGGCCTATTAGGAAATGGGTGGCATATCACTGCCTGAGCTCCGCAACACCTCCCCGCAACCCATGACACCCCCGCCCCCCAACCTCGGTCGTGGAAAAATTGTCTTCCCTGAAACCAGTCCCTGATGCCAAAAAGATTGAGGACTGCTGACTTAAGCCATTTCAGTCTTGCTTGAGAGGAGTGTCACAGACCTGAATCACGTGAGTAATAAAACTTTTCCTACTCTCTGTGTGTGTGTGTGGTATCCTCAGTGACAACATCTGAACCAAACCTGGGTGAGGGTCCTTCTGCCTCTTCAGGTGACCATAACATGAATTCAAAATATGGTAAATAAAATAGTGACCCGCTAAAACCCTGAAGAATTTTTCACAGGATTCCTTTATGTAATCCGTAGTGCATTCAAAACATGGTCTACAATTCAAACACACCTCCTGGAACTTACCCCTCTGCATAGTGGAAGTGGAGGCAACTCCAAGGTAAGCCAGCTGCCTCCCCTCCTCAACACCCCCTGCCTGTCCCCTACTTTCCCATTTCCTTCTTCACGACCCCCGCTAGATTCTGGGATTACACCTAGAAGCTTCTCGCTACTGTTTAACACCCCAGGTACGCACCTTAATTTACCCTTCAGCACCCTCTTCTACTCCTTCCATCCTGCTGGGTACCTCCCTGTGCCCCCTACCCCACCCACTGTACCCAGCCACCTTCCTGACCAGGAGGAAGGGGAGAGGCAAGAAGGGCTGAATGCCAGGGTCAAACTCTGTACAATAGACCCCCGAGGAGGAGGACGGGGAGATCTCAGGCTGAGCCTCTTGTCTCCTTCTTGCTGTCCTGTCTCCAGGTTCTCAGGTGGCTTACTAGCGTGGGCATGCTGCTGGTGGGAATCCTACCTCCAGCCCACAGCACTCACTCGTACTTTTATTAAGCTGTAATATCTATTCTTGTTGTTTTCTTTCTCTTTTTATTTAGTAGATATTTAAGTGGCGAGTTTCATTAAAATAGATTATCCCCCCATAAACACATACATACACACATAAAGGATGAAAATATTCTAAGTTCTTGAGTGTGAGAGCAGTTGAAGTACCTGGCTTTGCCTGATGGGTGGATGAGGGAATTTTGAAACTATCTTGGGCTATGGACAAAATGGGCATATTTTCCTGAATGACTAGGAATGAGCTCTTTCATGAGAACTGGGATTTAACTTGTTATTCTGAAAGAAGCTGATTTGTTAGAGCATGTGAAGATGGAAGAGGCCTTAAGTGAACACCTAGTCCACCCATTCTTACCTCAGTGCCCCTTGTAGCAGCCTTGATCAAGTAGCCAACCAACTTCTGCTGGCAAACTTCCAGTAAAGATTGGTGCTTCTTCAGACAAGTCTGAGTTATAGAAAATTCTTCCATCTATTGCTCCAGTCTGACTCCCTAATTCTACTCATTGGGGTCACCTGGAACAGTCTGATATATCTTCTTATATTCAGAACCCTTGCTCTGATGTATCCAGCGTCTCATCTGCTTCCCTATGCCCTCTCCTTTGCCCAGAAATTCCAACTGAAGAATACAAAGACACATCTACATCCATCCTATCCACCGAATAAAAGTATCAAAAGAACACATAGAAGACCAAATAATTTCTTTTTCCCAGTGATGAGCTGCCCAGGTGTGCCCTTTAGCTTTAATAATTGTGATAAGGGAAAGCTCTTTCTATGCTGTTCAGAACTGGCCATGTGATTTACGCTCCAGCGCCAATGGGCATGTTGAGTATATTGGGCATGCTGCTTTTACTGGCAAGGAAAGCCTGTTTACTTGTTCCTGCTATAGTAATAAAGGCTCCATTCTTATTCTCTGCTGACAGAGGCAGGCTGAATGCGCTTTGGGTTCTAAAGCACCCTATTTATAGCCCCATTGCCAAATGATCTCTATTCATTACAATGCTGGATTTGCAGGTCATCAATTCTGCGTCTATAAAGGCAGGCACAGATGTATGCAAGAGGCCTTCATGGCTGAGGCAAGAAAGGGAAATCTTGAGGCTGTCTGGTCTCTGGCTACCTTCTGAGGATAGGTTGGAAAATATCCTGGGAGTTTCAACGAAGTCCTTCTTACTGCATAAAGAATGGAGCTGACATTGAATCGAACCACAGAGACCAGGTAGGCTGTGGATCCGCCCAGAGGGGTTTTCACAGGTCAAAGGCTCCTAGTATTATTACAGACCCTACCTGAACATAAGAACTTGATATCCATCACAGGTGCACTTCTAAATAGAGTGTTTTTAGTACAATCCATGATTTGTTATTTTTTTATCTGATTTGATTTCTCTAAGGAGACATTGTTCTGAAAGCTTATAGAAAATTCATGTTGCAGGAACCTTTTATTTTGTACACCTTCCAAGAATCCAGTTAGAGAAAAGGGGAGCTTGAGAGAAAAGTCCTAAGAAAGATGTATTTGGAGTTGGAGCCCATTCCTGACAACCAGGAGAAGTTAAAAAGCAAAGAAGCCAATTTATAAAGTGTCATCTGGATGCAAAAGCCTGGGGATATGCTGGCCTGTCAGAGACGGTGGGAGAACTGGAAGAGAATTGAGAACCTCGTGAAGAAGTGAGGGCGGACTGGGAGGTGACAAGGAGAAGAGTCTTCTGTACCGAGGCTTGATGCTTCTGCCTATGGGGATTGATGACTCGTTCCTGCCTTCAAACTTTTGTCCTCGCTTACTTCCTCCACTAGGATTCTCTCTCCCTAGACTGACAGTAATCTGGAATAGGAGTGTATTTGTGCACAAGAAAAACATTTCCAGTCGAGAGATTCAGACCTCAGAATTGGATATTTAGTGTTCCAAAATAAACCTTTCTGATCTCACCCTACATATCCCCAATACCATATCATATTCTTGTACCTGTCTTAAGGTTCTTCTCGCATTCAACTCTGTACTAGTTATAGTTCCCGATTACATACAAAGTTCCTTTAAGGCAAATACTGTACCGATCTAACTTATCTATGCATCCTCAGCCAAGCAAAAATGTCTGGTACATGGGACTCATTCAATGGCTATCAATTGTCAGATTCATTGGACTTACTGAGACACATTTCAGGGTGCTTTCTATAGCAGATAATCTGAGTATTTAAATGTGACAATGCCCTTTCAACAGACTTCTAAAGGTTAAGTCAATCACGCAAGTCAAATAGTTATTAAGTGAAGGAGCTGAGATACACACCCTGGTTGCCCTGCTCTAAATCCCACGTCCCCTAGACAAAACTCTCTTTTGAAGGTTAAACACAATTCCACAGGATTCCACCTAGTCTCGTTCCACTCAATCTTGAATTTTGTTCCTACCTGGTGAACTGAGCCCAACATGTTTCAGATGGCAAGTTCCTCAGTTTATTAATGACAAAGATACATATTTTAATGATAAAATTGTTGATTTATGTTCTCATTCAGGAAATTTTAGGCTATCATAATCCTAGAATTCAGATATCAATGATCTCTATGAGACCATCTGATTTTTTTTCCCATGAAAAAATGAGGCTGAGAAAATATGTGACTTGCCCAGATTGCAAAGTGAGTGGCAGAGCTGAGATTAGATCCTAGACCTCTGGATTTCCATTTTGTAGTTCTTACCATTTCAGCAAACTAGGTCCCCCATCACCCCTGCAGTTTTCACTGCCTTCTTCAGTGACTGTCCTTCAGCAAGTTATATGATCTTTCTATGCCAGAGTTCTAATTAGTGCACCAAGAAGTTTGCAGTGGTCTACTTCCCAGGGATATTATAAGGGCAATAATTAATAGCTATAAAACACTCTGCAATATGCAACACTATACAAACACCAACATGACAAAACCAAGTCTATTTCACAGTAATTAACTTGCTATCCAATCAGGAAGAAATCAGTAGAGCAATTCCTACATGACTTTGCAGAAATGCCTATTACCTCTGTATCATAACAAGGTGGTCCACAGCCAGAAAAGTGTACCTAACTGTGCATGTGAATTTATCATAAGATGTTTTGTAGATAAATATTATTTTTCTTTTTTAATATTGTTCTTTAAGACATGTGCGCTTTTTCAATGGGAAAGAAATGCTGAGTTTTATCAACAATGAGAATTAATCCTCCATAAATAGTAACCATTATGCACAGAACATAAATTGCAGTTGGTCCTTGGTATACAGGGGATTGGTTCCAGGACCCCCAAAACACCAAAATTTGCAGGTGGTTAAGTACCTTATATATAATGGCATAGAATTTGGATATAACCTATGCACATCCTCCTGTATGCTTCAAATAATCTTGAGATTACCTATAATTCTTTTATTTATTTATTTATTTATTTATTTATTTATTTTACTTACTCAAATAATGTATTTATTTATTTATTTATTTATTTTCAGCTTATTATGGGGGTACAAAAGTTCTGGTTAGATATATTGCCCAAGTCCCTTCCATTCCCCCGAGTCTGAGCTTCAAGCGT
>CM052443.1:79982016-80015967 GCA_028533085.1 Varecia variegata
CCCCAAGTCAGAACTTCAAGCATGCCCATTCCCCAGACAGTGCGCATTGCACTCATCATGTAGGTATACACCCATCCCCTCCCCCCACCCCCCACCTCTGTCCAATACACAATTGGTGTTATTCCCAAATGTGAACTTAAGAGATTACCTATAATTCTTAATACAATATAAATGCTAGATAATAGTTGTTATACTGTATTGTTTTTTAATTTGCATTATTTTTATTGCTATATTATTTTTAAATATTTTGATCTGTAGTAGGTTAAATTCTTGAATGTAGAACCTGCAGACATAGAGGGTTGATTGTATTTCCAATTTGTATAATAAACCCACAGGGTAGGTAATTTTGTCTACATTTTATAGATGACAGAATCAAGGCTCAGAAGAGTAAGAAATTGATTAGGACCAATTCAGTTGATAAATGTTGAAGGTAGTGTTTGAACCCATGTCTGTTTGATTTCAGGGATTTTTTTTTCTCCATTTTTTTTGTTGTGGTAAATACACATAATATTTGCCATATTAACCATTTTTAACTGTACAGTGCAGTGGTATTAAATACATTCATAATGTTGTGCAACCATCAATACTATCCATATCCAGAACTCTTTTCATCTTGCAAAACTGAAACTCTATACTATTAAACAATAATTTCCTATTTCCCCTCCCCCATTCCTGACAACCACCATTCTGTTAATACTTTCTGTCTCTGTGCTTTTGACTACTCTAAGTACCTCATGTAAGTGGAATCACACAGTGTTTGTCTTTTTGGATTATTTTAATTAGCATAATGTCCCCAAGATTCATCCATGTTGTGTCATATATCACACATATGTCAGTCCTTTCTAAAGCTGAATAGCATTCCATTGTATGTATATACTACATTTTGCTTATTTATTCAACCATTGGTGGGCATTTGGGTTGTGCTATAGTTTGGATGTTTGTCTTCCCAAACCTTATGGAGGTGTTTAGGAAGTATTTGGGTTATGGGGGCAGAACCCTCGTGAGTAGATTAATGCCCTCTCCCAGAGTGGGAGAGGGGGGAGATGAGTGAGTTCTTACTCTCTAAGTTCCCATGAGAGCTGGTTGTTAAAAAGCTGGCATCTCTGTACTTCCCCCCACCCTTGCTTCCTACCTCACCATATGATCTCCAGCTCCCCTTTGCCTTCCACAAGGAATGGAAGAAGCTTAATGCCCTCCCAGATGCAGATGCCAACACCATGTTTCTTGAATAGCCTATTAAGCCAAATAAATCTTTTTTCTTTATGAATTACCGAGCTTCAAGTATTTCTTTATAGCAGCACAAAATGGGTTAAGAAAGATTACTTCTACATTTTAGCTGTTGTGAATAATACTTCTATAAACATGGGTATTATAAATATGTCTTCAAGATTCCACTTTCAATTCTTCTGGGTGTATACCAAGAAGAGGAATTGCTAGATCATATGGTAATTCTATTTTTAATATTTTGTGGAATTGCCATATTATTTTACAAAACAGGTGTACCATTTTACTTTCCCATCAACAATGTGCAAGCGTTCTAATTTCTCCACATCATTGCCAATACTTGTTATTTTCTGTATTTTGATGGTAATTTTCTTATCATTATTTTTGTAAAATTGCTAGTAATTCCTCCACTTTCATTTACAATTTTAGCAGTTTGAGCTTTTCTCTGTTTTCCTAGTCTATCTACCTAAAGACTTGCCAGTTTTGTTGATCTTATTCAAGAAATAACTTTTGGTTTCATTAATTTTGTCTATCATTTTTCTATTCTTTATTTTATTTATCTCTGCTCTTTATTATTTCCTTCCATATGCTAGCCTTGGGTTTAGTTTGTCCTTCTTGTTCTAGTTCCTTAAGTTGTGAAGTCAGGTTGTTGATTTGAGAGCTTTCTTATTTTTTAATATAAGTGTTTATAGTTTTAACTATCCCTCTTAGCACTGCTCTCCCTGTGTCCCATAAGTTTTGGTACATTGTATTTTTGTTTTCATTCATCCCTAAGTATTTTTTAGTTCCCTTTGTGATTTCTTTTCTGCTCCATTGGTAGCTTAAGAGTATGTTGTTTAATTTCCACAGTTTTGTGAATTTTTAATTTTTTACTTCTATTGATTTCTAACTTTATCCTATTGTGATCAAAGAAGGTATTTTGAATAATATATATCTTTTAAAATCCACTGAGACTTAATTTGTGGCATAACATATGTTCTATCCTAGAAAACATCTTATGTGCACTTTAGATAAATGTATTCATGGTATTGTTGGTTAGAGTGTCACATATATTTTTGTTAAATATAGTTGGCTTATTGTGTTAAGTCCTCTCCTTACTTATCTTCTGTCTGGTTGTTCTATCCATTATTATTGGGAGTAGATTATTGAAGTCTCCAAATATTAATGTTGAACTACCTATTTCTCCCTTCAATTCTGTCAGTTTTTGCTTCATATTTTTTGATGGCTTGTTATTAGGTGCATATATGTTTATAATTGTTATATCTTCTTGACATATTGAATCTTTTATTAGTATATAATGTCCTTCTTTGTCTCTTATACCTTTTTTGATTTAAAGTCTATTTTACCTGACATCTGCTCTCTTTTGGTTACTAATTTCATGGAGTATCTTTTTCCATCCTTTCACTTTTTATCATTTGGGTCCTTGAATCTCAAGTCAGTCTCGTAGATAACATAGAGTTGGATCATTTCTTTAAATCTATGCTGCCAATCTCTGTCTTTTTTTATTGGAGAGTTTAGTTCATTTACATTGAATGGAATTACTAATAAGGAGGTACTTAACTTCTGTCATTTTGTTGTTTTCTATATGCTTTATTGCTCTTTTGTCCCTCATTTTCTGCATATTGTCTTATTCTGTGTTTAGTTGACTTTTTTGTAGAAATGTTTAAATTCCTTTTTTTTTTTTTTTTTTTGAGACTGTGTCTTGCTCTGTCACCTGGGCTAGAGTGCAGTAGCATCATCATAGCTCGCTGCAACCTCCAACTCCTGGGCTCAAATGATCCTACTGCATTAGCCTGCTGAGTAGCTGAGACTACAGTTGTGTCTCAGCTGTGACTACAGTTGTGTACCATCATACCTGGCTAATTTTTCTTTTCTTTTCTTTCTTTTCTTTTCTCTTTTTTGTCTTTCTTTTCCTTCTTTTTTCCTTTTCTTTCTTTTTATTTTTTTCCCTTTTTTTTCTTTTTCTTTTTTTTTGTAGAGATGGAATCTTGCTCTTGCTCAGGCTGGTCTTGAACTCCTGCCCTCAATTGATCCTCCTGCTTGACCTCCCAGAGTGCTAGGATTACAGGTGTGAGCCACCACACCTGGCCTCATTTCCTTTTATCTGTAGCCTATACCTATTTTTGTTGTGGTTACTATGAAGATTACATTTAATATCCTAAAATTATAACACTCTGATTTAAACTTATAGCATCTTAATTTCAATAATATATAAAAACTCTACTCCCTTAACAGTTCTATCCTCACCACTTTCAGCTATTGATGTCACAAAATTATATATTTATACATTATGTGCCCCAAAACATAAACTAATAGTTTAAATGCATGTGTTTCTTAACTTAGGTACAAAATGTTGATTTACAAGTTACAACAATACTACCTTTAGACTGATAATTGTTTTTTTAATATATTAGTCTCTTAAATTATGCAGAAAACAAAAGTGGAATTACAAACCATTGTTACAATAATATAAGCTTTTATAATTGCCCACGTATTTATATTTATTGAGATCTTTATTTCTTCATACAGCTTCAAGTTACCATTTAGTGCCCTTTCATTTCACCCTGTAAGACCCTCTTTAGCATTTCTTATAGAACAGGTCCAGTGGTAACAAACTCCTTTAGTTTTTGTGTATCTGAGAGTGTCTTAATTTCTTCCTCATTTTTGAAGGACAGTTTAGCCAGATGTTGGATTCTTAATTGACACACTTTTTTTTTTTTTCTTTTAGCACTTTGAATACATTGGTCCACTGCCTTCTGACCTCCAAAATTTCTAATGAGAAATCTGTGAATAACCTTACTGAGGATCCCTTGTACGAGACAAGTCATTTCTCTCTTGCTGCTTTCAAGATTCTCTCTTTGTCTTTGGGTTTTGAAAGTTGATTATAATGTTGTTGATTATAATGTGGCTGTATTTGAGTTCATCTTACTTGAAGTTTCTTTGATACTTATATTCATGTATTTCATCAAAATTGGTAAGTTTTCAGCCATTATTTCTTCAAATATTCTTTCTACTCCAGATATCCTCTTTCTCTTCTTCTGAGACTCCTATAATGTGTATGTTGATCTGCTTCATGGTATGCCACAGGTACATTTAGGCTCCATTCACTTTTCTTCAAATTTTTTTTCTTTTTATTCTTTCAACTCAGTAATTTTCATTGTCCTGTATTTAATTATGTGAACTTTTTTCTTTCACTTGCTCAACCTGCCTTTGAAACTCTCTAGTAAATTTTTCATTTCAGAATTTTTTTTAGGTTGTCAATCTCTTTATTAATATTTCTGTTTCATTCATACATAGTTTTTTTGTTTGTTTTAATTTTTTCCCTTGTCCATGCCTTCCTTTAGTTCTTTGAGTGTCTTAAGACAGTTGTTTTAAAGTTTTTGTCTAGTAGATTCTGGACACTTTTTGTTGATTTATTTATTTTTCATTTAAATGGGCCATTATTTCCTGTTTCTTTGTACACTTTGTGCTTTTTAGGTCTTTTCTGATCCTGTGCCTTTCCCTGGTTATGCAGAGTCACTTTCTAATTTTTCCTTATATACGGTTGTTCTTTAAAGTTTTCTCTAATGTCTGGCTCCCAAAAGGATAGAAAGAAAAATAAACAGGAAATCAGGGCATTGCTCCTTTAAATTTCTTTGAATTCAGTTCAGCTGGAGGAGGAGGGGCTTGCAACAATAGAGGGAGGTACAACAACAATAGCCACTGGTTTTTTAGTCTGTACTTCTGTGACCAGATGCAGCAATCAGTATCAGAGTACAGATCCTTGATATTTGGAGAATAGGGTCTTTTTCTGCCTACCCTGGCAGAAAACTGTCTTTGTTATTGACTTCTAGTTGAACTACACTGTGGCCAAAGAACTGACTCTATAGAAGTAAAACCTTTAAAATATATTGAAACTTGCTTTATGGTCCAATCTTTAGTCAATTTAGGCAAATGTTTCATGTGCTCTTGAAAATAATCTATATTCTTAAGTTGTTGAGTTTAGTGGTCTACATAGGTCACTTAGATCAATTTTGTTAATCAGCTTGTTCATATCTTTTATACATTTACTGGATTTTTATTCAGTCTGTTTATCAATTACTGAGAAAAGTGTTTTAAAATCACCCATGATGTTTGTGGACACACATGTAACTTTTTAGTTCTATTTTTGTTGTCTATATTTTGAGGCCATGTTATGAGGTGCATACAAACAGAATTATTACATCTTCCTGGTGCATTGAAGCTTTTTTCACTGGGAATTGACTTTTATTATTTGGTAATGCTGTGACTAATATTAATACAACTCAGTACCTCTTTCTTTTGGCTATGTTTGCTTGGTATATCTCTTGCTTTCTTTTTCATTTAGTAATCTTATATTCTTATAAGCATTATATATCTAGACTGACAATCTGCATTTTTATGTTGCATATAATCTATTTACATTTAAGGTATTATTGATTTTTTTTGTTTAAATCTACCATGTTAATTGCTTTCTATTACCTGAGGTTCTCTTTTCTCTCCACTCTTGCCTTTTAAAATTGATTTTTAAAAAATTATTCCATCTTCCCATATATTTCAAAGCACCTCTATTTTGCTATTTAAAAATTTATAAAAATTGTAGAAAATGTAGAAAGTGCAGAAAAATAACTTTATCATACAGCATCATTTAATAATTGATGCATTTATTTCCAGTTACTTGTTTCTGTGTGTACATTTTATATCTTTCTTTAAAAAATATATAATAATTCTTCATGTCATGTCTTTTTCCCAAAAATTATTTAGCAGCAAAATGGTAATGCATTATACATGGCATTATGGTATGTATATAAATGTAAAACATAATTTTACATATATATACAATTTCATGTATTTTTAAAATCATTCCTTATTATTGAACATTAAAGGTGTTTCCACTTTTATTTTACTATTATAAATGATACAATCTACAATACCAGATTTCATAGATATTTGCCTACTAAATTCCTTAGAATTTGCAGAAATCCTTTTGAAAGTTATAAAGTTAAATATTTCTCAGATTTATAATTTTACAAATTATATTTTAACTTATTGAAATTCTCTTAAATTATAAATTTTAATGGATGATTAAGTGATAGATCCCTAAACTAATTATTAACTAGTTATTATCTAATAATTTCTGCATGTCTGTATATGTATAAAATTCGATATTTTGTCATTCTATATCTGTTTAAAATGATGAATCACAATGGACAAAATATCAAATCTAATGCATCTTGACTTTTTGTTCTGTTTTTACATAATCAATAGAGTGATCAAATCTGCAAAAGTAAAGGTCAATTACATGGAGAGGAAGAAAGAGTCGTCTAATTGTCTATTCAGTATCAAAATTCCCAAAATAATGTTTTGGATATTGGGACTGTCTTATTCTGTCATTGTATTCAAGTAGCTGTAACATTACCAAACATACCTGTGCTTTGCCTTACCTTAACTAATTAGATTGATTTGCAGCCAGTTGTTTGTCCTATAATAGTCGCTGCTATTTGGCAAGGTGACAGCCACCTTAAATCCAAATCCTTCTTGATTTGAAAACTCAGCGTACACATTTTCTCTTCCTAGCCATATTTGTGTTCCTGAGAGGATCACTTATCCCATGTTAGGTCAATTATGGCCACACAAGAGCCCACTCCACTCTAGGACTTTTGATTGTGCTGTTGGAGAAGTAAACTCTTCTACTGGTCTTCTCTGTGGTGTTATGATCCTAAAGCTTCCAGGGTCCACAAAAGAGGAACTTAAAACTGAAACTGTGAAAGTAGAGACCAGGCTGAAAGATGGGGAGAGACATCAAGTTCTGAAGGCATCACCTGAGCGCTGAATCCAGTTGTGTCTCAAGATCGTATATTCCTACTCTGTTAGTATGAGTCCATTGCTAATCTATTATATGAGCAAGTATATATGAGTCAGTATGTAACACCTTTCTTTTCTGTAGGCCAATTTGAGTCAGATGTTCAGTTACTCACAATTGAAAGTCCTAACTCCATGGATCCTATACTTTTCTTCAAAGCACTTATCCAAAAGTATATTTTACTGTTACTTCAATGCCCACCTCTCTCACTACACTGCAGCCTACATGCCAACACCAGCAGTATCTCATTTGTTCAGAGCTGCATCCCCAGTACCTACAGTGGCTCTAACCCATTGTTGGTTCTCAATAATATTTGAATAACTGAGTAAATAATCCAAGCCAAGTATTTTCTTAACCATGTTCCCAAAGGTTTTAAGAAATTAACACCATGGAGCTAGTTTTATGTGTATGAGAGTTGTCAGTTGTTTGAACATGATAATAGTTACACACATAAATAATGCACCTAAATTCACATATAGTAGTCATCTTCCACAGAATTAAAGATTGCCTATGATCTCTGACATGAATGAAACCAGTGCCTTTCTTTACTATGTAAATCTGGGCAAGTATTTCTCTGAGCCTCCATCTGATTACCAGTGACAGGTGCTTACCCCAAGGCAGACACTTGTGAATAGGAGGCTCTCAGTAAATGGAGTTACTATTAGTACAAAGGAACTAACTAGATAACCAGGAGAGGAGAGGGGACATATAGTCAGTTCAAAACCAAAGTGCTTGAGTGGACAAAAGCAAAGGCTAGGGCTGCATAACACTGACATTTTTATTAGAATTCATTTGTAACAAATGGAACTTGTGTCAGCAAAGAACTGATTTTCATACAGACTTCTTTCGCCACCAATGTAACGAAGTAAGAAAATAAAAAGCACGCCTTTCATTCTGTAAAACATTTTACGCGTACTACTAATTAGAGGTAATTGTATTTTTTTAACAAGCCATTTTACAAGTTATTTTTTTTTAATTTTTCAGTCTATGCATCCAAAACGAGAGCAAAGAACACAACTGTTATTATCTTTGTAAAGACACTCCAAGCTTGGATGGCAAAGCCACATAACGGATGGATAGGATGGATCTGTAGCCTTCTGATCTCTGCTGGAGTATCAGGGCACCCATAAACCCAAAGAAAACCAAAACCCAAAAAGAAAAACAAGAAGGGACTTAAACATAAAAGGAAGGACCAAAACAAAGCAAAATCAAAAATAAACAGGAAAGAAAAAAATGTGTGCATTACTGCAGATTTTTTTCTCTTCCTGTTTCTATGTTGTGTTATTTACATACACACAAATGAATTTCTGAAGCAGTTTCTTACAGATGGGTTCAAGTAATAACATTATTGGGTGTAGAATCAATAGGGCAGTGCATAGTACAAAGGTATAGAAAGTGCAAAGTTCCCTAGAGGCCCTTCCCTCCCCTGGCTGTCCTCGCCGTTGTCTAACCATGCAAATCATTTTTAAAAAAGAGCTAAAATAAAGTTCTGTACAAATCACTTTTTATATATTTTGATTTTTTTACCATTGTAACTAATTACAAAATTATACATAACTACACATACATAGGTAAATAATAGCACCGTACTGGTTATGATGATGAAAATAATTGGAAACTTGATGGTTTATGGCAATGACAGATGAAGATGTTCACCTGGGAAATTAAAACTTGAATGGTTGTACAGAAAAGCACAGAGTGGAATGCACATCAATGACAGTAAGGGAGTTAGTTCTAGGAACAGCTCCTGAACAGTAAGATTCCTGGAATAGTCTCCGCCTTGTTCGTCTATCGTATGCATCCCATTCATTTTCTTCTTGTGAATATTGCCATCTTTCCTTTTGCCGAATGGGCAGTTTTTGTTTTGGGGAGAGAAGCTGCTCATTGGCCAATCATTCTGGTGTGTAATACTCCATCGGATTCTACATGTCCAACATGGCATGTCTGGATGATGCAATGTCTGTCTGACCCCCTTTGTTTCACTAAAAGAAAATTATAGCACTGAGTAATCTGGCACTTGGATAAATCTCCAAAAGATACAAACTAAAGGAAAACAATAACAGACCCACATAGTACACATTCTTCTCTGGTTCTGATGTAGGTTAGAGAGTCTCATTCTGAGGTAGCCTTCTAGATACTTTTTTTTTTTTTTTTTTTAGTATTATGTATTTTTCTTTTTTTTTTTTCTTTTTCTTTTTCTTTGTTTTTTACAAAAGTGCTCAAATACAATGCTTGCAAGTGTTTGGTCTCTTGGATTTCATTCTGCTAGCAATGGGAAAATGTAGAAAACAAAAATCCTTCCATGAAGAATCCAGGAAGTTAAAATTAAACCAAAGTATTATACCTATACCAAAACTCTTTAAGAGTTCCTTGGATATTTTGAGGGTTCTTTAAAATTATGTAAAGTGTGGCAAACTCATGCCATCATCCATGGCTTCCTATAGAAGTTATGTTGGAAGAATTAGGGGAGCTATCTATTGTTTATTTCCCCTTTTAGAAAAATCCTAATGGACTATCAAATATATTCCAAAGTTGCCAATGATGCTCGTTACTCAAATAAGTTTGGTGCAGTTACGGCATATTCCAGAGCAGATCTGGAAGGGATTATAAATAAAATAAGTAGCTTTTCCTGATGTGGACGATTACAAAAGGAAGAAGGGCCCTGATTATCCAAGTGCTTTGGGCTGGTACAATCACTAACATCCCCGACTTGGCTGAAAACTAGGAATGCATATTATTCAAAGAGTTTTTGTACATGTGGTAAACAGATAATGCTTTAATAGGAAGAGTAACAGATACGAAGAACTAATGGAAATATGAACCGAAAGCTAAAAAGAAATGCTATTAAAATAGGCATCAATTATAAGGCACTCTAAATGCAAAACTAAAACCAAAACAAAACAAAGTACAGCACTTCCCAGGAATGCTGTATGCCACAAAATGTTTCTGACCGAACAGAGTAACATGAGTTTGGCTTTGCCCCTGTTACATATCATAAATGCAAATTTCATAGCACATATTATAGACAATATACGATTGAATACACTTTTTTTAAACAACTTGATAGCTGATATATTACAATATTCTCCCCTCCTAAAGGGATATGCACTGACCTTTCCCACATGCACACCTCTTAGATATTTAATAATTTTTTTATTGCACTAGAGTGTTAGAAATATTGAACTTTGTTGGAAGCCTGACTAACAAAACGGCATTTGTGAATATGATTGGGTGGGTGGGGGGAGATTGGGTAGGAAATTAGGGGGTGAGGTTTGACAATCACTGATGTGCATTCCTCATTTCCCTTTAAAAAATTAAAGTTTTATGATATTAAGAAATACCAATATATCATAAAATTAAGAATAAATTGAAAAAGATGGTTACAATAGCTTTTCTACAATTAAAAAAATGAAATCATGGAAGAACTAAATGATAGCTATATCTATCTTTTTGTGTGGACACACTGTCTATATATACATAGACACCCTTATAAAATATGGATATATATGTATATATGTTAGCAGCAGCTTTATACTTTGCGCCTCCCTGTTGATTCCAAAAACAAAACAAAAGAAAAAATAAAAATTCTCTTTGATTATTTGAAGAGAATGGGTACTTTCTTACCAATCGAAACTGAACACAAGTGTAAAAGTAATATCTGACGAGACCGATACTGTAGATTAAGAGTATTGCACAAAAATGTGCAAAAAATTTTCCAATTATTTGATATTTCTACAGCAAGATATTACAGATAACAGTTCTACAGCTTAAAAAAAACCTACAGGTTGGAAATAAAAAAATGAAGAGTTATGTAACTTTTTTTTAAAATTCACTTTATCGAATGATACATTTTGTTAAAAAAAAGTTTACACAGTTAGAAATGAAGCACAGGTCAGCAGTATCTTTACAATACTAAAAAACTAAATCAAGGACTTCCTTTTGAAACACTCCCCCCCACCTTCCCCCCTAAAATGTTATTATGAGCAGTATGGTGGGAAGGGCGATGTCGAAGCCGAGTCCATCTGGCGGTGAGAAGCCGCCGCAGCACGCCTGGCGCGCTGAACCGCAGCCCTCCGGCAACTTCTCCGTGCACCCAGCAAGCAATCCCGAACAAGATGGTGGTTCTTTGCTGTGATTTCTTCTTCCCTTGATTTTGAATCCTTGAGGTATCTGTAAATAAAATCCTTCAGACGCCTCATCAGTCAGGATTCTCTTTCATTATTTTTCAGGTTAGATTATTAAACTGTGAATTCTTGGTCCACCTGGGATAATTTGTTTTTAATTTGTTTTGTGTGTAATAGTCCCACTAAGTAGTTGTTAGCTAGAAGTTAAGAAGGACTTCTTAAGTGCCCTGTATGGCTCAGAAGAGACTCCATGGATAGTGAAGGGCCTGCAGAAAAAATCCAGAATGGGTCGGGGGTTTCTACGTTGCATAGTGATCGAAGCTGCCCAGGTACTCTAGCGCGGCTCGATAGCAAAACTGATACTGATCCTGCAGGAGACGAGGTATGGGGAGAAAGACGGGAAGGGAACATGATTATATTTGGAAAACAGAAAAATGAAGATCAATATTAGAAAACAGTTACATCTATATGGGGGCAAAATCACTACTTTCATCAGTCAATTCAATCCAATGACCGATCGGTTATAGTGAACAAAGAACAATTAGCCACACAGAGTATTTGTTAACTTTCCGGATCAATTTGACTAACACAGTCTCCTGATTGCAAGTAGTGGCGGGTTGAGTGAACATTACCTTCCAGACAAGTGTTTTCCTCGTATCAAACAGTTACCACCAATTGAACACACAAACTCCTCATATATGCCTTAGAAGTCACTTTTTATAATTACTTGCTTATTTGTGATAACTAATTCTCAGTTTGCATATTTAGGAGAAGCTGATACAGATGCAAACTGTTCTGAGAAAAATCTGGATTTATTTATCTTCTGGGCTACTGCCAACAGAATTTGAATTTTTTTTAAAAAAATTATGATCGGACAGTAGACCCTTGCTGCCTGCAATCAGAATTACCATCATTTCTGACATTCATATATAAGTGAGAGAGACAGCCAAAAGGTAGCCAGTAAGGAACATCAGGCTCACAAAGCCATTTATGCAGTGTGCTGGACTTTCAAGCTTTTCATTTAATGCCATTTCTGAAAATGGCATTACAAGATTGGCTGCCCACATCAAGAAATACCTGTGCCATTTGGCCTAATTCAGTGTGATTGCTAGTTGTCTGTTCTAGAAAGGCACACATTAAAATAAAACAGTATGAAACATGGCCTTTTTTCAGACAAAGAAGAACACTGTCATATTGGAATAAATCGGAGCATTGGTGGAGAGATGGAAAAAGTACAATTTACAGATGACTGTAGGGATGAGAAAAAGTAGGATTTTCACCATAAAAGAAACCTATTTTCAGTAGCCAATGGGGCTGAAAGTAGATAGTTTCTATTTTGCTTAAATGTGCATTTTTCTACAATAAAAATGGTAATGCAATATAAATGGAGTTTGCTTTCCTATCTTGTCACAGTGAGTTGCTTGGCTAAGTGTTGAGGCTTTTTAAACGTCCAATTTCCCTCTGTCACCCCCAACACCCATTAAGTTTGTCAGGCTGACATAATGTTTTGAGTATTGCAAGCCAAATGCTTGCACTACTTTGAAATCAAAGTCTGGAAGATATTGTGGATGTTGAATTTAGGAACACATATAAACCGTATAATTTGGTGGCCTTTCAAAGAACATAAACACTATCACTCATATTATCCTTAGAAATGAATGTTCAATAGACCAGACTGACTAAATCTTGAACTCATATTACTGTGAGAAATATTCAAATTTTCATATCAATTACTAGAATATAAAATGAGGGGCTAATTTCTGTAGGGTTATCCAGGAACCAAACATTTTAAATGTCCACTGTTAAGACATGAAATATAGAGCAGCTCATGTCTTTGTAGGCATATAGAAAGAGAATGGAGAAGTAAAATGGGCTGAGGCTATTGTTAGTATGCTTTCTATATGTTTATATATTTATAAATAAGTACAATATATATTAACATGAATATAATTAATTATATGAATTGCCATTTTATAGTTCAAAAATGGTCCAATAGTGATAATTTATCATGGCTCGACCTAATGTTTGGATAAATTATCCAAAATTGATAATTTATCATGGTTCGACCTAATGTATAATCTCATATAATTTCCACAACAATGACACACTGTCAACCCATTTAAAGAAGGGGAAAATGAGGGTCAAAATTATTAGACATTTTGATGCTTTTCCTACAATATTTTGTCTCTGGAGTTGAAAGTCCCTGGATTCTAGGAGGTCCTGGCTAGCAAAATCTAGGCTTTTGAGACGGGAAAGACTCATGGAAACTTTTCTCACCTCCGTCTGTACCATGGCTGGCCGTTGTGTTCTTAACATTTTGACAGTCTGGAAGATATCTACAACTCCTTCGTATCTCATTCTTTCCAAAACAATGCTTAGTGTTATGAAGACTCCAGTTCTTCCAACGCCCGCACTGCCACAATGACAAAGGAAACATTACTGGATGACACGCTCATGGTCTTGGCTGCATTTGCTTGTAGGTGGACATACTTCCACCAGCTTCCATAGTCCATGTTTCTCCACAACCATGTGCAGAAAAATGTGGCACTGAGTTCACCAAGGTTACTCTTGGGATAAGTGAGTTTGAGCATGTGAGAATGAATGTGGAGTAACCAGGATTAAGTTTTATAAAATAAAAAGACTTTTCAACTAGGGTTATATACCATTTTAGAAAGACCAAGAAAACATAAATATTGTGAAATAAATGAAACAAAGAAAGCATGAATAAAATATAGGTTTCTACTATTCATGGAGGTTCTTATTTGGACATTGCCTACGTAATATTTTTGAAGTATTAAATAATTCAGACTAAGGTGAGGTTAATTTGGGATCTTCAACTTTTCTAGCACATTACTCACTTCTTATAGTCACTTAAAATCTGTGCAGGATGTCTCATCACCTGGACATATAAGTATATAACGAGATACATAAATGATTCAAATATTGACATTGGTTTTGATATGAGAAAAGAGATTCTATAACAGAGGTTTTATTTGACATGGAATTTTCACATACCCTTCAGGAGGATTTATGACTATCCTATAAGTACGTGTACAGATTGTGTACATGCTATATTTTTTCCTACTTCCTGAAACTTATAACTGTCAACAGATTCTCAAACAGGTCTCTAATCTAAAAATAAAAATGGTTAAGAGCCACTGATCTCTAAACTTATCTACTATTTTTAGATGATCAGCAGCTAAAACCCCAGGATTCTTTCCACTACATTAGCAAGGTTTCCAGATTCTCTCTGTTGTCTTAACTGTTTTAAGATAATTCCAGAATCTTCACAGCAGCAAGAAAGAAAATTAATTCATAGCTCTTGTGCACTTAAGAAGCAGGAAAGCATGTGGAGGTTTAGGTAATGAGGAAAACAGTAAATAATCTGAAAAATCACTCCATTTTGGGATCCTAATTAAATGGCATGTGTAACACTTGGGCACAGGCTGGGGATGTAGCTGTCAGGCATATATAAATGATGTGGCCCCTCATGAATGGGGATTTCTAAAGAGTCCAAACAGAAATGTTAAGTGAGGCTTTCAAATCCAGGGCAGTCTTTGTCCAGCAGCAGTCAGGGCTTCTGTTACGATGCACTAGATGACCTGGAAGTTCCCTTTCAACATTGAAAGTCTCTCTCAGTCACGAGAAACTGTGATTTATGATCTTTTTGTTGAATGGTCCAGGTACTCTGGAGCCTATCACACCTTGATTCAACTGATCAAATGTAACAAAAATATGGTGTTTCTGGATTTCTACTAAGTATTTTCAAGAAAAGAACAGACTTTGGCCTTATAACTTCCAAATTTACTGACTTTATCATGTTAGTTTAATAAGTTACAAATAAGTGGTATTTTGAGAACATTCATAGGTAAAAAATATTTAGAAGTCTTCAATATACATATAAGATATGTGATAATAGGCCATATCGTTTATATTAAAGGAGTGTTTAAATCATTCTGTGATGATAAAAGCAATGACAAGGAATACATACCTGCATGTGAACACACTTATACACTTAATCTTATAGGGATGCCTAAAGCTAAGAATATGTATTAAATTAAAGGTATTATTTTCTTTACAGACTATATTGGGAAAATCTGAATTAGTATTTGGGCAAATTATGTGTAAAATTAAAAGAAATATCCAGGTAATTCAAGCCCAATATATACCATCCACTTTGTCTGAATACAAGAATCCCTCATTTTATTGTGCTTTGCTTAATTGTGCTTCACAGATATTGCATTTTTTTTTTTTTTTAACAAATTGAAGGTTTGTGGCAACACTGCCTCGAGCGAGTCTATTGGCACCAATTTTCCAAGAGCATGTGCTCACTTTGTGTCTGTGTGTCATGTTCTGGTAATTCTCACAATATTTCAAACTTTTTCATTATTACTATATCTGTTATGATGGTCTATGATTAAAGATCTTTGATGTTACTATTATAATTGTTTTGGGACACTATGACCATGCCAATATAAAATGGCAAACTTCATCAATAAATGTTACATATGTTCTGACTGCTCTACTGACCAGCTGTTCCCCTTCCTTTCTCTCTCTCTTCAGGTTTCTCTATTCCTTGAGACACAACAATACTGAAATTAACTCAATAACCCTACAATGGCTTCTAAGTGTTCAAGCAAAAGGAAGAGTCACATGTCTCTCACTTTAAATCAAAAGCTGAAGTAATTAAGCTTAGTGAGGAAGGCATGTCAAAAGTCAAGATAGACTGAAAGGTAGGCCTCCTTGTACTAAAGAGTTAGCGAAGTTGTGAATGCAAAAGAAAAGTTCTTGAAGAAAATTAAAAGTGCTACACCAGTGAACACATGAAAGATAAGAAAGGAAAACAGCTTTATTGGTGATATAAAGAAAGTTTGAGTGGTCTGGATAGAAAATCAAACCAACCACAACATTCTCTTAAGTTGAAGACTACTCCAGAGAGAGGCCCCAACTCTTTTTCAATTCTATGAAGGTGGAGAGAGGTAAGGAAGCTGCAGAAGAGAAGTTTGAAGTTAGCAGTGGTTGGTTCATGAGGTTTAAGGAAAGAAGCCATCTCCATAACATAAAGGTGCAAGGTCAAGTAGAGAACTTGCGGCAAGTTATCCAGAGGATCTGGCTTAGATAATTGATGAAGGTGTCCACTCTGACCAACAGATTTTCAATGTAGATGAAACAGCCTTATCTTGGAAGAAGTTGCTATCTAGGACTTTCATAGTTAGAGAGGAAAAGTCAATGCCTGGCTTCAAAGCTTCAAAGGACAGGTTGACTCTCTTGTTAGGAAGCTGGTGACTTTAAAGTGAAGCCAATGCTCATTTGCCATTCTGAAAGTCCTAGGGCCCTTAAGAAATATTCTAAATCTACCCTGCCTGTGCTCTATAAATGGACAACAAAGCCTGGGTGACAGCACATATGTTTACAGCATGGCTTACTGAGTATTTTAAGTCTACTGTGGGGAACTACTGCTCAGAAAAAAATGCACCTGAGTCACCCAAGAGCTCTGATGGAGATGTACAAGGAGATGAATGTTGTTTTCATGCCTAACATAATATCAATTCTACAGCTCACGGAACAAGGAGTAATTTTGACTTTCAAGTATTATTATTTAAGAAATACATTTCATAAGGCGATAGCTGCCATAGACAGTGATTTCTCTGATAAATCTGGGCAAAGTAAATTGAAAACCTTCTGGAAATGATTCACTATTTAGATGCCATGAAGAACACTCATGATTCATAGAAGGTCAAATACAACAATTACAGGAGTTTGGAAGAAGTCGGTTCCAACCCTCATGGATTACTTTGAGGGGTTTAATGGAGGAAGTAACTGCAGATGTGGTGGAAATAGCAAGAGAACTAGAATTAGAAGTGGAGTTTGAAGATGTTACTGAATTGCTTCAATTTCTTAATAAAACATGAATGGAAGAGGAGTTGCTTCTTATGGATGAGCAAAGAATGTGGTTTCTTGAGATGGAATCTACTCCTGGTGAAGATGCTGTAAACATTGTGGAAAGTAAACATTGTGGAAATGATGCCAAATGATTTAGAATAGTATATAAAAATAGTTAATTAAGCAGCAGCAGAGTTTGAGAGGATTGACTACAATTTTGAAAGATATTCTACTGTGGATAAAATGCTATCAACAACATTACATGCTACAGAAAAATCTCTCGTGAAAGGCAGAGTCAATGTGGCAAACTTCATTGTTGTCTTATTTTAGGAAATTGTCACAGCCACCTCAACCTTTAGCAACTACTATCTTGATCAGTTAGCAGCCATCAACGTCAAGGCAAGACTCTCCATTAATGAAAAAATGCCAACTTGATAAAGGTTCAGATGATTGTGAGCATTTTTTAGTGACGAAGTATTTTTAAATTAAAGTATGTACATTGGTTTTTAGGCATATTGCCATTGCACACTTAGTAGACTATAGTATAGTGTAAACACACCTTTTATATGCCCTGGGAAACAAAAAGATTTGTGTGACTCTCTTTATTGTGATATTAACTTTATTGTTAATGAATGAAACCTGCAATATCTCAGAGGTATGCCTGTATTTGATCCATATGTCATTTTCTATATGCTCTTTCATTGTATAGTGCAAAGGATTTTTGATAACACAAAGCAAATGTGTTTAAATAATGTCTGTTTCCCATATAATATACCATGTCTGAGAAACAAAGGATGCTAGAAAGGATTTTAGACAATCAGCTGAGAAAACTGAGGTCCAGAGAAATTTCCCTATTGTCAAGGAGCTATGTAATAGTAGAGGTGGGAATAGAACACAGGTATTTTGGCTCAAGTCTAATATTTGTCCTATTTTGAGATTCTGCCTCCTATTTCATTAAGAACTATAGGGGTTTTTTGAAGCACTGAAGCAAAACATATTTTTTAATAAATTCTCTCAAGATTTCCACCATAAAGAGATTAGAAACTTAAGACTTCTGTTGCTAGAATCCTAAAATATGTTAGTTTAAGTAAAATTAGGTGAATTCCTTTTGCTAGAGGGTTTTTTCATAGCAACTTCCAAAAGCACTAAATTTATGGTGAATGTCTAAACCATTTACTTGCTATTTCTATTAACTTCAATGACTTGAATTATAAAATGCTCTAGAAACTACTGAAAATAATTAACTTGAAGGTCCTTCATTTTCTGATATAGCAACAATTTTCAAGCAAATTGCATTTTTAACTGAGGTACCATTCTAATCACTTATTGACTGGCAAGAATTAGTATTGTCATTAAGGCTTGATAGCTATTTATGGTTTTCCCAAGAAGACAAACACAAAAGAAAGATACAGAAAGATAATTATCAGTGTAATGCTATGAAAGCAAAGCAAATCAGAAATGATTAATAGAACAAATTATTACTAGGGGATGTACCAACAATTCCTGTTAAGGTCAAATTGGCAAGGAAAACTACAGTTTGCTTTTTTCTTAACAACGAAGTGAATTTTGGGGATAAAAATTTCCTCTGATTATTTTCATTTTAGGAAAAGGAAGCAAAATGAATCGTGCTTTAAATTTCACAATACATTTCTAAGAATAAAGTTTCAGTTAAGCAGAGTCACTGCAACAAGCTTGTACAATGAATAAACAACAACATTTATTTTCATAGTTATCATTGCTTTAATCACAAGTGGAAACTTAGCATTCTTGATTTTAACTTACCTGCAATGGACTGAAATGGGTCCGTCCTGGCCAAACTGCTCCTTTGTTTTATGGACTTGGCCGATGAAGTCAATAAATCCTTCTCCAGACTTTGGCACTCCTTGTTCTGGCCAGTCAGTGAACTGGAACTGCCTCACTGTTCGGGACTGGCCGTCCTTTAGAGGGAAAGCCACATACCCGGCCACAGAGGAGCACGCCAGGATTCAGCAAGCGCGCAGACCACAAGAGCAATCAAATTTTTTTTTTTTTTTTGCAAAAATAAAAGGGGTAGAACAAGTTGGAAACATGTTTAACTAGAAACTTAGTTATATGTGTGTCTTATCTGCTATTAGCACCATCTACATTCACATATATTTAAATCACAAGTTTATTTATCTCAAAATGCCCAGTTAAAAACCTGGGTTCTCAGATAGTACATAGCCATATAGTTCTCCTATTAGCAAATGCTTCTGAGACCCAAAGTTTGGGTTCATTACCGTTGACCACATCCACATGCTTTTCAAAGTAGAGCTAATATACTCTATTTCAAAAATTTCAGAATCCAATAACTTTGCAATATTGAAAGGAGCATCCGGGCATGTCATCCAGACCACAGATTTTGCTGTTGTCACGATAACTTCACATCTGCTATGCTTGCTTATTTCTAGCATTGTCGAATGACAAATGGTGACATTTAAAGGATCTGACACAAACCGGGTAGTTGCTGTTAACCTGGATGCCCCACAAGTCTCAGGGGAATACAATTTCTAGCCATGGCAGGAGACAGAGCATGTGCTATGTGACTATGCTGTTAAGCAGGAAGTGAAGCATCCCTCAAGGAAACAAGAGATTATCAGCAAATAAATGCCCTCTTCTGAAACAGAATTCTTCCCGCTGACCACAGGAACTAAGAAGGCTGTGGGGGGCTTTAACACAGATAAACCAAAAGGCAGGAAAGAGAAAAAAAAGCCAGATGCAAGAGGGGTCTTTCTTTCCTAGAGTGATTAGGCAAAACTGCTCTACCTTATAGTGTATAATTGGGTTAAAAAGAAGATACTAAGTCACTTCTGATTCCTTCTAGGATTTTAAGGTGTTTTTAGAAGCACAACAAGAGCAGACGTAGCCCTCTGTTTACAGAACCAGGAATATCAATTATACTCATCAACCTTCTCCCCTGACTCATCAGAGGAGAGAGAGAATTCAAACTTTAACCTTACAGGGTTAATCCTGCTCCCAAATGGCCTCTTCCCTTTGAAGAAGCTTCGACTTGTTCCTCCTTTTTATTTCTGTTAACATCTCTTTCCCCATCAAAGTTCTTCTGGATACAGATGTGCATATTCCCAGCATTCTGGGTAAATGGACAGAGACTCAATCTCTCTCATTCAGTCATACTGAGAAGGGGGAGCGGCTGAACTCAAGGTGGGTACATCAACTAGCCTGGTGGTTTTCACAGACACAGGGTAGGTTTCCGACTGACTTTATTTGGGAATGGACGTAAAACAGGGAGATTATTCCAACTTTTTGAGAATACTACGGAATATAGAAATAACTATTTGGCCCCAGAACTAATTTGTTGATGGTTACCATGGAAACATGATTTACTTTCCTTTGTTTCCAGAAAAGATTTCAGAAGCACAGTAAGCAAAGCCAGAGGCCAGGTAATACAGATTTATTCTCCTCTGAATGTCCTGGGGATTTCATTTCTGACCACAGTTGCTTTTAATAGCAAGAAGAGGTCATGTGCACAAACCCTTACTATTTGGAGGAAAGACCACCTGACTCTATTTAAAGGTTACTGGTTTAACAATACTGTATTCTCAAGTGCTAACTTGCTTCCTAAACTGGGAAGTTGAGATTAGAAACACTCCAGGAGTGCAAACAGCAAGTGCTATGGTAGCTAAGAAAATTATACAGTCACAGTGAGACTTTTTTTTTTTAAACATGTGAGCAAGTTCTGGTTTCAATCTTCTTTTGTTTATTGTGATCAGACTGAATTTGGTCAGATGGGGAGTGGTAAAGGTATTCCTGCCATTGGTGGAGCTTGGGTCCTAGTCTTTATCATCAGGAATAGTTGTTGAGTTTACCTCAAATGCACTTAAGATTTCCAGTCACATATCTAGCTTTAAATTCTGAAGGGGCATGATTTTCTTTTTTTTCAAACAATGGGACAGGTCACCAAGGCATGCTTGCCTGGGCAACTCACAAACGAGACCTAGGGACTTAGCTGCTGCCTGGAGTACAGGCACTTTCAGAGTAGTTAATACGTTAGACTTTCTGGGATTAACAGGTCTGCTACATGGGCCAACCCTCCTGCTAACCAATTTCTCTTTCACTTAAGGTCAACAGCTAGGGCCGGCCTTTGGGGATTAGCAGAACAATCTCAAAATTTAAGTTTAGAGAAAGAGTTTTCCAGAAAAAACAATGGATCAACTAAATAGCTCTATCCTGAAGTTTTATTCAACCCACCCACTGTGACAGCTCCAAAAAAAAAAAAAAAGCAGGTCTTTTGAATTGACCCAGTCTCCCCAAGATGTGTTTGTAATCATGGTTTGAAAGTGGCCAAAGGCAAATATATTAAAGTTTATGCATAGAACATCTTACATCAGGGCTGAACCTTGGACTCGGCAATCTAGATAAGAAATGCAGAATGAAAATTAGCCAACAAGGGTCGTGGGTGCACAGCTCTCATGGACAGACACATTAGCAGACCGAGGAATAAACTCTGCCAGGAATCAAATTAGAATGTGCAAAGCTTGTCAGATTTTTCTAAAGAATGCCATTTGCTCTGCAGTTTTAAAATCATACCAAATTAACCTCTGGGCCCACATGACCTAAAGGGCTTTGCAAAACAACAACATATTTACAGCCTCAAGTAATGAAGAAGTCAAAAAATGCTCCAAAGAGAATGAGCTGAGAAGGTGAATGTAAGCACAGCCAACCAATCAGTAAATGCTTCCCAGCACAAACACTCACCAAGTGCATCCCCAAAGTTGGGCTGCCAGATGTTATGTTTGAATAGACGCCAAGCTTGGGTTTGTGAGAATGCTTGCCAGACATAGGAAAAGTTACTCTTATATTAAAAAAAAAAAACAGTTCTCCAGGATGGCCAATTTCTTTTCTTTTTGGGAATATGGTGCTTGGCAAATGTTTCTCCCAGAGAGGTGGATTTTAGACTACTTTTTGGCTAATGGTTAAGAGTTGAAGATTTTGCCAACTTACCCTGGCATCTGTGACTTTGAATTCCCTTAGGATATACTGTGGCATGTTGTACTCAGCCATGGGATCTACGACAAAGTACTGATATCTTGCGGATCGTTCTGCTGGCCAGTATTGGTGACATTTCTCCTAAAAGGAGAGAAGATCAATGTTAAACTATGCAAAGTATAAATGAGGTTTGGTCTATCATCTATCTATCTAATTTCTTTAAATTTCTATAAAATTTCAAACTTCAAAGCAATTACAATTGCATGTGACTCATTTTCTCTTTGAAACCATGAGCTCCCCAAAGATAGGGAAACCATCTGGTTCATTATTTGCCCACGGTATCCAGCACGGTACTGGCATATAGTAGCTGCTGAATACACATCAGTTGAATTGAATACTTGGATAGAGTAAGCATCTTCACACCTACAAGTTATCTCAGTAATTACATCAGTCCTGGATAATGCTGGCCATGTTAGTCGTGCATTGCACCACCACAGCACACTGGTACCACTGTGGTTTGGAATGTAGAGAACCATCAATGTGAACACAGAAAGAAACCTCTGAAATGATTTGTTCCCATCTTACTTGTCAAGGAAATTTGGGCCCAGGCAGTTTTAATGAGTTGGCTAAACAGTGCAGAGTCAGTGGCCAAATCGGAATAGTCAAGTTACTGTTCTGGTCTGATATTCTTTTTGTTCTCTCTGTGGGCTCTAAAAGCTGGGTTTTAGCTATACTTCTGCTGTTTAATTTGCACAAAGAAGGGAGAAAATATCTCAAGCAAATATGACAAAATGCTTGCATCTACTGAATCTAAGTGGTATCTCTAATACTATTAAGCAATAATAGAATAGTATTAATAGCAGTAATAACAGATACCTTAGGTATCTCTAATACTATTTTATGGGTATTTCAGAACAATCAATTTTTAAAAGTGGATTTGGGGTTGCCAGATTTTATCCTTAGAAAAACCATGTAACTTTCTAACACTTTGTCCAATGGGAGTGGAACACAGGCAAGTAAGAATTTGCCTCAAGAATAAAAGAAAGCCAGTTCCTTCATACAGGGAAATGACAGCACATTTACTCATGAAACTCCAGCCATTCAGAGCAAAAAAAAAAAGAATATGCTGAGAGTCAGACATAGTCAAACAAAGACACCTGCTTACTGATCTGTCCCTATGATTGTTCTTCACTGGAAACAAAGCACTAGATCTTTCTTCAAAACACACAAATTTGATAACTTGATGTGGCTTTGCAAATTTGAAACCAACAAGGAGTAATAGATGGTACAGATTGTGTCCCGAGTACTCTGTATTTTGAAAAAATGACACTGGCACTGGAGTTATTAAGATAAAACCTTCATTTCTCCATAGAATAAATGTGTCTTAGGAGGGGACACATGAGGGTGACACACTTACTCTGCCCATTTCACGCAGTTTGGTGAGCATCACAACGATGGTGGAATTGTGTTCCCAAAGCATCCTCCAGAAGTCTTCAGTGGTCTCCGCCAAGGGACCCTGGGTAGCGATGTAGGCTTTCTGTTGTCTGAATTACAGAGGATGAAAAGAATGTGTTAAAGTACTTAGAAAACACCCAGAAGCTCACATTTGATGTGTAAACATCAAACCTGGTAACAGGAAATGAAACCATATTATTGATGCAATTGCAGTAAATTCCCATTAAGATTACATAATCAAATAAAAGCATTCAATACATTTTGAGGACTTTGTAAAAGAAACTGCTTTGTTAATATTATGATGTATGTCTTTATCATTATTATTTAAATTTTAGTGCAATGCTAATAGCTCAATTTTATGTGTCATACAAATCACTTAAGAAACACTTAGTTGTGCAGCTTCATTTTCTAGAAATGACTCTCATACAATTTATTAAATTTATGAAATATGCTGCAAAACAGATTCTTTATTAACTCCTTCCAAATCCAAATGGCTTCTGAAAGAAGAGTGCAGAAGGCCAGATTAAACACTCCATAATACTGCTCTTACTCCTATCCAAAATAACAAAAAACAAATACCAAGGGACTAAATGCTGACCTATGCAGAAAGAAAATGGCTTTGAATTGAGATGAAATTTATTCTAGTTATGAAACTAGGGCACATGTAAATATCAAGGCTTTGGATAGTCAGGGGAGCAAGAATATATACCTGTATCCATCAATAAAACTGGCATTGATGTAATCAGATCCTTCTACTCCTCGGATAGGCTGCAGGCATACCCTTGTGGATTCATATGGCATAATATTAACAAGGCGATTTTTGAATTTATTACATGGAAGATTGGCACTGATGAATCTTGAGGTGTGAGCTTTTGAGCTGGCTAGACGCTGTTGAATAGAAAAAAAAAAAGAAAAATCCAACAAAGATAATTTTAGCCGATGGTTTGAATGCAATGTACCCAAGATTTCCCTTTTAGATATAAATCTTTTGTTTACTTTAAAGTAAATGACTATTCAAACTGCACGGCTTTTCACTTCTACCTAGTTACTCCATATATAGCCTATTGAATTTTTAAATATTTTCCGAGAATATGATCTATCAACTTAGATTAGAATGCAAAAGGCCCATGGTATTATTAGGTTAGGAAACAAATAATAGAAGAGGAAGAGAGGAAGAAAGTGTATAATAATCATAAACCTGAGAAAAAGGTCAAATGAACCTTGTACTTCACCAGTCTAAAAGGTTAAGAAAGTAAAGCCACTACTCAAAGACAATCTCGGAATGACTTGCTCCTGAATAACCACATTGCATCCAATACCATACCTTAAATTCGAGCTCCATTCCTGTGACATTCTCTCCGGTTTCTATTTGTGTCAGCTTCTGGATGTAGGCATACAAGTTCCTAGCTGGCACTTCGGTATTTCCACAAGTCACTGCTTCTAACAGTGCATCATGGATAAAGATGTATTGGTCTTCTGTTTGAACCATGTAATTCCTCTGGGCTCTCATTAAAGTTACATGGCCATAAATATCTACAGTTTTTTCATGCTTTATTCTTTCTAACATGGCATCTATTACGATGAAACAACCAGTCCGGCCAACTCCCGCACTGTAAGGAAAACAAAGAGAAAAGAAAAACCCAAATAAATCTATCAGGAAAATCAACACACAAAAGAAGTATTATTTTTTTATTTATTAACTAGATCTTACACCCATTAATTCTATTATACTCAAATAGCTATTGTGATGATTTTGGAACACTCTAAAGTCAAAAGTATTATCTAGGAACTATAACCAGAGTGCCCGGAACAAAATACTGAGTAAAATTAGTTTGGTTTCAAAATGTAAAAAAACATTAAATCCATAATCACTATGATCCTTGATCATGCAGTACAAAGTAGACACTATTTTGAAAAAAATACAACCATTTAGGCTGTTTAGAGGGTATTTTTTGATATTGGTAAAAAGATCTAACTAGACTGTATTTTTAAATAAACCCTCTCAGTCTAAGTTCATCACACAAAACATAAAGATTTCCTTACAATCTCACGGTAAGCCTTGCATGTTTCCTATTTATCAAATCTTTCAGGATGAGTACATTTATGTGTCAAGCATGATTCAATCCAAAATGTTTTCTTTTTCCTGATCTTGCATGTTTCCTTGCCTGATACACTCAACAGGAACAGGTATGCATCAGCACCTTAGACACCAAACAATAGCTTCCTTTATTTGCTGTGTGTCACTGTTTCTGTCATCTGTGTATCTATGTGTTTATTTATCTGCCCATCCATTCATTGATCTGTCCATCTCTTCATTCAATGAGCAGTGAGGTACTTCTTCGCTAAGAGAAATAGGGGCTACAACAATAAGGATGACTTAGCTCCTACCTTTAAAGAGCTCAGTGTCTATCAAGAGCCTTCATGCTCTATTGAACTATCTATAATACAAGGAAAAAAAGGATATGTTGATTTTGAGGATGATGTGGCATTTGAAATGGGACTTGAAGGACAGGAAGGATGGGCATTAAGGATGCTGGAATAACAAAAAAGAAGGAACAGCTTTTGTAATCATACTGCTGATTCTGGGAGCTACATGTGAAATTTTTCCATAGGCACCTGTGTGAGGAATATACCAGAACTCCCAAATGAACAAGTTTAACCAACACCAGAGTTACTGTCTCAAGTGAAATGGCAATTTCTCTCTGGTACCAAATGGCTGCAAAGTGGTAAGGGAGCATTTTCTAAAACAAAATAATACTTTTAATTACTAAACAGTATTTATGAAATTCAGCTTCCATAAAGCCCTGTGGTTTATAGACTAGGCTAAGTGAGAATTTGACATAATGACTATTTTGAAATTGCTTACTTTTTTTATATCCTGTCCCAGAGGGCCACTGGATACTGATTCTAAGACTCCATTCAAAGTTTAAACCCACAAACTGACATGACATTGAGATATTATGCAAAAGCCTTCTGAAACATAGAGTATTAAAAATGATAGCACACACCTTGGCACAGAACCAATTAGAAACCTGATGCAAGCATTAATATAGAGCTCTGTTAGCCTGTTGGTTCAGATGCACCCAGAACCATGAAGTCCCATTTCATTTAGTTTGTTCTACTAAATAAGCCTAGTAAATGGCAAGTTTTCCCTGTCATTCCTCATCTCCACCCTCCCCAGGCAGGATTAATCAACCTTTGCCCCAGATCCCTTGGTGCCTCCAATACCTCTCCACTACAGCCCCAGTCAAATCACATTACTAATTTAGGGCATCCATCCATAAACAAACAGTGTACATCTTGAGAGCAGGAACTGCTTTGTTGTTGTTGTTGTTATCTTTGTGTGCCCTGCACCAAGTGCGCAGTAAGTGTTTAACAGTGTTTGTGGAATAAATGGATGAATTAGTGATGGGTATGAGAGGCCTTAGGTAGTAAGCAGCCCATCCAGGTAAGATAAGCCTACTTAGGAAGCAGAACTCTTAGTAAAAGAAGTCCTATATTTGGCAAGGGTTTGTCTATGCGGGGAATATCTGAAGACTGCTCTGCATAGCGTTTGTTAGGGAATAAGGAGATAGGAAAATGCTTTAAGTTGTCTCTGTGTCTTGGTCTCCTGATATGCCATTGGATTGCAGTGAAAATAATCTAAGTAGGACTTCATCAGAAAAAGGTTTGTCTTTCTGGGTTTCTTTCAAACCCCATGTTTGGCAGGTTCTAAGACTGTAAGTAACATCTTTCGTTCTTTCTGTGTCATCTTTCTAAATTGTCTTCATTGCATTTGTGCATTGCTTCTAATTGGACACAGCTTCATGCAGTTCTTCCTAGAGGAGACCACACTGTAAACCTTATAACTGAGCCCTATATATCAAGTCAATTCCAGATAACGGCGGGAACATTTTCCCAAAATATGCATCAGGGACCATTCAAATGTCTGGATGATGCATTGTTCTATATTCTGGGAAAAAGATACCACAGAATCTTGCAAAACCGGTAGGAATAACTCCAGCTCCAAATGGTATTAACCTTTTAATGATGGCAATGATGTATTTTTCCCAAAAACTGTAGGAGGAAAAAATCACACATGTCCCTGCATCTAAATCATGAACTGTGGCATGGAAAGAAACAAAAGAACAGCTATGACTCGAACAAAACCTGTTTTCCCCCCCAAACACAAAATACTGTTAACTGTCCAATCTTGCTTTTCATGTGGAATGTAGGGAAGGAGCTGACTGAGCCTTGAAACTTGCGTGTTACCTGTTCTCCAGGGTGAAGAGTTCTTGAGGGCTTTAGATGTTGGACATGTGTTTTAACCTGAAGCAAGACCATGAGGTTCAAAGTACATTTTCAGATACTAATGGCTGTGTGTCCTTGAGAAAGTCACTTAACCTCATCTCTGTTTTCCTGTTCTTCTTAAATCATAATACTGACAATTAACTCTAGCTAATTATCTAGTGAGTCTAATTATCTAGTAAATCTTAAGGCTGAATTGAACATACCAAGTGTTTTGCAAACATAATGGAAGAGGCAGTTACTTTGTAGGTACATACTCCATTTTTAAATTCTACCTTTAAAGCTGACAACAAGGAACAGGCAACGTAATGGAGGGGAAATTGTGACAGAATCACTGCAGAATCATTTAAGAGTTGGCTTTTAAAATCTTGCTTTCATCTACCCCATTCAAGCTGGTCTTCCTTTTCTCCACCTATTTCCAATAAATATATCTTACCTCCGAGAGTAACTTTCTGCTTGCACATCTATTGTCAGGGCAGATGAGATGGCAGTCAAGGGCCTTCCCACCAGTGTGCCTGGCGCCTGGGAGGCATGCAGTAAATGCCACTTTCCTTTCCCCTTCTCTGATTCATAACATTTGGGACCTTCCCTGAAGTCATACAGCTCATAGTAGATGGCAGAGCAGGGATTCATTCAAAAGCAGGTTCTGAGATGCTAAAACTTAGCACCCCATTTCCTTTCCCTTTCCCATTGCTTCACGCTGCTTTCTACCATTTAGGTCAGCAAGAATTGTCACATATGGGACTTTCTTACAGCCCACTCCTCTATACCATTCCTTTAGCAGCATTTCACTACCGCTCATGCAGTCCTTGAAAAGCCTTTCTTCCTTGGTTTCTTTGATACTAGTTGAGGGGGTTTGGGGAACATCAGATACCTCCTTGGGGTTAATGGGCAGAAGGGAGGAGATTCTGTAATTATCCCAAACACAAAATAACCCAAAACATGTAGTACATGAAATTAGCCAAAAAGAATTGCATCATGGTCCTGTACCATGGTTCCACTGATTTTGAAACAGAGTAAATTTCCTATCAAGTTGGAAACCAAAATTAAAGATGAACTCTAAATGTTATCTTCAGAAATCTACCAGCACCCCTTCAGACTATGCCTCGGTATGTTTTTTAAAATTTTTATTTGACTCGTGTGCTAATTTGTCCACTTGCTCCTCTACATTGTTCCATCTGTACCAGTTTCCTAGATTTATATACCTCTGCCAGCCCCCCCCAAAATATGGATAATGCCCCCCAAATTCTATCCATCCTTCCCTCATTACCCTTCATGGCTCAGTAATAATCTCCAGAGGATTCCTAAAGTGATGACCCTTTCAGCACAAGTGCGGACCTGAAATTCAAACCACCCCAAGTCTCTCAAAAATAAACAGATTCCAAGCTTAATCAGCGTCATCTTCTCTCAAATCTCCTCCCACTCTCATTCTCTCCTTGACACTCAGGTCTAAAATTGAAAAATCACCTTTGGTCTGTTTTTGCCTCTTGCCCTGCACAATAATAAATTGTAAGTTTCTATGTGTTCAACCTCCACCATTTTATTCAATGATCTATCAGTGGGGCACTGGAGCTGGCAAAAGCCAATTATTAAATTTTCAGGGATTTTGCCTAAACAGATTAAAAATAAAGGCAATATTCAAAACTTATTGCTTGTTAATCACTTTATGCTCTTGAGGTGAAAACATATACAGTAGTCTGTCCCCTCTTATCTGTGGTTTCGCTTTCAAAGGTTTCAGTTACTGCGGTTAACTGTGGTCTGAAAATATTAAATGGAAAATGCCAGGATAAATAATTTAGTTTAAAATTGTGTGCTGTTCTGAATAGTGCGACGAAACCTCATACCTTCCCACTCTATCTTGCCCAGGACGTAAGCCCTCCCTTTGTCCATCTTATCCACGCTGTCTATGCCACCCACCCAATAGTCACTTAGTAGCCATCTCTGTTATCAGACTGACTGTCTTGGTATTGTAGCGCTTGTGTTCAAGTCATCCTTATTTTACTTAATAACAGTCCCAAAGTGCAAGAGTAGTGATCCTGGCGATTCGAATACACCAAAGAGAAACTGTAAAGTGCTTTGCCTCCTTTAAAGTGAAAAGATGAAAGTTCTCAACTTAATAAGGAAAGAAAAAAAGTTGTATGCTAAGGTTACTAAGATCTATGTTAAGAATGAATCTTCTGTGAAATTGTAAAGAAGGAAAAAGAAATTTGTGCTAGTTTGTTGCACCTCAAACTGCAAAAGTTATGGCCACAGTGTGTGATAAGTGCTTAGTTAAAATGGAAAAGGCATTACATTTGTGGGTGGAAGACATGAATAGAAACGTGTTCTGACTGATGCTGATCAGATACTGTATTATTTGACGTTTCAGGGATCCTCTTGGGGGTCTTGGAAGGTATCCTCTGCTGATAAAGAGGGACACTGTAATGATATGCTACTGATCATCTCTCCCCAGCGACCTCACGTTTGTAACTTGAAATCATCCATGGTGGGAATATATACACCAAGAAAACCAGCAAATATTTATTTTTTTCCCTCCAGAGAGCTGATGGTTACACATTTACCAGCACATGCTGACTATGCTCATTTGTCCATTCCCACCACCCAGGGAGAGACAGGAAAATGCTCATTACTTTGTTCTTCCATCCACATTTGCTGTATTTTCATAAGACTCTGTTCACTATTATTCCACAAGTATTTACTGAGTGCCTACCATGTGCTAAGTCAAGGAAGAAGCAGTGAGCAAGATAAACATGCTTCTTTTCCCTTGCAGATTTACAGTTTAGTGGGGTAATTAGACAATAAATAATCACATGAATAAGCATCTAATTACAAATCTCAACAATGGCTGTTAGGCAAATGTGCAGGATGCTGGTAGAGCACCTTTCAGGAAGGATCATTTAAATTGATATGTTATGGACTGAATTGTGTCTCTACTGTGTCTCTCAAAATTCCTACGGTAAAACCCTAAGCCCCAGTGTGCTGTATAGGAGATAGGGCCCTTAGGGAGGTAATTAAAGTTGAATGAGGCCATAAGGGGGGTGTCCTAATCAGACAGGATTGGTGCCCTCGTAAGAGGAGGAGGAGATCTCTGTCCGCATGCATGCACAGAGAAAAGGCTATGTTAGGGCACAGTGAGAAAGTGGTCATCAAAAAGCCAGGAAGAGAGGCCTTGCCAGAAACCAACCCAGACCACACCTTGATCTTGGATTTCTGACTTCCTGAACTCTGAGAAAATAAATTTCTGTTGCTCTTAAGCCACGCAGTCTGTGGCATTTTGTTATGGCATCCCGAGCAGTCTAATACAATACCGAAAGGTCAAGTAACTGTTTGCTAAGTGAAGAGGGTGGAAAAGCTTCTGAAAAGAAAGAATATTCAAGAAAAGGTGCTGGAATAGAAAATAGCATATTTAAATAACTAATAGAAAGCCAATGGCTAGAAGGCAGTGAGGGGAAAAAAGGGCAGATTCCACATATTTATTTTTCATTTTAGGGATTATTTATAACATTTTTATTCAACTCATAACCACATCAACAGCAATTATTTAGAATAATTCTGTTTACCTGTTTCATAGTTTATCTTTCTGACATGACTCATCTATTCTTGAGGTTTTTATTTGATACATCTATTGGTTGGCTGGAATATGTCTTTGAATAATACTTTATATAAAATATGCATGGATGGCATTATTTTTGATGGTTTAAATATCTGAGAAATTGTGTTTTTTCCTGTACATATGATCAATAACTTGATTTTGTGCAGGATTATTGGGCTCAAATATTATCTCATCAAACTCTAAATATATTGTTTCATGGCCTTCCTTTGCATTTTGAAAAAGTCATAGACCAGGCCAGATGCAGTGGCTCGTGCCTGTAATCCCAGCACTTTGGGAGGTTGGGGTGGGAGGCTCTCTTGAGGCCAAGAGTTTGAGACCAGCCAGGGCAACATAGCAAGATGCTGTTTCTACAACAAATTAAAATTTTTGCTGGGTTTGGTGGCCTTCCTACAGTCCTAGCTACTCAGGAGGCTGAGGTGTGAGCACTGTTTGAGTGCTGAGGAGTGCTGAGGCTACAGTGCACTCTGATTGTGCCACTGCACTCCAGCCTGGGCAATAGAACAAGACCCTGTCTCTTAAAATAAACAAATAAAAATTAAAAAGAAAAAAAAAAAAACATAAGACAGTCGTATTTTTTGTCTTTTAATAGGAATGTTTGCCCCAAGTAATTGTGAGTTTTTCATTAACTTGGAGGTTCAAAATTTCATCTAAATATTTCTTAGGCACTGGCCTCACCATTAAAAGCACACAGCTCTTAGGCAGTATTTTTATTATAAGATTCATGGCTTTCCTTCAGTACCAAAGTAAACATGTTTTAAGCTTTCCCACCTCTGGGACTTTGCCTGTGCTGGACCTTTCACCTCCTTGACATCTCTACCTGTTGACATTTGCCTTCCTTCAAGATGAACCTCAACTGCTGCTCGATCAAGATTCCTGCCCTGATTTGTTCCTCCTTGGACTCCTATGACAATTTAGAACTCTTTTTTTAGCAACTGCTTTACTTTATGTTTGTTTTCCAGTTATTATCCCTATGCTAGTTGATAATCCCCTCAAGCGAAAGGACAACAGCTTCCTTGTGTCTACTATATTTGACAATTTCCCATGGCAATTTCCATGCCAGGGAAATTGAAGGTGCTCAACTTGAGTGGCACAATGAAAATATACAAGTTTAAAAATATTAAGCCCTGAGATAACAACATATACAGAAACATTCCCCAAACCCCCTAGCATGGGAAAATTCCTTTGACACATGTTTACAAAGATAAAGGAAGTTCTTATAATTTGATGAGATGGAAACAACCTGTGCTTACGCTTTACTCCAGTTGCTTAGAAATAACAAACCTCAGGCACTATTTTTTTTTTCTTAAGAAATTGAACATTGAAAATTCAGAGCTTTTAAAAGTATGCCAGCCTACTTTTGTTTGAATTTCCAAGTTCCCATAGCAGCACATATTTATTTTATTTCCTTCACCAATTTACTCTTTTTTTCACCCCTCGGTATCTGAATGCAGTGCACCTCTCAAAATGAAGGATTGTAGTTCTAAAAGCAAATGCATTTTTCTTTGATCCTGAAAAACTCAGCTCCTCCATTGCAGTGATAATGACGGAACCCTATTTAGTGCTGTTTGTTTTTCATCATTTCAACAGCCTTCAACCTGAAACATGATAAGAACAGCAAAACTGATAAACCACCCTTATTTTTATCTGTTTTCTGTCAGAGTAGTTGCCAAGCACTGAGACAGATTTTTCTAAATATCTTTAAGAAAAGGAGTGTATAACCCGGTGCTTTAGGCTGAGGCCAGCACAATTTAGTGCATTTATTATGTTACAGAAAATTCCAGCAAAAAGGGAAGAGGACAGCACTTTTAAATCAAGTCTAGCATTATGTTGGTTCCCGCTATCCCTAAAGGAAAATCAGCCTTCTAAGTTATCTTCCAATGAGGACAATGATTCCGCTAATGAGAATCAGAACACAAATAAACTCCATATTTGTTGTGACTTCTGTAGCAAATCAAATCATTGCTAAACTTTAGTCTTAAAAAAAAAAATTCAGTGAGTGATAGGCATTCCAGTGTTTACAAGCTGAAAGACTGTGCAATCCATTAAACAAGTACGCCTACTAGGAAATTGTTATTACTTCAATATTATCATTCATCCAGTTACAACATTTGTTTTCAATTTCTAAAAACATGATTGAGTTAGTCCCACGAGTTGAAATATGCTTAATGTCCCGTGATGCGATACAGTAGTAATGTGCAAAAAGAAAAAATCAAGAGGCATACGGGGACTATTTTGTGCTAAAGTCATTCTGGAGATGTGTTTAAAAGTTGGCTTTTCTTATTAATTTAGTGGAATTTTAATGCTGACCCTTTACTGATACTTTAATGATCTGGCAATGAAAGACAATAGAATTAGGAGATTTCACAGATCATTTAGTTGGGTGAAAAGAGTAAAATATGGACTAAAAATCATTGTGAGCATTTTCTACATATATCAGCTCATAATTTGATTGTATATTACAGTTGAGCTAGAAGAATGGCATTTATGAATTGCAAGTATATGAAAAAGGGCATCTATGAGAATAGATTGAGTTTTACGAC
>CM052443.1:80016467-80043319 GCA_028533085.1 Varecia variegata
CCCCGTAATATGCTGAAATAAAAAATAAATAGATAAATTCTGTTTAGAATAATACAAAATTGTCCACTTTGTGAAAGAGGATACCACCATTTGCCAGGTCTACCAAGTACAGCTGCATAGGTTCTGTACTGCTCAACCCAAAGGGAGTAACAATCACATAGACTACATACAATGTGTATAAACTCGCTCAGTCCACACAGCAGGCTCACCAACAGCAGCATACGTGCTATTACTCCTGACTCAGCTTAAGCAAGAGTCAAATAGGAGAGCCATTGGAAGGTATTTGGAAGGCATTCAAACTGTAGCAACTTGGATTATTTTGCAAAGCATGTCAATGTTTTCCCACAAGGGCAAGATGTTGGTTTTGTTTTTTGTCTTTGCTTTTAAAAAATGCTGCTGTCTTTATTTAAACATAAATAGTCCAGTAGTTCTGAAGGATCTAAAGCAATAGCTACAAACTGGTAGGTAGTTCCTCATTTTGTTTGGTCCTTCCGTTTGACTCTTGAAGGCTTTTGTAAGGCAGTCAGACTCTCAATAGAATCAAATTATCTAATGCCTTACACGGGGTCTGCTTCACTCGCTTGCATCTGTCTGCCAATCTCTAGCAGGCCTTTGTGTCGGTGTCCCCAGGGATCTGATCCGGCTTCTTAAATTCACTGGTTTCTGAATTTATGAATCAGTACTGCCTACTGCCTCTTCTCATTCTTTTTTTTTAAATTTCACATCCATTTTTTTAAAATTTCAGAATATTACGAGGGTACAAACACTTTGGTTACATATATTGCCTTTGTACCACCCAAATCAGAGCTACAAGGATGCCTATCCCCCAGAAAGTGCACACCGCACCCATTAGGTGTGAATTTACCCATCCCCTTTTACCCCCTCCCACCTGCCCGACACCCGATGAATGTTACTTCCTTATGTGGTATATGTAAACCACGGAGTACTACTCAGCCATAAAAAACAATGGTGAACTAATACCTCTTGTATTATCCTGGGTGGAGCTGGAGCACACATTCATCTTTTGCATGGAGACTTAGGCAGGTCTCAGAATTTGACCAAGATCACATGGTTGTTACTAGGCAACTAAGACTTAGGTCCACGTCTCCCTTTTCCCAGACTCACACTCCTACCACTGGGAGTTTTACTAACAGATGACAGTTTTCCTTAGGGCTCCCCAGGTAGATACAAGGTCCATGATTCTATCAGTTTAGGCAGCAAGAATGTGTTCCTAAAGAAAAATGCTGATCCTATATTTGGCCTTTATTAATGAAACTTTAGATTCCCTACTCTTTTTAACTACTCGAAAAGAAATGAATTAAGTGGTTTTTTGAAACACTCTCTAAATAGATCTTTGTGCACCTGGTTATGTGTTAACTAGTTACATTTATGTCAGCTCTATCTCTTTCAGAACATTTTGGTCTATGGATGACTTTCAGTAAGTGTGGTATGCATACATGATAACTAATTAATGAAAACTAGTATTAAGTGTATTTAGAATGACTTACTGGTCACGTTTGAGGATAGGAGTAGAGAGAAGAGGGTTTGCCTCTCATGCAGGGTAATACAGAGAAGAAGGAAAACACAGTCATGAGACTGTGACACCAAAGAGATGAAAGTTAATGTTCAATAATTTAACTCAATGAATGCAAAATGAGAGATTCCTCATCTATGTACCAATCACCATGCAATTCACCCCCAAGCATTTATATATTATATATCCAGGTGGTCTGGACACACTGCTAGGGAGTGTGAAAGCACAGATTCCTGGGCTCTGTTCCAGAAGTTCTGCATCAGTAAGTCTGGGGTGGGACCAACAATTATGCTGTTCCAACAAGCTCTAAAGTGATACCGATGCTGTCGGTCCATGGACTACACTTTGAGTAACAAGGATGTGGATACACTACTAATATTTTTATAAGTTAATGAGCATAAAAAGACACATCGAATATGCTCCTAATAATGTACATGCATTTGTTTATATACATATATAAATTTTTAAAAATCCTGATCTATCATTCATATATTAATAGTTTTTTTTTTGTCCTTAACAATGTAAAATTTCAATGGAAAGGACAGATTACAAAGGCTGCTTTCAAAAACATAAACTTTACCTTATAATAAAACTCAGATGCCTGAAGCCCACCTTGCAAGTTTTCTTTGCAAGAAACAATCCCAGATGCGAGCAAATCAGATACCGTGTAATAAGACCCAAAAGTATTTTTCCAAAGACAGAAAGAAAAATATTCACGCAATAGAACCCTGATTGGAAAGACACAAAACAAAGATAACAGAACTATTTTTAAGGTTCATTTTATGACCAGGGGGCACAGCAAAATAGTTTGAAACAGAAAGTTTCATGCTGATTACACGAAATCAAAATATACACTGTTCAAAGGCAGCCAACATTTTTTTAATGCAGTCTAGTCTATGCAATGAGTTTCAGTGTTCTTTCAGTCTGGGAATATTTCAAAATACGTTGCAGGTACAGCTGGGAAAACTCAGTGATACCCCTGTCCAGATCTCAGCTATTAGGTTATAAAAATATTTTCACATTTCCTGCAGATGTCTAGATGCCTTTCTTTGCTAGTAATTTTAATTCAGAACTCATTATTGACAGCTGTTTGTTCTGACAGAACTTAATTGCTCTTTTACCAGACTCAGCTGCACGCAGGCTGATTTCCTTTCGCTTATCGAGTATATTACATATAAACACAGGCAGGAAAAAAATAACCAATTAACTAAATACGTGTGCATAAAATGATTCATTGAGAGCTCTGATCAAGTAATGTATCTAACTGCAACACAGGTCAAAGGAAATTACAACACTTATAGTTTACAGTATTAAACATAATTATATGGAAATACTCAAAAGCACTAAAATATATTGATGATGAGTGGCGGCATCTGAAAATTTACTTTTATTAAAGAAACTTATAAATTACTATATTTCAGTAATTGGCAAGGCATTTAATCCACTGACGAATTAAATCAAGGATATCTATTTGACATAAACTATTAATATATACTACTTGGAACCTGAGAAGACTTCCATAACTGACACTAGTCAGGAGGAATCTAGCATGCTGTGGGATCATTTTGTGGGATAAATCCTTCTTTGGAGAGTACAGTGTCTGGGGACACACCAACTCTTTTCCTCATCTTCCAATCACTGCTGTCGATGAGCTGCTTTTCTAACTTTACCAGAAGAGGAACACAAATTCTTTGAAGTCAAAGCTATTCTCTCTGGAAGAGTCTCTTCAAAGGCAATGCCTCATTTTAGTAGCTCCCCAAGAGATACAAGAACAGCTTGGCAAATGCCTATCACTCTATCAAACGCCTCGGCAGCCTCATGCCTGGAGACTGGGCCAATTTGGGGACCCCAAGCTGCCTTCCTTAGTGGACTAGATTCCCTCGAAGAGGGGCAAACCAAGGGCTGGATTCATAGAAACCCATATAAGCAGTAAACATACTGCATTTGAGAAGAGCAATAGTTCCCTTTATTTCCTTTGCTCTCTGTATGTTCTAGAAATGGAAGGAATGTGGAGATCAGGGATGAGCAAACTGCTCCTTAGTAAGGAATCCATTCAAGGAAAATGAAATTTTTCTTAACACCAGGGACACTATATGGTGCTTCCCTTTCTGGGGACACTAAATGCTTCTCTTTGCAGACTTAATTTACCTCATATAGGGAGGAAGATATTGGGAACGGGATGCTTATTACCCTGATAATTCCCTGGGACGTAGCATACATTTCCATTAATACTAGACATAATGCTAATTAGAATGCAAGCCCCAGACTCAACATTTACAAAGCCTGACATAATGAATTTAAAGCATCCTACAGGGTTTGGTACCCTAAAAATGTGGTCAATAGCGTACTCCCAATGTCTCCCTCTCTCCCCCCAAGTAACAATGGAAACCATTCTATTTGGCCTTTAAGAATAATGCTATTAACTACCCTTATTATTATTTTTTAACCTACATATACAGATCATTATACCCTTTAGAATTCTTGTGTGGCTTGGTTCCTGGTATTGTTTCAGATTGTGACACTTCTCCAATGTTCACTTATCCATCAAATATTTATTGAGTGTCAGTTTCAGGCGTGGCATAGTTCAAAGGGAAAAGGATGCAATGGTTAACTCAGACACTGTCTCTAACCACACATCTCTAATGGCTGAAAGTTACAGTCCAGGGAAGCAATTCAGTTTTGCCTATGGAATTAAAGACTTGCCACACTTAAAAATCCCCCCATTTTTTTGCTTTAAGCTTCACTTTTTACTGATTAAAATAGTTTAAATGTAATTAAAATACTGATTGAACTGACATTATTTTGTTTTCAAGTAAACATGACAGGGCAAGTGGTCTTTAATTGTGATGTGCCTATTTTATGAGGGAGTTAGCTTGGCAAATGGAAAACTCATGGACTGTAGAGGTTAAAATTCTGGCCCTTCTACCTGCAAGCTGTGTCATAATTACACAATTTATTTATTCTTCCTGAGCCTGTTTTCTCGCAAGTAAAATGTAGATTCATTCTTTTAGTTTGCTATGAGGATACTGTCAGTAAAATGCTTTTTAAATAATAGACTCTAGATAAACATTAATTTCCTTATTCTCTTTTTCTATGGGAAGGCCTAGAGTTGAATATTTTAATTCATTTGGCCTAATGGCAGAGCAGACATGCAACCTTTCTATTCTTGCATGGTTTATATTAAAGACTTATACTAATGAATTTTATGAAACCAATATTCAACTTTATTTCCTGGTTTATACCTTCCAGGAAAAAAAAATGTCATATGCAAATGAGTCAGGTCTTAGACTTGGATGGGACCTTAGAGATGACGTAATCCAGTAGTTCCCAAAGTGTGGCCTCATGACCAGCAGCATCAGCATCATCTGGGAATTTGTTAGAAATGCAATTTTGGGGGCCCTATCCTTACCAACAGAATCAGAAACTCTGTGGGTGGGGCCGAGGAACCAGAGTTTGAAAGAGCCCCCAGGTGGTCCTGATGCTGAAGACTGACGATTCACCCATCAAGCCAATCCTTCACATTTTGAGGAATAGAGAACTGTCCAGGACTAAAATAAAATCTCTCAACTTCAGGTGCATTGCTCTGCTTCTGCCAAAGTTCTATTTTCTTCCCCTTATCTCAAATAGTGCTTATTATTTGATCCATCATGTGCTCTTTTCCGTATGCATATGGCTATCTGTATGCATGTTCTAATCTGACTTCCATTTAACCAACTTAACTAACTCAAACTTTCCTTTTCTTCTAAAAACCTCCTGCCTGTTACACTGCACAAGGTCAGCTCAAGGCTAGCAGGCTACTCTCCAGGATGTCTGTGCTCTTTTGTGGTATCACAGTGTTTATTCCAAAATACTCGGTTATTTTATTTCAACAACTTAATTAGGTATTAAATAAACTAATGAGATATATTTACAAAATAAAAGTATTGCTGTTCAAAAATTAATGTCAATTGTATACATAAATGTTTTTGGTTCTTTGCTTTAACTGAAATTTTCTCTAAATGACCAAGTCTTAACACATAAAGTAAGGTTTTCTCTGAATGGTCTGGATTGCTTTAGGTATCTTTATATACGTTATCATCAGCTTTTTGAGGGAGATGCCATATTGTTTCATCTCTAGACCCTATAGCCTGGAGTTTGGCACAGTGTAATTTTAATAAATATTTACTGATTATATTTGCATATACATTTTACTGAGAATTGCTGACTGATTAGCCCATTATACTTAGCAGTTCATGGTCCTGTTTTATTACTGTGACCCAAATTATCCAGGCTATAAAATATTATTTTACGATAAGACTTCCTGGAGTCCTTTGAGAAATTTCAATGGGGAAAAAAAAGAGTTCCATGTTTAAATTACTTTCAAAAATTCCCTCTTGGAGGTTAACAATGGAAATTAGTATTGTATAGGGTTGAGAGACCCTGTTGTAAAGAAACCAATTTAACTTATTTTTACCCATACTTATTTGACTACAGAAATTCACCCCCCCAAATGTATTAACCCATGACTCAATGTGCACATACACTGATAAGGTATCCCAAATTCTCTGAGTGACTTGCCTTGTTATGTTCAAATCATTTTTCTGTTTCCATATACTTTCTCATACTTCTGGTAGAACCCAGAATATGTATGAATTATGTATGCCAATTATGAATGGGTCAGACCATTTATGCCAATAATTGGTTGGGAAATGGTCAACATTTGGATTTGTAAAACTTGGATTCGTAAAGCTGTTATTTTTTTTTTTTTTTCATTTTCTTCTTTCTTCTAAATCAGGTAGCAGAACATTGTGAATCTAGCTCTTCTTTCACAGATTAAAAGAAGAAAGTTTTAGCAGGGGAGTCTGAAGCATAGGATGTCAAACAACAGGAAGTAGTGGAGGCTATGATGAACTGAGCCTAAAAAAATAACACTTAATTTAAAAATAAAAAGTGCTGAATATAAATTTTAAAAGTCTGCAAGCCAAATGTTAGTGACTACAGTTTTGGGGACAAGCTCTCCAAAGAGGGAGGTGGTTTCAACACTCTGGATCATTTTAAAACTCGATGCCAGAAGACATCAGATTTAGAAAAGCAGTGTAAGTATTGAATTACTTACACAGCATAAGAGACAGAGTCCAGGAGCACTCAACCTGGAGCTGGAATATGTCTATGGAAATTGAACATTTAACTGAGATAAGGCTGCCCAGGCTATTAAAATCTCAAATGTTGAATGGCAGTTATGTAATGAGTTTCTTCAAAAAATAGAAAATGAATTGCCGTTTAACAAACACTGCCTGAAATGTTGATAATTGAAGTTACCTGATGCATGCTTGGGGGTTCATTATACATTCTCTCTACTTTGGGGTATGTTTAAAAATGTCCAAACTCAAAAAGTTTAGAAAACACAGCCTCTTTTTCTGCTCCTCTCAGATAAAGCTCTTTCTAAATGTTTGGTCCCCCACTGGGTAGAAATAACAAAGAAGATCATTTTTAGACCCATTAACCTCGTTCCAGTAGCTAGGACTGGGCCTAAGTTTCTAGCCAAACTGTGATGTGATGAAGCTTTAACAGGAAACTGTGGATATAAATGATAATTCCAGAAGTGCTACTTGATAAGATTATCAAGTGGAAACCACGCAGAGAATTCAGCAAGAGATAGGATGACCACCTTAGGAATTAGTTGTAGCTTTGTACATTAAGTATGCCACAAAGCTTCACTCTGAAAATGACTTTCATGCAGAATTATTGTCTCATAATTTTAAAATGTGTTTATTCCTAAGCCTTTAGGAAATATAAACACAACAAAGGCATACATACTCATCTTTTGTAACTGACTATATTCACAGAGCTTCTTACTGAATTCTGGAAAAGGTTTTGCTAAGCTTGTGGCTTTTCTATTGTGCCCTACAAACCAATAAGTTTGAGTTTAATTGAACCAAGATAACAAATGAATTTCAGACTGTAGTACATCACAGAAAATAGTCTGAAACCAGGTCAGTCATTTTCAGACACACAGAAAAGGGATGAAATATTAATCATAGGTTGTAAAGGATTTTTGTGGTTTGTGACATGATTGGTTATGGTTTTTCAAATGTAAGTAGTGAGCATAAGTCCAGACCGAGAAAGACTCTCTGCTCAATTGATTGGAATTGGACTGGGTTCAGGCTGACAAAGTGAAAGTTTTCTAAAATGTGTAGAATGACTGAGCACCTGTGAATCCACATTTGGACTGAAGTTGTTTCTTCAGAGAAAGAGAGAAAATTTTTTATTATGGCTTCCATAAAACCAACATTCCCCATCATCGTCATTAAAGCAAACCTGCATTTAATCTACTATTTCTATCCAGTTTTCTCTTGAGCAGAAGATGCCATTGGCTAATGACCAGATTGTTCTCTGTTTAGAGAAATAGAAACTAAGTTAGGTGAGTGATTTGCATAAGATTACACAGTTTCAGGGCAGTCCAGTGTCTTTCATTTTTCTTCATTTTTACAATTCCCATTTCTTATCCTGAAAGTCAAATATGTAGTGAATATTATGAAATTCATAATTTTTGAATATGAATTATGATAATATGAAATTCATAATTTTGAATATGAATATGAATTTGAATTTGAATATGAATTATGATAATATGAAATTCATAATTTTATTAGCGCATACTTAAAATGAAAATTTTAACATCCAGGAGCTTCATTTATCACTTTACATTGTAAAATTCCCACTATATATGAATTGCTTTAGGAAGAGTTTGATTTTCACTAGGGTTCTAGGACATGTGGAAAACACAGCTCACAGTTGGAGGCCATCCATGGTCCTCCTTTGTCCATATTAACATCCAACAACCCTAGCTCTTGATAAAAAACTTAGAGGCTTACCACTGTAACCAACTGAGGTTGCATCTTACGGATATATATCTTCTATATTCATTTATAGTATTTGACCTGCACTTAAAGGGTAGTATAACAAAACAAACAAACAAACAAACAAAAAACTCCGCATCTTCAAATAACCTGTATTCAGTCAATACATTGGTCAAATTTCAGTATCAGCTCTGCCTCAGTGACAAGAAGGGGCTCTGACCAGTTAGTCCTACTGTCTATGGCCAGAGACCACCGCAATGAGATGAAAAATTAAAGCCAGAAAGAAGACACTCCAATTCACATCTCTTACGTACAAATACGGGGTAGTTATGGACACAAGAGAGAAAAGCAAACAAACGACAGTAAAAATCAGGGAGCAGTTCTGAAAGAAGTTTAAAGGTCTCTTCCCCCACTTTCTTACCTATTTTATAGATTGACAAAATAACTTTATTTTAGGTTGTATTTGGGGTTTTGCTTTTCTCACCCAGCCCTGTGAAGGAAATTTACATTGCTTTTGAACAGGCTGCTGAGAGTAGAGAGGTGAAAAATACAGAGGAGATCACAGAGACTTTGCAGGCTCATCAGTGTCATATTTGGGCCCAACAGAGGTTTGACAGGATAACTTGGAAGGTCCAGTGACTTAGTAGCATGTGAAGACAACACCCCCTGTCCCCCAGGTATGTTTTGTATTTAAAAAGAGCCTTTTTTGTTTGCTTAATCTAGCATCATTTAGTTGGCCTTCAGCACAGAGACTGCTTGTATCTGCAGGCTTTTATTTCAAAAGGGATTCTCTTCTGATTTTGGTGTCACTTCATACATTTCTGCAACAAGAAATTCTCTCAGCAGCTGTACTTGTGTTAGAAACACAAATGTACCTTATTAATGCTACTTATCAAGGCAAACGGTTTAAAAATACTTGCTAAACATTTGTTTATTTATATGAAAGATTTCAGAGTTTTGCACAGCTAGATTTAGCCATATAACAAACACTGTGAGTGTGTGACAGAAATATAAACGATTCCAGCAGATGGCATGGTCAGAAGCAAAGGGTTTGCAAGTGTAAGAAATAGCACACATCCAAATCGAGAAGTCTGAATGGCTATAATTGTAACCCATCTACAGTCAAATGAAGGTCATTTACATTACGTTAAGAAATACAAGGGTAGAATCTTATCTTATGCAAGTGGGTTACACAAAATGGGGATTTGGCACACGGGTTACTGTTGGACAATATACCACACACAGTTTCTATTTTGGTTCCAGTAGAAAAACAATATCGACAAATTTCTTTCTCTCTTTGCTTCCTACTTTGTTCAATAGAAGAGGTAACAATAGCATCTGCTGCACTTGGCTGGAGCCTGGAATGAGGAAATTGTGGATGATAAGCATGCCAGGCATATGGACACTAAAGCTCATGCTACAGCCACGGCACAGCCAGGGTAGCGCTCTGACGGGAGCGGCAGATACACAAGGCAGCCACTGTGAACCAGAGAGGGGCTGCCAACACAGCATGTCGAGTAATTTTTAGTGGCCTGAAGTGGTTTCCACCACCACGGCTCCAGGCCCTACTGCAAAGCAGGACGAGTTTATCTCTGACATCCTCTCCCATCTCCCTCTGGCATCCCTCTGCCATTTTCTGCTGCTGTGGCCTTACTAACCACCTGGGTGCCCAGGGCATTCAGGCTGCTCCCTGACGACCCATCAGCCCTTCTTTCCATTAGTCATGGGCTTGAAGATCTGTGATGCTTAATTGGCTCTAATGCGTCAAAATTACCTCCTCCGACCATCTTGGTTCCAAACATAATGCCTCTTCTCATTACACAGTCGCTTTCTGGTTATTTTCCTAATGCATCTAGAAAATGTTAAGGGACTCTTTAATCAAATTAATTTTAACAAAATTTAAAGGACTGTACTGCAGTGGGAAACATATTGGACCAGCAGTCTGAAGACTTGAGTCTTCCAAGAGTCTATGCGAAATCTGTCAATCTTGTTGGGCCTCATTTTGTTTTCTCATCTCTGAAATTAAAAAAAAAAAAAAAGAAAAAAAGAAAAAAAGGAAGGGGAAGGGGTGGGGAGGGGGAGGTGGTCTGGGAGGCTCCAAATGTCCCTTCCAGGTCTATGATTCACTGTGAATGAATCACACTCTTGGAGTTTCTGAGTTTCAAAAGAGGCCCATTAACCTCAATAAATCCTGAATTACAGAAAGATATAAAGGAAATATTTTTGAGTCAGGATCAAAGGAGAGTTAACAGTATAAGTTTCTCCTGCCTACAAGCTGGTATTTTAGCAAGAATAGTCAGGTAGCAGTTATAAAACAAATTTTAAAAAGTTGACTTTTCTTCTGCTTTCTAACCTATTTCATGTATTAATGAATAAGCCCTGTATTTTTGGGTGAGCTTGGGAGTCTTTGCTCCTTTCATCTAGGCTGGTGAAGGGAATTCACATTGCACTTAGCCAGGCTGGTGAGAGTAGAGAGAACAGTTCCTTCAGTCCAGTAAATAGAATGTATGAGGTCACTAATTTTGTTGTTTCTCCTATCAAAAGGTGGAGTCTGTTTTCCTACCTCTTGGATCTGTGCTGGCCCCTGACTTGATCTGGACAAAAGAATGAGGTGGAAGTCTTGGTCTCAAAAGGCCTGCAGCTTCTCCTTTGATGCCCTCAGAAGTCTGAGACCACCTGACCAGGATGAAAGGCCGCGGGGAGAGAGAGGTCCCGCCCAGCCTTCCCAGCCCTTACAGCTGACTGTGAAGGAGAGCTCAGGGAAGAAAGGCAGATGACCTACGTCCTGCCCCAAGTCAACCCACAGAATAGTAAGAAATAAGAGACCGCTGTGGTTTTGAGCTCCTATGTTTGGCTTGGTATTTGTAGGCAGCAATGGCTAACTGAGAGGTGTACCCTCCGTTTCAGAAAGGTTGCCAACTCCTAGGGCACACAGGTGTACCAGAAACAAAAATATGGTTATAATTTTTAAAAACATAAGACCATGCTCAAAACCAACTCAAATCAAAACAAATGAACAAAAACAGAGAGAAAAAGCATAGTTTCTAAAAATAATCATAATTCTCATAATCCTCTCTTTCAAATGTTAAAAGGAATTTGAACAAGTAGCTCTTTAGCCTTTATCATCAGAATGAAAGAGCCACAGTTAATCCTGCCTCATTTTATCTAGTTCATCGTTTTTTATCCGCTTAGATATATGACAAGCCATAGACTCTAAAACACCACTGTGCACTCATGAGACACTTAACTGCTGACTCTCCCTTCATGAACCACAATGTAGAAGAGGATTTTGGGGGGAGGTGAGAGAGGTATAGAGGGAGGTGAGATGGGGAGAGAGAGAAAAAGGGACTGCTCAAGTCCCTTGGAAGTGAGTATAGAAAAACATAAATGAAAAGTGTTTAAATATTTCACAAGCCATTTATCTTCAGTAAAATTCTGTGATTTAAAAATGAAGTATGCTGTCCCAGAAATATATACTCTCTAAAATCAAAGGTCAAAGGATTTCAGGAGCCTGAAAGCTTGGGCAGGAGGTCTGACATTATGACTCACTGTCCTTCCATTCTTCTAATCTGTTATCTTTGGCCTCCACTAAATAATGAAAAAGGGACAGTCAGTAAGTCATATGCCACATAAGGGCACTCCTGGGGCTTATTGTTTTGAACTGCCAAAATGCTGGGCGTCATACCAAGCATGAATGTGAAGCAATTTGACTGATACCCTAGCAAAAAAGACTAGCATTTATCAACTCCAAAGAACATGAGTTCTTAAAAGTAGCCACCTTGGGGGGCTGAAGATTTATTGCAGCAATGCTATCATGGTGTAAAAATATTTTAGGGACTTCTTTTTGGCAGTAGAGTTAAAAGCCTATAGCCTGTTCTTCTGAATTCACTAATGGTGGCACGTCTTTGTCCTTAAAGTGGATTCAATTTTTCTTTTCCTAGTGCCAAGAGACATTTAGAGCCAAAGTGTTTGGTTTGTATGATTGGTGATCAAGGAAGGTAAGGAATACTACTGGGTGATTTTTGAAGTAATGGGCCTTGTTCTCTATATGCTTTAAAAGGTGATTATTAAGGTAAGTCTCATAGAGAAGTTCTCCAAATGTTTACAATAAGGATGCCATTCAAAGAAGTCTTCTCCTTAAGGTAAAAGCTTTGAGGCAGGTTATCATTTGAACACAATAATTCTGCCAAAGTTAAAAATCAGGTTTATCACCATATAGCAGTAGTTTTCAACTAGGGGTGATTTTGCCCTCAATGGGGCTATTTGGCAATGTCTAAAGACATTTCTGATGCTAACAACTGGGGGGCGGGTGCATTCCTGGCATCTGGTAGGGGAAGGCCAGGGATGCTGCTAAACATCCTACAACATACAAGACGGCTCTCACAACAAACATTCTATGACCTAAAATGTCAAAACTGCTAAAGTTGAGAAACTTTGCCTTGTAGAAACAGTGTATTCTAATAAGTGAAGCATTTATTTTAGCCTAACGAAATAATTATAGCAGTGCTTACGCATTTTCAAAGTATTAAATATTCTATTTGCTGCTCTTCTTCTAGGTTTATATATACACACACGTTTTCTACTACTCTAAGTCACAAATTATATAGAACTCAAACTCACATTTCAGAAAATATAACAGCCTTTTTTTTATATTAATAGAACCAATTGAAATAGCTACATATTTTATGTGGAGTAAAATACAATAATAATAAAAACATCAGTAAATATAAACATTTATTGACTTCTTTCTATGTGATGGGTACCTGGCTAATTAATCACAAATGTTTTATTTAATCTTTATAAACAGTACTATTAAGGAAATACTACCATTATCCCTACGTTACTGATCAGGAAATAACTTGCTCCGTGTGACAGACGTAAATGGAACAGCTGGGATTTGAACTCAAGTAGAATGATTTCAGGCACACAGTCTTTACTACCATGCATTGCTGGTCCCTACGAACAGTTCTATTTGTAAGAAGTCATCTCTTTTGTAGGATACGGATAGTTCTGCTTTAATTTGTAATATAAATTGAGGAAAATAGAAAGTGGCAGTATGCAAACCCAAAGGGAGCAGAAGAAAAGAAATAACAAATATCAGAGTAGTAGCAAATGAAATTGAGAATAAAAGAACAATACAAACGATCAACAAAACAAACAGTTGGTTCTTTGAAAAGAGAAACAAAATTGACATACCACTAACTAGACTAACCAAGAAGAGAGAAGATCAAAATAATCAAAAACAGAAAAGGAGACATTACAACTTATATCATAGAAATAGAAAAGAACATCAGAGACTATTATAAACGACTATACTCTCACAAAGTAGAAAATCTAGAAGAAATAGATAAATCCCTAGAAACAAACAATCTCCTGAGATTGAACCAGGAAGAAACAGAAATCTTGGACAGAACAATAATGAGCCGTGAGATTGAATGAGCAATAAAAAAATCTCCCAAGAAACCCAGGACCAGATGGATTCACAACTGAATTCTACCAATTGTACAAAGAACTGGTACCAATCCTCCTGAAACTTCTTTTAAGAAATTGAGAAGGAGGTAGAATCCTCTCTAACTCATTCTTTGAAGCCAGCATTACCCTGATAATAAAGCCAGACAAAGACACAACAAAAAAAAAGAAAACTACACACCGATATCCTTAATGAACACAGATATAAAAATCCTCAACAAAATACTAGTAAACCGAATCCAACAGCACATCAAAAAGATAATACACCATGATCAAGTGGGTTTATATTCCAGGGATGCAAGGATGATTCAACATATGCAAGTCAATAAATGTGACTCACCACATAAACAGAATTAAAAACAAAAAACCATATGATCATCTCAATAGATGCAGAAAAAGCATTCAATAAAATTCAGTATCCTTTCATGATAATATCCCTAAACAAACTAGACATAGAAGGAACATATCTCAAAATAATAGAAGTCATATATGACAAACCTATAGCCAACATCACACTGAATGGAGAAAAATTTAAAGCATTCCCCCTAAGAGCTAGAACAAAGCAAAGAGGCCCACTTTTGTCACTCCTATTCAACAAAGTACTGGGAGTCATAGCCAGAGTAATCAGGGAAGAGAAAGAAAAGCATCCAAATTGGAAAAGAGGAAGTCAAATTATTTCTGTTTGTTGATGATATGATCTTATTCCTAGAAAACCCTGAAGACTTGATAAATGAATTCAGTAAAGTTTCAGGATACAAAGTCAATGTACAAAGATCAGGAACATTTTTATATATCAATAACAATCAAGCTGAGAAACAAACCAAGAAGTCAATCCCATTTATAATAGCTACAAAAAAAACATAATAAAATACCTAGAAATATATTTAACCAAGGAGGTGAAAGATCTCTATAAGAAAAACTACAAAATGCAAATGAAAGAAATTGTAAATGATGAGAACAAATGGAAAAACATCTCATGCCCATGGACTGAAAGAATCAATATTATTAAAATGACCATACTTCCCAAAGCATTCTACAGGTTCAATGCAATTCCTATCAAAATACCAATGTCATTTTTCACAGAATTAGAAAAAAAAAAAACCAAAATTCATGTGGAAACAAAAAAGACCCCAAATAGCCAAAGCAATGCAAAGCAAAAAGAACAAAGCTAGAGGTATTATATTCCCTGACTTCAAATTATACTACAAAGCTATAATAACCAAAAGAGCACGGTAATGGTATAAAAATAGACACATAGATAATGGAACAGAATAGAGAACCCAGAAAGAAAGCCACATACCTACAGCAAATTGATCTTGACAAAGTTGACAAATATTAATACATATACTGGGGAAAGGACATCCTATTCAATAAGTGGTGCTGGGAAATCAGATAGCCATATGCAGAAGAATGAAACTAGACTCCTATCTCTCATCATATAAAAAATAACTCAAGATGGATTAAAGACTTAAATGTAAGACCTGAAACCATTGAAATACTAGAAGGAAACCTAGAAAAAGTTCTTCTGGACATTGGCAAATAATTCATTACTAAGCCTTCAAAAGCAAATGCAACAAAAACAAAAATAGACAAAAGAGTCTTAATTAAACTGAAAAGCTTCTGCACAGAAAAAGAAATAATCAACACAATGAACAAAAAACCTGCAGACAGGGAGAAAATATTTGCAAACTATACATCCAACAAAGGACTAACATCCAGAATTTACAAAGAACTCAAATAATTCATCAACAACAAAAACCCCAAGTAACTCCATTAAAAAATGTGCCAAGGACAAGAACAGACATTTTTGAAAAGAAGACATACAAATGGCCAACAAGCATATGAAAAAATGCTCAACATCACCAATCATCAGAGAAATGAAATTAAAACCACAATGAGACACCATCTTACACTAGTCAGAATGGCTATGATTAAAAAGTCAAACAACAACAGATGTTGGCAAGGATGTTAGAAAAGGGAATGCTTATACTCTGTTGGTAGAAATGCAAATTAGCACAGCCTCTATGAAAAACAGTATGGAGGTTTCTCAAAGAACTACCATTCAATCCAGCAATCCCACTGTTGGGTATCTACCCAAAGGAAATGAAATCATTATATCAAAATCATACTTGCACTCATATGTTTTTCATAACATTATTCCCATTAGCAAAAATATGCAATCAACCTAAGTGTCCATTAACACATGGTTAAAGAAAATGTGTGTATCTACATACACACACACAAATATACACACACACAAACACACACACACACTGGAATACTACTCAGCCATACACAAGAATGAAATCATGTTTTTGTAGTAACATGGATGGAACTGGAGGCCATTATCTAAAGTGAAATAACTTGGAAACAGAAAGTCAAATACTGCATGTTCTCACTTATATGTGGGAGCTAAATAACATGTACACATGGACATAGAGTGTTGGATAATAGACACTGGAGACTCGGAAGGGTGGGAGGGTGGGATGGGGTGGAGGAAGAGAAATTGCTTAATGGGTATAAGCTACATTATTCAGGTGATGGCTACACTAAAAGCCCAGACTTCACCACTATGGGATATATCCATGTAACAAAACTTCACTTGTATGCCTTAAATCTATACAAATAAAAAAGATAAATAAATAAAAATAAAAATGAATAAAGAAAATGGCAGTATGGTATGCACAATGACCTTGAATCAGAAAGCATGGGTTCTTATTCAGACTCTACTTACTATTTAGGTATGTGGTCTTCAGTGAATCAATTAATTTTTCAGAATCTCAATTTCCTTATCTGAAGAGTTAGGGTAGTAACAATGCACATCTTCCACTCTTATCAAAAACCTTACATCAAATAAATGATGGGGAGATGCTCTGAAAATGGTCATATTCCTACACAAAAGTGAGTTGGTTGCTATTCTTGGGCATGGAATGGAAATGAGATGCTGATATTTTCTCAGTTGCCCTTGAAGTGACCTTCAATGATATATAAAACTGATAAATGACTGAAGTTAGATAGTTTCTTATACTATTGGTCTTACTTTTCCAATATAGATATATTGCCTTTATATCTATAATGCTTCTTTTTAAAGAAATTCTCTATTTTATCAGGCAGCCAGAGTGTACCTCCTAGTACCTCAAATACCTTCTCCATTTTAAATTTCACACTTTGCACCTGTTGAGGCTGCTCTGTAATTCTTTTTAAATGCTTCTCTTTTGATTCTGTTACTTTCAAACTATTTCAGTGGAAATAAGATATTTTTCTCTTATAGGATTATGCCATCAAAATACCGAAGACCTAGCCTTCCATTTCATATCACCATGCTGTTTCATAAAGTAAGCTTTTGCTTTTTATGCAGAATTATTGGTATATATGAACAGAACCTGGCATAATAGGTTCCACATGGTATAATTATTTCTCCCCACCTTAAAATGTTTCCATAAATAAGGACATAATTTGTATATTCCACCCATATTCTTATGTTGGCATTTTTAACAATCCAGTCTTTCATCTACAGAAGGCTAGCATCTCCTATTACTTAATTTACACATGAAAATAAATCCCAGGTTTAAAAAAAATATGGGTCTATGGTTCACACTTGTCAGCATCTCAAAACTATCACATGCTTTGGCAATACTTGTGGTCTTTGATCTGAAGAGACATTTCAATGAAACACTGGGAGGAATAAAAGATGGAATTTAGAATGAATGGTTAAAAATGCATTAAACAATTTTCTGCAGCACTTGTAGTATTTTTGGAGCACAAGTTCTCTTATTTTTATGTTCATATGCAATGTTTTCCAAAATCTTTTGACTTTTTAAATTATTTTGTTACCATTAGATTTTTTTTTATTTCTGAATATTACAGGGGTACAAATATTTTGGTTACATGAATTGCTTTTGTACAGTTTGAGTCAAAGTTATAAGTGTGCCCACAAGCAAGGTCTTTTATTTTTATGCTCATATGAAATGTTTTCCAAAATCTTTTGACTTTAAAAAGACTATTTTCCTTATTATTGGGTTAGTCTTAGGGATACATGGTTATGCTATAAATATGACCTTAAGTAGTTTCTTGGTTGTGCTTTCATATGAAAAGTCAAAAAGTATTATGAAGACTGAAACTTGGGAATCTTTCCAACCACAAATTGCCATCAGATTTTTCTTGGGCCACCTTTAGTAGCCTATTAATGCTTCTAGGTCATTACTGATCTACATCTGGCATGAAGTTCCTGTTCCTTCCAGTTTTGAAGACTGGTTTGATTCCATAATATGACAGATTTAAGTGATCCTCAGGAAGTCTATTTTATGCTTTGGTTTTGTTTCATTTAGAAGACAGATTCAGGGGTCTTGATCTATCCCCATTTCATATTTATTCATAAATGAATAGATTTCTCTTATGAAGAAAAAGTATTCCCTTTGTCTTTTAAAGGGGTTAATGTGACTCAAGAGTTAGTATCATGGGTCAAGGTTTTATAATTGATTCAGTGAAATTATAGCTTCATCCCAATTTATCCATTCCTAACAAGATGCAAATACTTAGATCAAACCAGTTGTCATGTCTTTTTGGCACTAGACTATAGGCTTTATAGAATATGTGGGTTAGAATATAAGCCACAGATTCTACTATAAAACAACATAAAGAATAGGGTTGAAAAGGGAAACAAAGTTTTATTTTCCAAGAGGAAGACTAAAATAATATAGGAAAATGTAATGCATGACCTCTACGAAAATCTAAGCTTAATAAATAACTTGAAAGTTCTCTTCTTTAGTCTCTTCCAACAAAATTTTATAAATAAAATAAAAAATTTTTCACAGGTCTCTATTCATGTACTGCATAGATATCTATGCAGTGAAGAGGTAATGGGAAATATCTATCTGACAACCATTTACTCAGCTAATATGTATGTAGTGAGGAGATAAATGTAAGGAACTAGGTGGTCTCTGCAATTGAAAGAGTCAAACAGGCCAAGGACTTTGCAATCTGGCCTAAATTTACGTCTTGTACGGCCTTGAACAAATCACCTATGATCTCCCTGTGATTAATTCTCTTCACAAGTAAAATATATTGTTTTGTGGATCAAATGACTATATCCTAAGTGCTTAGTAATACTTGGAAAATAGTAATGGCTCAGTAATTGGTAGCTATTATGATTATTTATGTCAAAATGATTAAAGGATAGAAGAGATTAGCAATTGCCTTTGATTTAGAAAGAGTGAAAGAAAGGCTAGAATATGGCAATGTGCTGTGGAATCAGAAAGGAAGGAGTGGCTCATTCTGACCAGGTCATCAGGGAAGGCTTGACAGTGAAATGCTCTCTCAGTGGGCAGCAGAAGGGGAAGCTGAAATCCATCAAGTGACCTAAAGTCTGGAGAATTTGCTTGGTCTACAAGACCAGGCAATCTGCGGCCATATAACAGCTTTACCACTGCCAGTAGTATGAGCTCAAGCAAGTAACTTGACTTTTCCTGGCCTCTGTTTTTTGTTGTGTGAAATGGGAGAATGAGGTTCCTACTTGTGAAGACCACTGGGGAAAAAAAGCAATAACACATGTAAAGCACTTAGAATAGGACCTCACCAGTTGACAAGAAAGATTATTTGATGTTGAATAAGGTTCAACTGTCCTTAACCATTATTATGGCTAAAAACCAGGGAGTTATATCTATATTTCATCATGGAGTGGATGAAAGACACGAAAGGTAAAATAGTAGAAAAAGCAACTCAGAAACAGTGTGTGCTAGGAAACAGAGATGAAGGTACTTGGAATGTGTAGCCAGCGATAGATGCCAAAGGAGTGACCAATGAAGTGTGAAGGGTGAGAACAGCCTGCATTATACAGGACCATGAACACAACGGTAAGAAGTACAGACTTTATCTTGAAGGCATCAAGAAACACAGCATTAAGTCCCACGGATCCTTAACGGTATCATTTTAAAAGTTCAAGCGTTTTTCAGGTCTTTATGAAAACAGATTTATTATTGTAAATGATTCTATTCAATTGACAGTATTAAAATATTCTCTGTCACTGAGAAAAATCTGACAGAATTACCATGATGGGAAATATGTAAATTAAAAAAATTCATTCAATTAACTATTTGGATATTTATAAACATCTGTTTATTTAATAAAATGGATGGCTGAGATCATATGGATGATATCCATGTTCATGTTGACTTTTTCTCCTTGGAGCTCTAAATATACACATAGCTCTTAAAAGTCACTCAATAATAATTACTCATAATTTAACATTATTGCATAAAGCACTGTTCTAGGTGCTTTACGTGTATCATTTCATTTAATTTTTATAAAATTCTCATTGCCATGAATAGTGTTGCCCCATTTTACAGGTGAAGAAATAGATTAACTAATTTGCTTAAAGTAATACAACCAGTAAGTAAATGAGCTGATGTTTTACCCAGGGAGTCTCTCTCTCCAAAGTGTGCACTCTCAATGTTGTGATTACAGACTCTGTATGAAGCAACTGACAGCTACAGTTGGTCTTTCCTTCTTCACCTGTTGAACTGGACATCCTTCCTTTTAGGAACACGGTAGGCCCTATCCTTCTCCTTGGCTCTCCAAGGTCTTATCTATGTTTATTGCACTAGGCTAATTCTGTAACTCCTTTCTATTATTGATTATTAGAATTTCTTTAGTGGCTCATTTTAGTCTTACCACATTTATTACTAGACAGGAACATTGGAGGAGCATGATTTTCTTTTTCTGACGTATTTCCCTCTGTTTGGGGGCTACTACCTGACTTACCTTAAAAACTCTTCCATTCTCATAGAAGCTATTTGGCAGTAGGTTTGGATTTACTTTGATTTGTCACTACTACTTTATTAGAGAGAAAAAGTTAAGATTCATCATAGAGAAATCACAACACTAAATACAGTATTTGCATTCCAGGGTATTTTCTGTGATTATTTGTAACATGATCATGGCTAACTGCGATCAGTCTCCCTTTGTGACTTGGCTATTGTGGCTTTTTACATAGTTCCTTCCTGCTTAGAAATGGTTTCTAAACTAGTATTTCTGGGATGCCACACAAGTAACTATCATCTAGAATGACTTTAATCTGCCGCTCTGTCACAAAAAGTTATGCTGGCAAGTTTTAACATACTTGTATTTATGTCAAGGATTTATGACGGTTTGGATGTTGACAATGTTGACATTGCCTCTCCTACATAGAGGGGCCAAGGTTTCTTACCAGGCACATGAAATTACTTACGAGTAATTATTTCACAGAGCTCAGTTTATGCTGTATCTTTTCTGCATGGTTTTGAAGTAGTTAACAACTTTTGTCCACAAATATACCTACTCTTCTGTTGTTTGTTTCAATACAGAGTTTCTTCAGAGCCTTGGGCACGGCACTTCCAAATGTCAGCAGCTATTAGCTCTGCACATTCATCTTTGTTTCCTTATTTCTCCTGAGTAGCCCATATCTCTCAGAGGTGAGCCCCAGTGACTTAACACAACATGGGTGTGTGTGTGTGTGTGTGTGTGTTATGTATTTTTTCAAAATATGGCATAATAGTTATCTACCTTATCTCTCCTGCTTGCTTGTAAACTTTTTTGGATCCCTCATAGTGCATAAACCCTGTACTTCCCTTATGATCTACAGAGGGAGAACTGCATTTGTAAAATTATCTATCTATCCATCTTAGTTTTCCAGGGCCTCCACTTTAATTTACAATAGCATATTTTTAGAGAGGGAAGATGTGGTATTTAAAAATGCAGTGCAAGTACCATAATGCTATTTTTTCAATGAAAACCCCCAAGTTATATTTCCCTAATTTTTGTTCCTATTATTTTAAATATATAATTGTGCGTGTCTGTGTGTGTGTGTGTGTGTGTGTGTACCGTATTTTTGCCATTAAGCATATAAGAGCAAAATTTCCTCTGTGAGTCCAAATTTCCTATTCCTCTATCCTTTGGCCAAACTTTAAAACATTTTGTGTGCTTCAAGTATGGTTTTTATAATCAAGTTCAGCTCTCATCAAGCTGAAGGCGCACCATATTACCAGGTACATTGGCTCTCTGAAGTGTGCAAAGATGTGTGTAAAATAGTGTATACAGACTGGTCAAACTTGGGCCTGATCTTTACATCAACAGGAAGGAGAACCAGAAATTTGCTTTCATGAATGCAAAGGCACTTGCTTAAACTAATAGAAATAATTTCTAGTGTTTCACAATCATGCAGTAAACTGCAACCAAGTGGCTAGTCCTCAAAGGCCCCTGTGCTGGATATAGGGATGTAAGAACTAGATAAAATGGTAGAGGCCAATTATACCACCACCTTCTTAGCTATCAGTACTTGAACCAAACCCTGTAGCCTCTCACTCACACTTCTCTTGACCTGACATACTGTTGTTATAAACATCACATAGAACAAAGCATGGGGAGTGCTTTGGAATTAGTAAAATATTCCATATAAATACAAGGTAATGTTATTATTGGGTTTTATCAGGGAAAACATTTGCTAGAGAAGAGAAGCTTTATTTTGTTTGGAATTTGCTAGGCCATTGTTTAATAATTACTACTGTAGCATGAACTGAACAGGCGAATTTATTGCTTTTCTTCTGATCTATCCATTGTCTCTATCCTTTTGAAAAACACAGCCCTCCCTTTCTAGGGTCTGTTGCATTATGCTATAGTATAGTATGTGGTATGAAAGAGAGTTATGCTATTAAGTCATGATAGAAGTGGTTTGTGATAGATGATTTCTTGTCTTTTTTATATACTTCCACACTTCAATTTTACTTATCTGTGCAAGGAGCCATATTTTCTCATGTATGAATTACTTGGGTTATGAAGAACTGTTATGAAGTTATAACTATACATTTATATAGTAATAAATGGAATCTGACTAGATAGCTTGAATAGTCTGTTAATAATGATACTTGAGAAGAACTCAAGGCAACTGGAAGAAATCTGTTTAATATTAAAAATGTATAAACATTTATATATAGTAGAATCTGAATGGTGATATGAAAGATGTTAGTCAGAATTAAGTAAAAAATGTAAATTACACATTTCAAGAGAAGTATAGACTCATTAGCTCTGAGTACATAAAATAACTTCCTCAAAATTATAGGTCTTTGTATAGATTTTGTTAAATTTTTAAAAATCAAATTAGTGTATTTTTTTTATGTGACTTGATATTACCAATGTGCAGAAGGCATCTTTAAGCAATAAGACATTCTCCCTGAGAGGGAGGATGATTATATTGTTTTGTTCAGTAATATTTTTCTATAAATAGTAAAAAGGTTGTATCAGTCCAGCCCACAAGAACCAAACAATTCATATAAGTAAGTTTCTTAGAATATCCCTCCATATGAGGTGAAACTTGACCCTAATTACAAGGTTAATTCTTTATTCTTTTCCATTTTATACATTTATGGCTATGTGCACACTTCATTTTGTGTTTATCTATTTATTTATTTTCACTCCAAAGAGAAAACAGCAATGGGCCATAGTTGCCTACTATCTTCGGCGGGAGTATGCATTTATATCAAACCCTTCCTATTGATGTTAGTATAGGAGAGGCCTCATTTGACCAAAAGAGATCTTTATTACTTAAGAAGGCATTTACTACCTCAGAGTATAAACATGTCGCAAAGAGAATGAGAAACAATTTAGCTTTCCATTTCCTAGAAAACCTTCTGACTACAAGTAAAACAAACGCTCTCGGTGGTCCTTACCTGCAGTGCACAACCATTGGACCCGCATCAGGAGGGTTACAGGTTTTGACTCTTCGTAAGAACGCTAGAAAAGGTGTAGGGTGTTCTGGAACACCGTGATCAGGCCAGGCGGTGAACTGGAATTGTCTCACTTCTCTCTTCTCACTTGAACCATTCTGTGAAATAGGAACATTGGCTGAAATTCCATTTTCCCAGCCTCAGGTGGTAATGATGAATAACATGGAAGAGGGAACACTAAAATGTGCTATCTTAATTCCTTCCTCCCACCCTATGTCCATTGGGAAGACATACTCTTTGGAGATGTAAACCCCAAGCTATTCATAAATGATAAATATTTGCTCAGGAAGATAAAATTCTTAGGTGAGAAGCATTACATTTTTCAGGTTTAACTATGAGGAGCTATCCTGTTATATTTTATAGGAAGAACTAGTTATTCTTCATCTATTCTTCATTCGTTGAAACCTTCATTCAGAGAAAGAGTTTTATATTTACTGATAAATCGCTAGACAAGAAGAAAAATTGCTGAGAGATAATGGAAGAATTATTTCATTCTTCACTCTTGCCAGTTGGATCAAGATTTAAGTAAAGCCTTAAAAGATTTGATTTCTCAAAAGAAGCTTTCTTTAAATAATGGAGAGGGGAAGGGGAAGAAAAAAAACAAAAAGCAAACCTTGTAAAGTGCAAATGTTCGAACACAATATGTGGCCAGCTCCACAGTATCTAGCAGCGTCACTTGGACCAGTCCATGGGTTTCTGTGCCTCTGCTGGGCCAATACTGGTCACACTTCACCTACAAGTAACAAGTGACACATTCAGGGCAGATGTTCATCAACTTCTCTATTAACTTTACTTTGAGTTGCTGTTGAAGGAAAACAGCTTTTCTGCATTTCATTTTATGTTGATCTTTTTCTGGCATGCATTTTTGTTATCCCAATATATGTAAATTACTGCTCTGATGCCAATATAAACCACATTTTTCAAACTGGTAGGAATACTAAGCAGTAACAGATTCAATTTTCCTGGAGAAAAATAAGTTGCAGATTGTTGCTCAGTAAAATAAAAAGAGAGGTATTCGAAATTTCAGAGGGCTTGAAAAGAAAATACAAGTTTGTTCTGGGATAGATGTTATGAATTGCATCAGGAGATTACACTTAGGCATTTAAAATACATGGTAAGATAGTGTTAATTTAACAAGATTTAAATTGTTCAAGCTATTTTGTCTTGAGCTATCACAATTTCCAAATATGCTTGTTTAAAGAAAAGTAAAAATAATTGGAAAATCTATCAAAGTATAATAAGAGAAACACATTTTTTTTTAAATATGAGATAAATGTTATTTGTATTCAAAGCAACTTAAACCTGTAATGTCTAGGGGAAAAAGAGCTGTCTGATCTTTAAAAACAGTCTCAGAGGGTCATACGCTAGCAGTGCAAAGTTTAAATAATTTAAAACTCATTCATTTGAAATGAATAATCTACAATTTCTATGTGGAATAGAACAGAAACACACAAAAAGTATTCAACCCAATTAGTTTAATACACAACAAAGAATAATTCCAAGTCTGCAATAAGCCTCAAAATTTACTGAATGTGTCCATTGGGCATTAAAAAGTATCATAAAAAATGACAAAAGCACTATATTTTGTAGTAAGGCCATAGATGAGAATATATTTACCCTTTTCATCTCAAATTTTTAAAAATAGGGAGTAATTCTTCCTTTTTTTTTTTTTTTTTTGAGACAGAGTCTCTCTCTGTTGCCCCAGCTAGAGTGCCGTGGCATCATCATAGCTCACTGCAACCTCAAACTCCTGGGCTCAAGCGATCCTCCTGTCTTGGCCTCCAAAAGTGCTAGGATTATGGGTGTGAGCCACCCCACCCAGCCAAAAAAATGGGGAGTAATTCTTAATGGAAAACAACTGAAACACATTGTTTAGGTAAAGAAAGCTCCTAGTAGTATTTTATATCAGGAAGCACCCCTTTTACTTGAAAAAGAAAGAACTGAAAATCATAATCTTTGGATTTAAACAAAGTCAATAGGCATTATTATTGTAGACACTAGAATTTTTTGGTCCACTGAACAGAATTATTAGATAATTATTTGCTTTTATGTTGAATATAAATATTAGTAGCATTCTATGAATAACATTGTAATTTTCTGTTTCACAGAGATACCATCTGCTCCTCTGAGGACTCAGGCTTTTTCCATATAGATACTGGACCTTCTAAAAGGGAGAGGTTTATCCTCTACACAATTTCCTAGACAAGGGGAAAAAGCACTTTACAGTTATACAGTATGCCAGATACTGAATTCACAAGGTTTAATCCCTGTGCCTTTATTTCAACTTTGAGACCACACAAATATCTTTTAGATGAAAAACAAACAAAATTGGTTCACAGTAAGATGAAAAATTTATCTTAAGAGGATTTAAAAAAAATACTTTGCATGTTTCCTAGATGCACAGAATACTCTTCTGTGTTTTATATTTCTATCATTTGCTCTAACGCAAAGAGAAAACAACACAAGGGAGAGAGAATTCTTTTATATTTTATTTTTTTGAGACAGAGTCTCACTCTGTCGCCTGGGCTAGAGTGCCGTGGCGTCAGCCTAGCCCACAGCAACCTCAAACTCCTGGGCTCAAGGGATCCTCCTGCCTCAGCCTCCCGAGTAGCTGGGACTACAGATGTGCACCACCACACCCGGCTAATTTTTTCTATTTTTTTTTTTTTTTTAGTTGTCTGGTTAATTTCTTCCTATTTTTAGTAGAGACGGGGTCTCGCTCTTGCTCAGGGTGGTCTCAAACTCCTGACCTGAAGCGATCCTTCTGCCTTGGCCTCCCAGAGTGCTAGGATTACAGGCGTGAGCCACCACACCTGGCCTGGTAGAGAGAACTTTTTATGGAGAATATTGATGTAGCATAACCCGGGTGAGCACCTCTATATGTTCTCTGACCAAAACCCTGGTTGTATGGGACATATTTGGCAAAGGCTGCCACCTGAATAGAACCAAAATGACTTAAGTAACCATGATTCTGATGGAGAAAAAAATCATGAAAATTAGGTCAAAGACTTTGTTTTAAACCATGAAATAGGTATCAAGTTGATGTCTCACTGTGGAGGACAAAAGCAACTTTGGATACCCCCTATTGTAATACTCAAGAAGATGCCAGCAATGCATTGAGTTAAAGAAACAAGAGAGAAACTTAAACTCATTATTTAAGAGTTTCAGCTGGACAGTAACCCTTTCAATTCAAAACCAACTGATCAAATCCCACGAGGACAAATATTACTCTGGTGTGCACAAGAAAAGCATGAT